>JAFEMH010004684.1:0-196834 GCA_022495995.1 Adenophora triphylla var. japonica | reverse complement strand
TTTTATGCTTGAAATGGTTTTTAGGGTTTTTGAAATGAGTTTTCTTTGCAAGAAAGTAAGATAACTTGAAAATAATGTTGATCTTTGTAGAAGATCATCCATGGAGATGGTCTTTCCATGGTGATCTTCTTAGGATTTAGAGCAAGAAGATGAAAGAACTACATTTTGTAGTTTGAAGATGCAATGCAATGGATGAGATTTAGTGGTTAGGAGAAGGAGAGGTTTACCAATCTTCCTTGTGTTCTTGAGTGTTTGACTTCTTCTGAGTGTATGGAGTGTTTAGTGGCTTTAATATGAGAGTGAGTGGATGAGTATGAGTTGGGAAAGATTGAGAGAAAATGGTGACAATTCAAGTGAATTCTCACCGTTTTCTCTCTATATTTCGCCGAGGTTCGGTGCAAAATGTGTTCTTCCTCCTTTATTTTTGGTGGACTCGGAGGGCTCAATTTATAGCCCTCCCGAAATTACGCAAAGATGTCCGCGCGGATGGATCTGCCCTCTCGCCGTGCACTCGCTTCATTAAATGTGCAAATTTCTTCCAGCTTTTGACAAGAGGAATAATCTTTTTGAAATTTCAAATTAATGTTCTCGCTTTATGTTTCCAAAACATGTCTATTTGTGGTTTTATTCCTTAATTGTTTTTCTTTTTTTAAGATTCTTTTTAAGGTTTAACTCTTAAATAACAATGCCTATTTTTACCCTCACTTTGTTGTGAGAAAAGTTAGGATTGTTAGGAATTGTTAGAAATTGTTATGACTTTCGTTAATTTTCTAACGAAAATTTAACAAGCTCAAATTGGAGCACTTACAAGCAGTTCCTCGGCGACGGCGCTTCGAAGGAAGCGGGTCAGTCGATAAGAGTAAGTGCTCCATATTTGGCAGATGATCGAGTGATCTGGTGGTCGAACCTAGCGATAGGCTACCTACGTATCCCGAATCGGGAATCAAGCCGTAGAGGTTCTGGGTCTTCGACTCTCGGAGATGATGGCGTTTTAGGTGGCCTCGAACTCCGACGCAGAGCGAGTTCGCACGCCAGCTTGCTGGAAAGAAACCTCCGCCTGGGGATAAGAGATGACCATTTTCGGTCTCTGATGGGTATCCGCCTGGCCGGGGATAGGAATGACCATTTTCGGGTCTCGATTGGGATGATTGTGATTTATCGCTTTCCTAGTGATAAATATTTAGGTGCCTCGAACCTCGGGAGATGGCGCTAGGTGCCTCGAACTCGGGAGATGGCTTTAGGTGCCTCAACCTTGATGATGATGGCTCTTTTAGGTGTGCCTCAAACCTCGAGATGGCGTTTTAGGTGCCTCGAACCTTGGTGATGATGGCGTTTTAGGTGCCTCGAACCTTGATGATGATGGCCTTTTAGGTGCCTCGAACCTTAATTTGAAATGGCGTTTTAGGTGCCTTCGAACCCCGGTGACGATGGCCTTTAGGAGAGGGTGCTCTCGCCCTCGCCGATGATGGCTTTTCGTGCCTGATTCCTAATTTGGATAGGCTACCTACGTATCCCTAGTGGGAATCAAGCCGTCTCGTAGTTCGAGTGCTACTCGAGAGGGTGACCCGTTGGCTTTTGAGGATTCCGCACGGACTGGGATTCGATGGAGATAGGCTGGGAACCTACGTATCCCTGCTGGAATCAAGTCCTGGGAAATCGAGTCTCAAACTACTGCCGCTTCACCGTCGGAAGATTTTGATGAAAGATACGGGATTTCGTTAACTTTGTCGGGACTCGGTCTTTCGCTTTTACCGCCGGATTTTGATCGGGAAAGATACCCGGATCTCGTATTCTTTCTCTGGAGACCTAATTGGTCTTACTGCTTCGACTCGCCGGAAATGATTTTGATGAAAGATACGGGATCTCGTTATCTTTCCTGTGGCACTCGGCCTTACGCTTGACTCGACGTGAAGATTTCTTGATGAAAGATACTGGGATCTCGTTATCTTTCCTCGGGCACCCGGTCTTACGTTTGACTGCCGAATGATTTCTTGATGAAAGATACGTGGGATCTCGTTATCTTTCTCTGGGCACTCGGGTCTTACGCTTTGACTCCGCCTGGGGAATGATTTTGATGAAAGATACGGATCTCGTTATCTTTCTCAGGCACCTCGGTCTACGTTTCGATCGGCCGGGAAGATTTTGATGAAAGATACGGGATCTCGTTATCTTTCTCGGGCACCTCGGGTCTTACGCTTGACTCCGCCGAATGATTTTGATGAAAGATACGGATCTCGTTTATCTTTCTCTGGGCATTCGTCTTACGTGCTTGACTCCGCCGGAATGATTTCTTGATGAAAGATACGGATCTCGTTATCTTTCTCGGGCACCTCGGTCTTACGTTCTTACTGCTTGACTGTCAGAAGATTTTGATGAAAGATACGGATCTCGTTATCTTTCTCGGGGCACCTCGGTCCACGTTTGATCAAGCCGGAAGATTTTGATGAAAGATACGGATCTCAAGTTATCTTTCTCTGGCACCTCGGTCCTTACGCTTGATCACGGGGAAGATTTTGATGAAAGATACGGGATCTCGCGTTATCTTTCTCGGGCACTCGGTCTTACGTTTCGACTCCGCTGGAAAGATTTTGATGGAAAGATAATGTGGGATCTCGCATCTTTTTCGGGCACCTGGCCTTACGTTTGACTCGCCGAATGTAATTTTGATGAAAGATACGGGATCTCGTTATCTTTCTCGAGGAGATCGGTCTTACGTTTGACCGCTCTGAGGATTTCATGAAAGATACGGGATCCGTTATCTTTCTCGAGGCACTCTGGCCTTACGTTTGATCGCTGTTGAGGGAATGATTTTCGACAAGGGGCCGACTTTGGTTAACTTTTGGTTAACTCGCTGTCAAGTCGGGGACTCGAATTCGCAGTAGTCCCCGAATTTTAAGGGGCAAAAGGGTCATTTTGACCCTTCGACAATCCTATCCGCGCGGATAGGGTTTGAAGCCCAGTGTATTTAAATTAGGGCTAACGCCCTTCCTCTTTCTTTCTTCCCTACTTTCAAGCCTTTTCAAATCCGCAGAGCAGAGAGAGAGAAAACTCGAGAGAAGTGGGAAATCCGCCTCTATCATTGGCCAAGAAAAGCTTCAAAAATTCTTCCGATTTTCTTCGATTTTCGAGCAATGGAACATGGGGAAGGCGCTTTTCAAGGCCAAGGACGTCGGCCCGGTAGCTGGAGAGACGGATTGGAGCTCGTCCGGATGAGGAGGCATTACAATCTTTCGCAATCTGGCTAAGTGAGGAGCATTACCCCGACAAGCATGGCAACATTGGGCTTGATTCAATCTCCGTGGACGGTATACTTTTTGAAACCCTTTTGATTCCCTTTGTTGATTTCTTGTTTGACATTTGAATTTTGGGTGATTTTTGATTTTTTTTTTTTTCGAAAATTTCGAAAATTGACCATGTTCTTGGCCTTGATTCTTGATTTTGATGCTTTGCATGTTAAGCGTAAATGATTATGTGGTATCCCAAAATGTGCATTTTGCTTGGGAAAAGAATTGGCATTTTCGCCACATTGCATGTTGATGATGATTTTTTTTTTTTGAATATTGAATATTGATATTGATGAATGATGCAATGCATGCATTTTGTTTTTGAAAGAATGGGCATTTTGCCAATATGGGATGTATGTATGTTTAGGATTTTTTTTTTTTCTTTGAAAAGTGGGACGGATTTTTCCTCCCGTTGCATGTAAGATGGATGATATGCATGTATGCAAAATTTTTTTTTTTTGAGATGATGGATGGTATGCATGTTATTTTATGAAAATGGGACGAAGTTTTTACTTCCGTAGGAATGCATCTTTTTTTTTTTGATGAATGCATTGGGATTTGCTGAAAACTATCTTTTCTGTGAGAAAAATGGGGCTATGCTCATCAGATGCCGTTATGCCTGTCGAAATTTTTTTTTTTTTTTTTTTTTTTTAAATGCATGTGTATGCTTTCTTTTTTTTTTTGTAAATGCAAATGCAAAAAAAAAATTTTTTGACATTTTCTCTTTCTCTTTTTTTTTTCTTTTACAGGGCGGAAACCGTTTTGTAACGGAGCAGCTGAACAAAATGAAGACTCCGAGGATGGAGTCCGTGATTGACTTCCGGGACCTGGCTTCCTGGGATGCGGGCCGAGGAGTTTTGCCGAGTCCGAGATAGCATTGTTGTCGAGACGGGGCTTGGGAGTTCGTTGAGTGCTTGAGGGGACTCGGTCGAGTTCCCTAAGAGCAAGGGCCCGATGTTTGCTCGGGCGCAAGATCGGTGGGACGCGACCCACACCTTCCACTTCTTCTCGGGGCGAGGCTACGCTTACGCCCTCCGACTATGCCGCGATTACGGGCCCGTCCTTTAATGGACGCAAAGCATTGAGTGGCGGGATGGCCACGCCGATGCCGATCTCAGCTCTTCTCGGGATTTTCCCTTATTCCCAAAAAGGGATGGGGATGGAGTATGCCGTGGTCTACGGCAAGATTGTGGAGACCATAGCGAGTTACGAGGCCGGGAGGAGAGGATAGGCGCCGATCGATTGCCGGGGCCTTCTTGTGGTTTGCTTTCGAGCACCCTCTTTGGGCATGCCGAGGGGACGGGCAGCCTTTTGCCTTGGCGAGGTCCTGGAGGACATGGAGACGGCCGGAGATGTCTCGTGGGGAGAGGCCGGGCCTGGCAGAGCTTTATTTTGCTCTTGATAGGTACAAATGAAGGCCGTGAGCTCTTTGTACCGCTTTGAGTTTGCCCTGAGGTATAAGCTCTCTTTTTGCTTTCCTCCTTTTTTTTTTTTGAGCACGCACTTTTCTTTTGCACCGGATTGATTGGATTTTTACCTTCGCAGGTGTACCGGGCGTTGGAGTTTTTCCACGTCACGGTGTGGCGACAAGGGCATGGCGGAGTACGCCGGGCGTATCCGGCCATGCAAGCTTCTTGGTCCAAGCATGCCCGGGAGAAGATAAGCTCCAGTGGGGCGTACGACTCTCAGTACGCGGATTGCCTTCCTTTCGACGGAGGCCGAGACAGATGAGGGGATGATATTCTTCCCCCGGGATCGCTGAGGTGGCGCAGCTCGAAGGGCGCCGAGATTTGGACTGTGCAATGGAGGATTTTGAGGGGTCCGACTGCGATGCATATTATCTCGGGAGAGAGGGTGACGCGCGCATGGCGTGAACTCGCCTTTGAGGACACCGGTGGAGCCTCCCGCCTCGATATGATGCACTCCGAGCGATCGGTCCGTGACTGGGATGATTACCGAGCCCGGCCAAAGCACTTCTCGGATTTCGTGGCGATTGAGCCATATGCGACATTCGTCTTGAGGAGGCCGAGGATGCCTCGTTTTGGATAGGAGGGGCTTGGGATCCCGCGGTACCCTGGACGGATTTTTCCTATATCCAGGATGGGGTCCGATTGAGGGTGCAGATCCCCGCCCCGAGCGACTTCCACGAGCTTTCCGGCCTCGTCCGGGTATGAAGGTATGGCTTCACCTTTTCCCCTTCTTTTCTTTCTTTTGTGTCATCATCTCTAGCATCACTTTTTTTTTTTTGACGCTTTTGCTTTTGTGCGCTGGAGGTGGTCGTCGAGAAGCCGACGAAGCAAGTGATCGGGGCCAAGAGATTCATCGGGAGGATGGTCGTCTTGCGGGGCTCCTCAGCTAGAGCGAGGCGACCACGGCCGGCGCCCGTCGACGACGGAGGCTTCCCCTATTCGCTCGTAGACTTCTTCGAGACTCCTTTGTCTCCTCTCCTCGATCCCCGCGCGGTACCGCCTTCGGATCACGTCATTCTCTGGGATCCACACGGGCAGTGGACACGTTTGGCGGCATGGCGGGTCGTCTTCGTACGTGCGGAGTCCGACGCCTTCACCTTCGGATACGATTTTTTCGCAGATCTCTGGCTTGCCCTATCGAGCGTGCCGGTTGGTCCCGATGAGCCTCTTTCTCGGGAGACGAGGACGATCTCTCGAGCCCGAGATTTTCGTGGCTCCTGAGGAGGCGGACCCGAGTCGCAAGAGGGGCCGGGGGGAGACATCGGGCGCTGGAGACTCCGATTGATTTTTTTTTTTTTTTGAGATTTGAGATCGAGATTTAGATTTGTACAACTTATGCACATTTTTTTTTTTGATGTAATAATTTAGGATTTCGTTTATGTTTGCTTGTTTTTTTTTTTTTTATGCACACTCTTTTTTTTTTGGAATGTAATAATTTAGGATTTTATTTATGTTTGCAATGCAATATGAATGCAGTGTTGCATGAGCCTTGATTTTTTTTTTTGCAAGGGTGTTTGGTATATGGACTGGTTTGAGGAGGTTTTTGCACAAGTTTCGAGCAACCGGGACGGAATATTCCTCTTTTGGTGTAGCGGCCTTGGACCGTTGCAAAGATTTTTTTAGCAAACTCATCCGCGCGGATAGGACAGAATCGACACTGTCCTTTAATTTTGGTCCGCACTGGTCTTGCTTTTATTTCAAATTCAAATATCCTCTTCAACCTCCAAATTCAAACAGCCATTTTCGGGGAGAAAGAGAGAAAAACCATGGAAATGGCCAAAAATTCTCCAAAATTGTCCAAAGAAAGGCAAATGTTGTTCTTTGAAAAGTTCAAGGAGTGGTGTAGGGAGATTATGCACGGGAGAAGATCATTCTTTGAAGAAAGGTACAAGATACGATGCTTGTGGTCTCTCAAAGAATTGGTTCCTGATTATGACCTCTTAAGAGCTTGTTCTTCGTTTTGGGATACTAGAAGGCATGTCTTTTGCCTTTCCTTCAACGAGATTGTTCCGACTCAAGCCGAAGAATTTCGGGCCTTGCTTGGAGGTCCGGAGGTGGAAGAGATAGCGGTTCCCTTGCCCGGAGGGGCTTCTTTTGCTGACAGATTGTGCGTCCTCCTTCATCTTTCCCCGGAGGAAGCGCAAGGTATGATCCGCGGTCCCGATCATTTCGATATTTCCTGGTCTTCCCGATGCATTTAGGGGCCTAGGCTCGTGGATGATGCCTATTGGGATGCCTTTGCACTTTGCATGTTTGGCACCCCGTTCATGGTCTATTCCTTCGGGATCCGCCATCGATCTCTCGCTGGATGTTGTCGTTCATTGTCGCCCGGCGTAGATGTCGCTCCTTTGATTCTTGGGGAGACTTTTCATGCTCTCGAGATTAGCTACCGGACGGCGGTATATGCACGGGGCAGCCCGCTCCTCTCGACCCCGTGGCCGATGGAGCGTTTGGGGGTTCTTCGGGAAACCTCTCGATATGATCAGCCTTGGACTTTTGCCAGAGAGGTGTTGATGTAGATTTTGATGATCAGGCTCGTGGGAGCGTTGGATGGCGGGTCGCCAGACCGAAGATATCGATGGTTCGGTGCCTCATTGGCGGGTGGAGACTCGCAGAGTGCTTCAGACGGGTCTCCCGTGGTCATGCTTCCGGGGCTTTCTCGCCCAGCTTCTATATTCCGGCTTTAGTTCCTGAGACGCTTTGGCTGGAGCAGGTTCCTTTGGAGGGCTTTGATGATATAGCCACCGTGGTGGTGACTCCCGTTTCTATGGATGATCCCTCGGTGTTTCCATTTCTTTCCCGAGTATGGAGGTAATGACGCCTTTCCTTCTCGGGTTATTCTCAGCGTCCCGAGACCGGCCAGGTGTTCCCGACCACTTGGGTACTGGATTGGTATGAGAGGCATCCGGGGAGACTCAGTGGCTATTTTGAGACGGCGTGAGGCCATTGTGGGTACGGAGGACCCGACTGCTTTTGAGAGGAGGAGGGCCGAGGCGAGGGCCAACCCTCATGACCGTGAGCGGAGACGCCGTGACCGACTATGAGGCTTACGTCAAGAGACAGGAGAGGAGGGCTCCTATGCTACCGCCTAGGCTACAGGAGATGAGGGATGACGCTAGTGGCTACTAAGGCCCCGACGCAGGCCGGGTTCGATAGACCCCGTTCCTATACCGTAGCTTGGTAGGAGGAATACCGACATTTTTCCCTGGGCTCGTAAGAGAAAGACTCCTGAGGGGGAAGAAGAGGGAGAGGCCAAGCACGAGTGGCTTGGAGTGACTCCGAGGTTTCCAAGTATCCCTTTTCTTGTCATGGCGTACACATTAGTTTGATTATGTATCTTAGTTTTCCTTTAGCAAAGTTACCGCTGTAGGAATGAATCGGGCTTAGACTCATCAAAGAGCTTTTAACTTGTAATGAATATTTGAATTGCTTTAGAGTTTTTCGAGACGCTTTCATGGTCTCGATCAATTGTATTGATGCCAAAGTATGGCTTTTATTTGTGCTTTAGACCGAACCGTTTCCGCCGCCTACGTTCCCCTCATTTTGAGGAGCTCAGTCTTCGTAGTTCAACCTCGATTTTTTTTTGCTTTGTTTTTTTTTTGTTGTTTTTTTTTTTTTTTTTTTTTTTTTTTTTGGTGCAACCCTGTTTTTTACCTAGGCCGCCCTTCTCGGGTTTCTAACCTAGTTGGGTATTACTCTTTAGCACTCTTTTTTGTTTTTTTTTGTTTTTTTTTTTTTTTTTTTTTGTTTTTTTTTTTTTTTTTTTTTTTTTTTTTGGTTCAACCCTGTTTTTTACCTAGGCCGCCCTTCTCGGGTTTCTAACCTAGTTGGGTATTACTCTTTTAGCACTCTTCTTTTTTTTTTTTTTTTTTTTTTTTTACGCGTAGTATCTCGCGCCTTGTCACCATTCACTCGGGTGTACAAAGGGATTCCGTCGAGGTCTCGCAAGTTGCATGATGCTCCTCCGGAGAAGATCTTCGGACTACATATGGCCCGACCCATACAGCTCCCATTTGCCGAGGGGTTGATACGGACTGGGGCTTTTCTTTTAGAACGAGATCACCTTCTCTGATCTCCCGATGCTTTACTTTCTTGTCGAAGGCTCTAGCCATTCTTCCTTGGTAGGCCGGATGTGTTCCATGGCCTTCGCCGGCGTTCGTCTAGTAGGGCCAATTCATCATGGCGACTTTGGAGCCATTCGACCTCGTTGATCCGGCTTTCCAAAGATACCTGAGCGAGGGTATTTCTAGCTCGATTGGGAGTACGGCTTCCATTCCGTATGTGAGGGCAAAAGGTGTTTCCCGCTGCCGTTCGACCGATGCTCAGAGCCCCAGAGTGCCAGTGTAACTTCTCTGGCCACCGCCTCGGACAGCCATTTTCCTGGATGATATTTTCCTGCAGTCTTGTTTGCCGCTTCGACGGCTCCGCTGGTTCGGGGCCCGTAGGAGATGACTTGTGACGGGTTATTCGGAATTCCGCTGCCAGCTTTTCACATTCCCCTTCGAAGTGGGATCCATTATCTCGAGATGATTTCGGCCGGCAACCCGTATCCGCACATGATGTTTTCTTTGATGAATAGGGCAACTTTCTTTGAGTTGAGGATTTTGTAGGACTTTGCTTCAACCCACTGGGTGAAATAATCCACGGCTACCAGACGAACTCGTGGCCAAGTATCGCTCGATGGTGTGATTTTGCTCTATGACATCAATTCCCCAAGTGACGAAAGGCCAAGGGGTTGTCATGCAAGATAACTCGTGAGGAGGCAAGTGATTGAGATTTGAGTATCGCCGACATTTGTCGCAGTTTTGACAAACCGGATGCCTGGCTTCCATGGAGATCCAAAATACCCCATTCTCGCATGATTTGCATCGTAGCTCGAGCATTCATGTGAGGGCCGCAGTACCACCACGTATTTCTTTCATGAGTTCGGTAGCCTCTTGTTTGCCGATACATCGCAGAGGGGGCCTTGATAACGCTTTTTGTATAACATGTTTCCCAAAAGAACATAATGGGAGGCGAGCCGCTTTTGTGGCCGAGAGACTTTTCGCTTGATTCCTTCTTTATATTCCCCATCTTCATTTTTGAAAGAGGCCTCGCCATCCTTCAGTAATCGGTAAACTGGAGTGTACCAGTGTGGATCATTGATCGCCCGGCTTCCGCTTCAATTTCGAAGCAATAGGCGGGGTTTTCTCTTCTCCCGACTCCGAATGGTTTAACAGACTTTCCTTCGTGTATTTCGACAAGAGAGGCTAGTGTAGCGTGAGCATCTCGCGAACCCGTTTCGGTCTCTCGCAGTGTAATGAAAGCCGATCTCTTTAAATTGAGTTACTAACTCTTCCATGTAAGCATGATACTTCGCAAACCCGGATCCACGGCCTTCCATTTGTTAGAGACCTGATTGATGATGAGGGCAGAGTCACCATACACCTCCAATTCCTTGATATTTCTTTTCAAGGGCGGCTTCCAACCCGGCTATGCAAGCTTCATATTCAATAGCGTTGTTGGTGACTTCAAGTTCAGCCTACCGCATGGGGCGTGTTCGTCGCAGGGATCGACCGTAAGCATTCCTATCCCGTTCCCCTTTTGTTTGACGCCCGTCGAAGAAGAGTTGCCGCGATTTTCTCCTTCTAGAGCGAAGATTCCATCATCGGGAAATTGAGGTTCAGTCCCTGACTCATCACTTGGGAAATCGCCGATGTTCCGCCATTATGCGTCCTTTTTACGGATTTCCTTGAAACATAAGCGATGTCATATTCGGCCAAAAAGAACGACCATTTTGCCAATCTCATGGAGATGGAAGGCTTGTCGAACGTATATTTGATGGGGTCTATCCTTGAAACAAGATGTATCGGGTGAGACCGCATGTAGTGTTTCAACTTTCCCACTACCTGCACCAAACCTCGCGCAAGTCTTCTCGCAAGCGCAGTAATTGAAGTTCGCTTCCTTGGAGCTTTCGCTACGAAATAGATGGCGTTTTCGACTTTGGAATCTTTTCTTCTCTTGAGCTAGCATAGCCCCAATTGCCGTATCCGTGACGCTTAGATATAGCAAGAGCGGCTTTTGCCGATGTGGTGGGCGAGAATCGGAGGATTCACAAGGTATGCCTTGATCTGCTCAAAGGCAAGCCGACATTCCGGGGGTCCATTCTGTAGGCATTTTTCTTCATCAACTTGAAGATCGGCTCGCAGATCGAGGTCACCGATTTACAAAGCGGCTTATGTATTACGCCTTCCCACGAAGGATTTCACTTCGTCGTTGTCCTGGTGGCTTCATTTCAACTATCGCCTTGATTTTCTCGGGGATCTACTTCGATTCCCCGTTCGTCACCATATATCCTAGCACCTTACCTCGTCTTACACCGAAGGTGCACTTGGCCGGATTCGGCCTCATGTCATGGTCTCGAGGCGGCCGAAGAATTTTCTCAAATCAACAAAGTGCTGGCCATCCGATCCTCCGGAATGTATTATCATGTCGTCCACATAGACCTCAATTTCTTTGTGGATCATGTCATGGAACAGCCGTAGCCGCCCTTTGGTACGTAGCCCCGCATTCTTTAGTCCGAATGGCATGACCGTGTAGCAAGCATGTGCCCCAAGGGGTTGTGAAGGCCGTTTTGGCTTGATCTTCTTCTCGCCATTTTGATTTGGTTGTAGCCGGCAAAACCGTCGACGAAGGATTTGACTTCATGGTTGGCCGTGGAATCTACCAAAATGTCGATGTTTGGCAGGGGGAAATCGTCTTTTGACCGGCTTTGTTCAAGTCTCGAAGTCTACGCAAAGATCGGATCTTTCCGTTGGCCTCGTCACCGTCACTATGTTGGGATACCATGTTGGGTATTCAATGACCCCGATGAACCCTCGCCCGAGCATCTTTTCTATCTCCTCTTTCACTTGTAGGGACCATTCGGGCTTAATTCTTCTTAGCTTCGCTTTACCGGCTTCGACTTCCGGGTCGAGCGGTATTCGGTGCTCAACTATGGAAGGATCGAGGCCTCGGCATATCTTTATAGGACCATGCGAACACATCCACGAATTCTTTTAGCACTCAATTAGGGCGTCCCTTTCACCCCTTCAAGAAACTACCAATCTGCGTCTCTTTAGGCTCTTCCGCAGCTCCTGTGATTCACACTTGTCAAAATCTCCTCGGCAGCTTGGGCTCGATTTTCCTCTTTCCTGACAACCCGCTTAAAGATTTCTTTGATATATTGTTCATTTAATGTGTCCGCCTCTTCATCTAGTGAATCGTTATTAACTCGTTTTTAGATTATTAGTTAATTCATCATTAGTTAAAGTGGCAATTAAGGGATACTCGTAAAGGTTCGTCATTTCATTGAGAATAAGAGGGAATACAAAGATTGGCTACAATTTCGTGGTCTTCGTGCGTGAGGCCATCTGGACGACTCGAGAGACTCCGAACTCAACAATGAGAGACTCCTGAGGACTTTACAAAGGTTGACACGAAAGGATCGGGGACCAATCCAAGCTTGGTGATCATTTCCTCTTTGGTCGCGGACGGCCCGAGAGAGTTTCCCAATTCTTTAGCGGCATCACCGTCGGTGGCTTCACAACCCGGAAAGGCATGGTCTCGTGTTCTCCTCGCCGCCGCTATCATCTCTTTGTCCGAACCGTAATCAATTGTGTTTGGCGTCCGAAAGCCGAGCATGTGGATGTAGGGATCTTCCTCAATCTCGGGATTTCCGTTTCGTCACAATCCGACCGCTCAATCCATGTAAGGACGCATCAAGGCTCCTCGGTGAGCCGCTAGAAAAATCTCATGTCCCATACTCGAGCGGAAAGGCTTGGCAGTAGTTCAGCAAGGAGGACGTCCCACACGACGTTCATAGATTCGAGCCGAGTCCGCTTGTTTGTCGACTTTTATCATGAAAATCTCCTCGCCCGGCGAGGCCAAAGAATGGGTTTGCGTAATGCCGACAAATCTCGTGATTGAGGACCGGGGACTTGTGTGCTCCGTATCATGGCGGTGTTCGCCGTTTCCTTCCGTGTGCCTCCAAGTGTTGGAAATAGCAATTAAATTTGATGAATCGAACTCCTTCTGAGTCTCGCTTGCTTGAGTGTGTCGACATAGTTGGCATCGCCGGATTCCAAAGGATGCCGGCGAGACTTGCCTCTTGAAGGATGTAGCCCCTGTTTGACCGTGGGCGTTCTTGGCTATTTGTTTCGCCTTCGGTTCCCTATGGCGAGGAAACCTGTCACCCCTTATGACTTCAAGGTCTCCTCGCCGGTTGATGAATTTGACGCATTGGTGGAGAGTGGAGGCTATGGCTTTCATGTGATGCAACCAAGGGCGCCCTAGTAGGCCGTGAATCTCTGAGGGGATATCCATTACATGGAACTTTGCGGCACCATTTGGGTTTCGTACTGCAGTTCCAGAGTCACCGTCCCTGCACGGGACGAGACGAACCGTCGTAGGCCTCGACACCCGGTAGATGGGATCACGCGCCTTTCATTTATGCGGAGGGCCCTCATCATGCCGAGGGGAAGGACGTTTACCGATGATCCATTGTCCACTAATACCCTGTGGAGTGACATGGTGTTGAGCCGAATAGTGATGTACAAAGCTTCATTGTGTTGGGAGACATCTCTTGGCAAATCTTCATCGTGTAAGGTGATCATGCTCCCATATAGGTGAGGATCATAGATTTGGTCCTTGTCTCGGGATAGAGAGTCATTAAACCTCGTCGCTTCGTGCCTTTTTCTTGCGAGGTAGAGTCTTTGCCGAAGCCCCCGGGTTATACTCGATGCCTTTTGTGGCGGTTGCCATCTCCGGTCAACATGTTGATTGAGTGGGAGCGCCGACCGGCGTCGGTTTTTCTTCATCGGTGTATACTCTGAGCCGGACAACCGAACTGGCCGACCCCGAGGGGGCCGACTGCTCCGCGGTTCTCTCGGGTATCCGAAAGTCTCAACTCCGTCGTTGGCAAGGCTTTTCTCGCTCTTTTACCCCTTTTTGCTTTGGGGAAGACTGACCGGAGTAGAGTACATAATAATCAAATCCCCTGCATGGCTCCCCGAGCGTTCCCACACCGTTATCACCGCCTCGAATCTCTCCTTCAATTTTTGCCGGGAGGAAATTTTCTTTTTCTTAGGAGGACGGTCCTCGTGTATCCAGCCCCGATAGTCCCTTTCAAGGCAATCGGGACAGCCACAAATATCCCACCAAATGTGTTCTACTACCGGTGGCGGATTTGGGACCTCAGTTGAGCGGCCGGAATGACTTTGGGTGGAACCGGTCCGGGGGATTCCGTCGCCGGGCTCATCTCGGTAGCGAGTGATTGGACTCCGCCGGATAATGAGAGATATTAAGGTCCCGGGAACGGGCATATGTTTGTCCTTCGTGGTAGCCCTGGCCGCTTGGGATATTGTTAAGGTCCCGAAGTGGCGTGTGGCCTCTTCAATCCAGCCCGCCGTCCGTTTCCGGCGTTCTTCCGTGGCTTTGATGGCCGACCATATTTCTTCAACTGCTCCCCGATTTTCATCACTCAGCCGATATTTGTGGGATCATCACTTTGAGAGGGGACAACCGACGCATACCGAACTCTTTCGTCCCCGATCGCTCGTTTGGGGGCCAGCTGCCCCGTAAGTCGACGGGCAGGAGTCCCGCGGTGGAAACATAGGAATCTTGGGGTAGCATCTTGGTGTATCCGGGACTATTAAGAAGAGGAGGAGGACCCTCTTCCTTCTTTGCGGTAAAAGTGCCATCGGAATTGAGACCGATAGTCAAACCATGACTTGCGACTACCCCGCAGAGGTCATCAATTTGAGCCTCATGTCGAAGTCTCATTTGTTCTACCAACCGGATCCACACGGGTCCTGTCCGAGGGATTTTGGAGGACTGAGCAACGTTATCCCCATCATTACCGGCCGATGCGTACATTCTCAAACCCGGAGTCTGAACAAACGGTGAAGCCGACGATGCGCTTGACTCTTCCCAAGTGATCAAACGGTGACTCCTGGTGCCCGAAACCAAGCTTTGTGCGGAGTCGCGGGGAAAGGACACGAAGGTTCGATGTCCTGGGAATGGAAGGAGGGTAGGTGTTTGGGCTTTAGGCTCATGCAACATGCGCTTATTTGTTCACGTTTACTTAAAACATGTTTTATTAACCTAATCGGTTGGAAAAGATTGCTCTTCTTTTTCGCAAACTACTCGATTCCCGGATCTGGGTCCCCGTCACTACGTCTATAAGCCCCTCGTATTCCACCCGTATTTCGACCTCCCAGGCGGATGCCGGGCGAGGGTCCTATAGGGCAAGCGGGTCCCACCGACCGAAAGAAAACGATCCTAAAAGTCTCGGCGGGTAATCGAGTCTTAACGAGCATTCGATGTAAATTACGGACAAAGCCGACGTCGAAAGTCAAGATCATGTCCGAGGGCTCGACAAAAAGTCGGCATGATTTGACCGATAAGCGTCCACGATTGATCTTGACTTGTCGTCGCTAAGCCGTAATTAGGCATGGAATAGTCATTAATCCTTGATGACTCGTCAATGCCGGGAGTCGTGTATAATTTGTGCCGCCGAGCCGAAGTCAAGGCGCCTGGTCAATATCTTGGTCAAAGTCTCGCGGCGGAAAACCGGCGTAACTTCGACCGATTAGGGACCCCGAAAGATATTGAGTCGGTATGCCGACAAAGGCTTGAAAGGAAAGGTCTATACACGGACATGTGGCATGACACACGTACTAAAAACCAACCGGGTCTCTGACAAAGTGTGTCACGGACAAGTGCATGGTCGACACGAGGCTCCACGGGATGTTTGGGTAGTCCCGTGCTCATCCGAGAGGCGTAATAAGACCAAACGGACCGCGACAAGGATTTCCCGGTTAAGGACGTAGTGTGCAAAGTGTACGGTCACGTGCGCGTAGTGTGCAAGCAGTCTATATTCTTTTTCTGAGTAAAATAGAGATTTTTTTATGTATCTTAAAAATATGATGCATGATTTTTTTATTTTTTTTTGAGAATTTTCTTCCTTTTTTTTTTGAAAATCCCTTTTTTTTTTTGAAATTTTTAATGAGCACATAAGTACGAAACTTCCGACAGTTAGGGACATTATTCCGACAGTCAAAATTTTGACTTTCTCCGAGGCGGCCAAAACAACATGAAAACTGTGCAAAAATCAACACACACACAAAAATGATTTTCGAAGCCGGGACGGAAGCTTGACCCTCAAAAGCTTTTTTTTTTTTGAAAACGGTGATACCGGTACGTGGGATTGTTAGACCACAATTTATCCCCGACTCGTGTTAGGAGGCGATAACGGGAAATTTAGTGGTTTCCACCAATATACCAAATACCATTTTTTTTAAAAAAGCTTAGTCCCCGCCGGAGTCGCCACCGTGATGACGTGTGTATCCGAAAATTTTCCCATTTTTTTTGAAAAATCAACGAAACGGAGTCGCCACGCCATTTTAATTTTGAGGGTCAAAACTTTGAAAAACCCGAGATCAGAGATTTAGGTTCGGAGGTCATGTTACGCGTCGGGAAGGACGTTAGTGTGCACTCCGACGCGCCTCGTAAACGAGTCTTCCAAGCTGAAAATCATTTGTGTGTGTGTGTGTGTGTGTTTTGGCCAAAATAAGTTGAAACTCAGAAAAGTAAAAATTGGGATATCTTTTTAAGACTTTAAACTGATCCCATGATTTTTTGGAAGATTTTTGGATTGAGATTTGGTACTCAAAAGACCTTTTGAAGTTGAGAGCCATTTCTGCCAGAATGAAAAAGGCAGTGGACCTTTGATTTTGAAAGGGATTCAAGGGTCTTAAAACTTCATAATCTGGATAAACTCAGAGAATGAAAGTTGTTCTAGACACCTTAAATAAAGTTTGTGCGAAGGAATTTTCCATTTTGGAGAAGATTTGAGGGGTCAAAACCTTCTGGAAACCTCAGATATGAGATCTGGATTCCCAGAAGCTGATGAACTAGCCTCTGAAAGAAAATTTGAAAAGAGGAGTTTTACTCACCCAAAAAATAAAGTAAAAATATGTATGGAAATCTATGGATGTTGGCTACAAAAAGTATTTTGTAGTCAACACCAAATTCCAAGTTCATCTGTGTCCAAAAATTAAGACCATGGACTGAGGTCTGAGAAAATTGCTACTGGACAGCAACTTCTCAAGAAAGAAAATATGATTTTAAAGGGGGTTTTGCATCCATGCTTGTCCCCATTTCCCTAGGTTTTGGTTAGTGATCACTAGACATTTTAGTGGTGAATCAACTATACCAAACCATCCTTGGGGTACATTAGGACTAAGCATTTCATTTGCTTGGGAAGGGGATTTTTATCCTTTGAAAATGAGATTTTATGCTTGAAAATGGTTTTTAGGGTTTTGAAAATGAATTTTCTTGGTAAGAAAGTAAGAAAACATTGAAAATAATGTTGATCTTTGTAGAAGATCATCCATGGAGATGGTCTTCCATGGTGATCTTCTTAGATCTAGAGCAAGAAGATGAAAGAACTACATTTTGTAGTTTGAAGATGCATGCATGGATGAGATTTAGGGTTAGGAAGAGGAGGGTTTACCAATCTTCCTTGTGTTCTTGAGTGTTTGGCTTGAGTGTTTGAGTGTTTAGGGCTTTAATATGAGAGTGAGTGGATGAATATGAGTTGGGAAAGATTGGAGAGAAAATGGTGACAATTCAAGTGAATTCTCACTGTTTTCTCTCTATATTTCGCCAGAGGTTCGGTGCAAAATGTGTTCTTCTTCCTCATTTTTGTGACTGGAGGGCTCAATTTATAGCCCTCTGGAAATTACAAACATGTCCGCGCGGATGGATCCCCTCAGCGTGCACTGTTCATTAAATGCAGCTTCAGCTTTGGACAAGAGGAATAATCTTTTTGAAATTTCAAATTAACAGCCAGTTTTGTGTCTCCAGCCATTGCTATTTGTGGTTTTATTCCTTTTGTTTTTCTTTTTAAGATTCTTTTTAAGGTTTAACCTTAAATAACAATGCCCATTTTACCCTCACTTTGTTAGAGAAGTTAGGATTGTTAGGAATTGTTAGAAATGTTATAACTTTCGTTAATTTTCTAACGAAAATTCTAACAAGCTCAAATTGGAGCACTTACACTACTGCATTTTTGAAACACAAAAAAAATACACATCATATTTTGCTCTAAAAATTTGTTCTCAATTGTTTCATTGTTTGATTCAAACGTTTGATACAGGCGAAATGAGATAGGGCCGCAGTTGAACTTGTGCAGACGTTTTTGTTACATATTATGTGATCGTTTTATCGTTAAAGGAAATTGCATGTAACTGAAGTTGCACGAATTTGAGGCAATATTTTCTTTTAAAACAGTCTTTATAAAGCGACTCGATCAATCATGATAAGTTGTTCTAACTCCGTTTCTGTTTCTGTTTGTTTTCCTGATTCTCGTTCTTGTTATTCTGTTTTGCTATTGGATTAATAAAATTTTTAATGTTGTTACATGATTGCCCTTAATTAAATCTCTTTAATTTAATTTGTTGTTGCATAATTAATATTTCAATAAGAACTGAATGAGTAGTCGATTGCACACGTCTCAGATCCATCACCGCTTATCCTTAATTTTGTTTCCTATTTTCTGATGTGGCACCTAGGGATGTTCACGGTCCGAATTGGTCCG
Source organism: Adenophora triphylla var. japonica (assembly GCA_022495995.1). NCBI lineage: Eukaryota > Viridiplantae > Streptophyta > Magnoliopsida > Asterales > Campanulaceae > Adenophora > Adenophora triphylla. The sequence continues at coordinate 178,460 of JAFEMH010004684.1, read as the reverse complement.
ATTTTTGTCAAAATTTTAAAAAATCAGGATCAAACCAATACTTCGGCTCTGTAAAAATTTAGAACCAGTACCAGACCATTACATTATAGGACCGGTCCCATCGATCCGGTTCTAATGGTCTGGTTCCAATCCGGTTCCGCCGGTTATACAAATTACAATATAATATAATTTTTTACAATAACAAAAACAAAAATTCAAATAAATATTATCACTAGTTAAATCAATAAAAAAATAAAATAAACAAACTGTCACAAATATTCAATATTCAAACCACAACATAGACACCATTAAACATTAATTGTTTACCTTCAAAATTAACCATAAAAATAGAATGAAAATGAAAACTAAAAGCTAAAGATTGCAATATCAAGTCGACTGTGCCACCATCAAGTTTCAACTTTGCAACACGATTGTTTGCTGAATAAACAAAAAAAAAATAGAAATCAATGATGATAAAACAACAACAACAAAAATCTGTAAGCAAACAACAAAAACAAAATCTCACACTGTTTAGCAAAAGATTAATGTGACGCAAAACAACCCTAAATTACAGAAACTATGCCGATTCAACTAGTTAAATAAAGCACATTATCAGTAACAATTATTAGGAAAAATTCCTCTAGGACCCCTCTGCCCAGATTTGTTTTCCCCTTAAAGAAAACTTTTTTTTAAATCTCAAATAAAGAGTTATCCCCATTTTAAAATTCCCCCGACACCCCCAGCTCCTCCTAGCCTCCATCCCGTCACGTCATTTCCTTTCCCCTCCCATTTTTTTCTCTTACCCTTCTCTCTCTCTAAACAAACACACACACAGTTTCTCTCTTTCTCCAAACTCTCTTTGGCGCCTTCATCATCTCCGTCCGACGATCGGCGATCTTTTTTTCTGGAATCTCCATCCATTTCGCCTTCATCATCTCTCTCTAAACACACAAACATGGAAACTTCTCTATTGCTTGAATTTATCAATCGCTCGAAGAAAGACGATGGATCAAGCATGTCAGCCATTGATAATCAGAGAGGTAGAAAAAGCTTTTGTGTAGGTGTGTGTGTGTGTGTAAGAGAGAGAAAGAGAGAGAGAAAGCAAAATTTGAATGGATTTGGTGAGGGGGAGGATTGAGGGTTTTTGAACAGGAAGAGAAGTTTGTGGAAGGATCTGGAAGGTCCGTGAACCAATAAATAAGTGTTTTGTTAAACAGTAGCCGGCTAGCTGATGTTTATCCAATGTGTAATCTTTTGCGGCTTGGTTTAGCTGAGCCAGGTATGGTAAGATCAAATTCGTCTTTTTGAATGAGAAGTGAATGCATTTTTTTTTCTCTAATAATTTCATTTTAAAAATGTAAATTTCAAAATAACTTATATTTTAAATTATTTTTCAAAATAATCAACTTATTCTTTCAGCTGCTGTATCTAACAAGCTGCAATGGAACTGACAGATTGAAATACGTTTGACCTGTTTTTTCGACTATTTTAGTTTTTGTAAATTAGTTGACTTTTTTTTTCTTTTTTTTTTTTTTGATCTTTTACGTGTAAGATAGTAGGAAAGAGGGTGCAGGACTCTGTACATTTTGTGATATACTGAAGGAAACCATAGTTTTCCTTTTGGGATGAATGATAAATTATCCCCATTTTACATTCTTTGGTTGAATATATTTTGGACCAAAGTTTAACAGGCCAACCATGGACTATTTGTAGAATGCTATAGTTGAAAAGTGGAGTGGTAGGAAAGTGACACACACACACACTCACTCACACACATATTTACTGTTTTAATTAATTCACATATTGGAGCTTTTTTTCCTAATGTATCAAAAATAAATAAATATTGGAGCTTGTTTTAGTTGCTTTTACATATAAGACTTATTAATAAGTCTTATAAGTAACTTATAAGATTTTTTTAATAAATCTTATAAGTAACTTATATAAATTTAAATTTTTTTAAAAAGTCTTATATGTTACATATAAGACTTATTAATAAGTCTTATAAGTAACTTATAAGACTTTTTAAATAAGTCTTAAGTAAAAAGACTTATTATAAAAAGTCTTATAAGTTACTACTTATAAGACTTTTTTACAACATAGCTCTCAATGTTCAAATTGGTCTTTTAAGTAACTTATAAGGCTTTTTAAAAAGTCTTATAAGTTACTTATAAGACTTTTTAAAAAGTCTTATAAGTTACATATAAGACTTATTAATAAGTCTTATGAGTAACTTATAAGACTTTTTTAATAAATCATATAAGTAAAAAGACTTATTAAAAAAGTCTTATAAGTTACTACTTATAAGACGTTTTTACAACATAGTTCTCAATGTTCAAATAGGTCTTATAAGTAACGTATAAGACTTTTTAAAAAGTCTTATAAGTTACTTATAAGTTACAACATAGTTCTCAATGTTCAAATAGATCTTATAAGTAACTTATAAGACTTTTTAAAAAGTCTTATAAGTTACTTATAAGACATATTAAAAAGTCTTATATATTACTTATATAAAGACTTTTTTTTAAAGTCTTATATGTTACTTATAAGACTTTTTAAAGTAGTCTTATAAGTTAATTGTCTTATAAGTCAATTATAAGAGTAATTTGTTGTTATTATGAGAGTAATTCGTTGTTATTATTGAAAATTTTGAATTTTTTGGTTAAAAAAATTGTCTTATAAGTCAATTATAAAAGACAAAGTAGTCTTATAATTATAAGAGTTGTAAATGTATAAATTATGAGAGTAATTCGTTGTTATTGTTGAAATTTTTGATTTTTTTTTGTTGAAAATTTGATTTATAAGTCAATTATAAGAGAACATATAAGTGTTGTAAATGTGTAAATTATGAGATTAATTTGTCGTTAATATTGAATTTTTTAAATTTTTTTTGGTTGAAAAAATTAAACTAAAACTATTCTGAATTTAATGACTGATTTAAAATACTTGAATGTCTAGTGACCAATATTTAATTCCCAAAGTTTCAGTGACTAAAGTATAATTTTCTGTTTTGAAATTGGTTCAGTCCCCTGGAATGAACGTACGATGCGTACAAAATAATAATAAGGATATATTTGTCTTTTAACAATGAGGGGTGTGAGAGGAATTACTAAAAGGTCATTTCTTAAAATAGGTTTAAATCTCACATGAGGGGCCTTAGAGGAAGTGGGCCCAATTATTTTTACATAGCAAATCTGAAAATCATACTATATTGTAAATGCCATGAAACTGCAAAATCTGAAAAGTAATATGACATTGGCTTAAAAAGAACAATCAGTCCTGAACTTTTTTTACAGAAGGGAGATACTGAGATAGAGTTAGGGATTTTATAAATAATATACTAGTACTCAAAATCCCGTGCCAATGGCACGGGTCAGTACAAAAAGGTAAGCAGTGGAAAAAATGATAAGTAGAATAAAACAGCTTTTTCATGAGTTGTCTTATGCCTGACTATCAATATAAATCAATTATGCCTTACATCCTTGGTTACCCTTTACGTAGAAATTTATGACAGTTTAAAAACTTGAAAAATAAACGAAAATGACTAAGGGCATTTCAAAAGAGGCACTGAAACTAAAAACAGGCTTCAATTATTCGAAGACAAACAATCATAATTTATAAATTATTTAGAGAAATAATAAAGAAACAACTTTCGATATTTGTTAACAATAAAACATTAATCGGTTCATTTTTAACTCCATATATTATATTTAGAAATTGGACAGTAATAACATTTATACATTTCTATTGATAAATTTTATAGTTTTTTTTTCTACAGAAATCAATTAAATGTTGATGAAATAACCCTAAATGGGCTTGCCCAAACCCACTAACCTAATTAACTCATTTAAAAAACCCTAAAAATCAACTATTTTCATTCATTTAGATCTTACTTTTCTCTCTCTTCTGATCTCTCTCATCCCAAACCATTCCCGCCGCCATCCCTTCCCCGTCGCCTTCTCCATCCCTCCCACCATCTCCCCACTGCCCCTTTTCCTTTCCAGAATCCCTTCCCACTTCTTCTTTACCGTCGCATCACCTTGACGGCCACCATCATAAGAATTGTCGTCGCCGCTTCGCTGCCGTCGCCTTCAACTTAAGATAAATATCTTACACATACTCTCTCTTTCTCTTGCTTTTTTCTCTCTCAATCACTGTTTCTCCCTCTTTCTTCGATCGGATTCGGTCTCTTACCAATTTTCGTCGCATCAACACCAATTTCGGAGGTTTAGCACCACCGTTGTCTCATTAGTGAGTGAAACTCCACAATAATGTGTACAGTGAAGCATCATCACAATAACACATAGTCACAACATATTATTATGAATAAAGTCAGCCCTCTTTTTCTTCCCCTTCTCCCACCCACACTGTAAATGATTCATTTCGAACCGAATAAATATTGAAATGTGAAGCCAAACAGAGTAAAGTACAGGAATCACATGATCAAACATAAATTATTCTTTAAATCAAATAAAAAGATATTACCTCAACACCATACTTGATTGCGACGCCGGCGAGGGTATCAAATTTGGATACGATGTGCTCAATATAGCCAACACCGCCGATACCCATAACAGTGACACCAACCCCACTGGACCCACCACCACCGCCACCGGAGGAATACTCCGAAGAGGATGCAGACGGCGGCAGAGAAGGGGAAACGGGAAATAAATTCGATGATGAGGATTCCATCATCAATAAAGAAAATCGCCATTGTTTCGCTGTTCCCTCTCCATCTGCATCCCCTAAATAACATTCAATTCGACCAAACCCTAAGCCAATTGAAAAACAAAAAAAATCCACACAATTATTGGTGATCAACACCGGAGAGCTGAAATCGAATTTAATGGTGATGAACAAAAATGTTTTGGAAACAAAAATCTACTCAATTGAATTAATAAGGCAAAAATGTTCCACCCTCCTAGATCTGATGCTGCTGTCGCCGATCTCGTCTTCTCTCTCTCTCTGTTCCGGGGAAGAGGTGTTGTCCGGTTCTTCTTGAGTTCCAGGTGTGCGAGGGGTTGAGGTGGATCGAAGAGATCGTGGGGGAATAAGAGCTCCCTGAGCCGTTGGATTTGAGGATTAACAATCAATCATAACCACTCTTTATGTAAAGCTAAGAGGCGGTTATTACCGTTCTCTCTCTCTCTCTCTCTCTCTCTCTCTCTCTATATATATATATACATATACACATATATATATACATATACACATATATATATACATATACACATATATATATACATATACACATATATATATACATATACACATATATATATACATATATATATATATATATATATATATATATATATATATTATAATCAGTACGGTTCTGATACATGACCGTTTATATTTTTTTTTAAATCATGATCAAACCAAATAATCAATTCCATTAAAATTTGAAAACAGGACTAGATCAATACTATCAATCAGACCACCAACATGATGTGTTACACTTACATAACTATTCTAAAAGATTTTTTTTTGTCATTTTTGTTTATCTTATTTTGAATCAGATTTCCCAAAATGATCAAAAAAAAAATTATTATTCATTTCACTCATTTTTTCTCTTATTTTACTTTTATTCTCATAATATTAATCTATTTATTATTCATCCCACTCAATCTTTTATTTTTAACACTCATAATCTATCTCTTCTATTTTACTTTTTTTTTTTTAAATTATTGTGTCCAAACAATTTGTTCGATTTGAGATAGAACGATTTGAGATGGAACGGGAGAAGGGGGCATGTCACTCTTCTAGATTAAAAAGAGTTAAATTAATGGAAAAAGGAATAAACCTTGTTGAAAGGGCAGTTTTGTCACTCAACATAAGACTTTCCTTTTTTTTATTTTTTTTTGCAATATTTATATTAATATAATGGTGAAACAGGAGGAAAGAGGTAATTAATAAGAGAAGGGTAGTTTAGTCTTTTGGGTTATAATAGCAGTAGGTGTGGACTTGCCTTGCCACCTCTGAATCAGAAACGGCCAAAGAGTTTGAACTTTTTGAAAGCCACAAAATAAATGGCGTTACGTGGAGTTTCTTCCTTAAATAAATTCCCTGCTTTTATTCATCACTATTCTAAAATCTACTCCCTTTCGTCTCCAATATAAATGTACACTTTAATTTTTCACGTAAATTAAGAAGAGAGTATTATATTGAAAGTGTTGTGAGTGTGAAAGTAAAATAGGAGAGAAAATGAATGAAGGGAATAGTAAATTATAATGATGTTGTAAGTATTAAAATAATGTAGGAGAGACAATGAGTCGAGAGAATAGTAAAGATTTCTTTCCATTTTAGGAAATGTGTACGTAGGTTTGGGACGCCCAAAATGAAAAGTGTGCACTTAGATTGAGGACGGAGGGAATATATAACTTTTCATATTTTAAACATTGCACATTTTATTATCTTCAGAGAAATATTTAGTAAAAATCAAATTCAACTAGTGAAATTCTATTAACTACTTCACAAAATCTAGGAAGAAACGCGTTTCTCCATAAGTTATGGAGAAACGGGTCCCGACATGTCGCGCGACAATGAGCTAGATAGTAAAACCTGTATGAAAGTGATATCCGTAGAACCTTCAATGAATATCCGTAAACCTTCAAAATGTTTTACGGATATACATTGAAGGTTTCCGGATATCCGAAAACCTTGAATAGCAATTTCTGGATATGCCCTAACACATTTCACGGATACGCACCTGCTTTTACGGATATGCACCTACAGATTCTTTGGATATACATTTCACATCCTTACATTATCAAATCTGACAAAGCCGGATATCAACCGCAAAGCTTCGGCATCAAATGCAAAACACGGATATCCGAAGCTTTTGGTCTTGGCCTTGGGTTTTTTTACGGATATACATTTCACATCCTTTCCTTATCAAATACAAAGCTACGGATATCCTATGAAAACTACAGTTATCAAAATGCAAAACTACGGATATCCGTAGCTTTTCTTGGCCTTGGGTTTTTTTTTTCTGGTTATCAAATGTAAAGCTTCTGGCTATGAAAAACACGTTTCTCCATAATTATGGAGAAACGCGTTTCTCAGCAGACGCACTCTAAATACTTCATTTGTTTTTGGAATAAATTATAAACTTTAACGTTACCTTTTGAAAGTTAGAAAATAACGTACACATAATGAAGATGTGTTTTTAAAAATGAATAAAAAAATTCAATTCATCCGTTTCAAATTGAAAATATATAAAATAAATATCAAAGCAAATTAACTTACGTAAAAGGCAACGACTATGCCGGCGGTGTATTCCGACTGCAATTTGATTTTTGCAATGAAGAATCCATAATTGTAATAATCAGATTATATAAAAGATTATATAAAGTCAGACAACAACAACAATAACAAAGCCTTAGTCTCAAAATAATTTGAGATCGACTAACATGAATTCTCATATGTTATCGTGTAAAAAAAATGAAAGAAGGTGGTGGTTATGGTGGTGGAGTTACCGGAGTGGCGGTTGAGGATGAGGGTAACGGCGGTGTCGTCGGGGGAACGGTGAATGTTGAAGTCACTAAAGAGAGGATAATAGCCTTGGTCGAAGCGAAGGTGCATAAATACTCCCTCCATCCCACTCCATTTTTCACACTTTTTTCAAATCACGCAAATTAAGAAAAAAGGTAAGTGAAAAAATGTTGTGACTGTAAAAGTAAAATAGAAGAGAGAATAAGTGAAAAAAATAGTAAATTTGAAAAGTGTTGTGAGTATAATAGTGAAATAGAAGAGAGAATTAGTGGGTGAAATAGTAAAGATTAACATGTCATTTTAGAAAAGGTGAAGAACTTTTAGCAGAAAGCATTCATTTTGGCAAAAGTGAATCTTGAAATGGGTCGAAGAGAAAATCATCTCATCACTATCATAAAATCTATATAACTTTGGGTATTCTCCTTATTAGGTAATACTATTAGTGCCAGTTTGATAGCCTGTCTTAGCAACGGATGAGATTAATAATCCCGAAGTAGAGCATTTGTTAAGAAAAAAGGCAACAGTATAAATTATTTTCTTAGCCGGGATTAGCTTTTTATCCGCTCCTTATTTATCCCAATGAAAGGGTGATATTATTAATGAGGGTATTAGAAAATGGTGGGTAAAAATATTTTTGACGAAACTACTCCCAATATATATGTCAACTATTAAATGACTTGGCCTTTCATATTTAATTCTCTTCATATTTAATTCTCTCCATATAAAATGTTAACATGTTATCAATTTAGAAAAAAAAAAAAAAAAAAAACTCATTTCCGGCTCAAAATCGACGTTTGTCATTCAAACGCTCATTTCAAACTCAAAATCGACGTTTGTCATTTAAACGCTCTTTTACCAAAATCAACGTTTGTCATTCAAACCAAGATTAAAGTTTGTCATTCAAGCTCATTTTCAAAAGCAGCACGAACACACACACACACGCACATTTTTCGAGAAAGGTAGAAAGACTCGTTATACAAGGCATTTCGGGTGATCTCAATATACGCTTCCTGAAACGTAACGTGACCTCCGAACCTAACAATCTCTGTTCAAAAAAGCTTTTTCCCAAGTTTTGGCTACCAATCAAAGCGACCTCCTTTTCAAAAATCTTTTCCCAAGTTTTGGCTACCAATCAAAACGACCTCCTTTTCAAAAGCCTTTTCCCAAGTATTGGCTACCAATCAAAACGACCTCCTTTTCAAAGCCTTTTCCCAAGTTTTGGCTACTAATCAAAACAACCTCTTTTTTAAAAAAAATTTCCAAGTTTTGGCTACCAATCAAAACGACCTCTTTTTCAAAGTATTTTCCTAAATTTTGGCTACCAATCAAAACGACCTCCTTTTTCAAACCAGTCTTTTTCAAAGTTTAGACTCATAATACAAAACGGTGTGGCGACTCTGATCTCTTTCCCGAAGCGAGGCCCAAGTGCGAAAGCCGCTGGCCGCGTTCCCCGTGCGAGATTCGGGTAATCTCAGAAATACCCACGAAAACTATTTCGTGGGTAATGTAAACTTTTACCCACGAAATTTTCGTGACAAAAAAAAAAGTTGAATTTTTAAAATTTGACCTTTTTCAATCCGTAAGTAATAAGTTTATTTTCGTGGGTAATATTGACGAAATATTCTATAGGTAATTTTATGTGAGTAATCTGAAAGATTCTAGTAGTGATTATTTATGTATATACAGAGGGAGAAGGGAGTTAGTTGACTATTGGATTCTCTTTCTATTTTGATTTCTTTCTCCTCTTCTCTCTCCCATGTGTTCTTGTGTTGTGACAATACTCTACATATTCTTTATCATAATTTATAACTAATATATATACTCCCTCCGTCCCATTTAAACCTTCACCATTTTTGAAGGTGGCACAAGAATTAAGAAATCAATATTTATATTCAAAAGAAATGTGGGAGATATATGTTAATGATGATTAAGAAAAGTCACATCTCAATTTAAAAAACTAATGATTCCCCCCAAAATTTCATTACTATTCACTTTGATTCCATTTTATATATTCAGTAAACTCACTGGGATCACAATTTGCGTGAATATTCAAAAATTATTTCCCTCCAAATTATTTGAGGGGACCATTACAGATAAAAATACCCTATGTTCTTTACAAATACAACTACAACAACAACAACAAGATTAAGTGATCACAAAATTTCCCTCCAAATTATTTGAGCCAAAATCCAACATGGCTTTATCTAGCTCTACACAATCAGGCTGCAACTTGTTAGGCAAATCAAATTTAACTCAAAATCAAATGAATTGAATCATCATAGAAAGACTCCACACAAATTCATTCAGATAGCATCTCACCAATTCAAACTTCACTTAAGCACACAATATCAATCTCAACACATATTAGGCCCAGATAAAAGTAAAAGTTCTTATCAGTGTTTAAAAAAGTGCTCAAAATAGCAAAAGTTCTTATCATTGCACATAGGAAAAGTTCTTATCAGCAAATTCATTGATGTGAGCAGTTGAAACAAACAATCACAAAAATGACATCAAGAAGCCATACCCATCATTTTACAGATACCTTTCACCCAACTCCCAAAAATATAGTCAAAAAGAGAGAAGAATAGAGAACAGAGATAAAGAGAGAATACATAAACCTGTTCCTTTAGCTATCGTTGTATAGCCGGAAAGTGCAAACTGAAAGCGTGAGCTTTTTAGGGAACAAACTCTTGTTTCCTTATTTCAAAAGACTTCTATAATGGTAAGAAGATTTTGTGACTTTCATGGAAGATTTATTATTGTCCTACTTTGACTAGGACATTGTAAATAAAGTAAATATCTTTTATTTATGTACATAGTTTTATATTAGGACTAACCTACTAATATTCTATTTCCTTGTGAGTGTGTTTATGTTTTCTTATAGAAAAAGAGATCTCACAAAGGAAGATGTTGATCACGTGAAGATCTTCTTCATGGTGCATTATAAATACAAGGCATTCAGCACAAGAGAAGAGACGAAAATTCTGAGAGAGAAAATATATATTCTTCACAGTTTTCAACATTGTTGATTTAGGTTGTGAGTGGAGGTTGTGAGACACATCCGTAACTCACATCTAGTTTTTCATAGAGTTTTTTGTTTTACTTCTGACTAGAATAGGACCTACTTGGGAAAGGGGTATTGTTCTTGTCGTAGAAGGTGATTAGAACTCATTTAGTATTTTAATATTTTTAGTTTTTCACTTATTTGTTTTTGTAAGCAACAAAAGTTTTATAGTGAAAAGTTTTTTGGGCGTAAGCCTAGTTTGCTGATCACACAGATCAGTAAGCGTAAATAATTCTTGAGTTATTGTTTTTAATTTGTTTTATTCCGCTGCATTATCTGTGGATGTGTCGACAGTTGTGAGACACATCTGTACTCACATCCGTTGTCTGTTGTGTGATTAAAGTTTCCTAGCTACACGAAACTTTCAATTGGTATCAGAGCCAACTCTCGATATATTACTGAGTGTTGATCAAGAAAGTGTAGTCATTATGGAATGCCAAAATCACCAAAACAGGCCTCCTGTCTTGGATGGTACAAACTATTCTCTTTGGAAGTCTAAGATACGTAATTACATCAAAAGTATTGATGAAAGAGCTTGGATGTGTATCCTTGTAGCATGGCAACCTCCAACTGTGGAGAAGAAGCCTGCTTCTGGTGTTGGTGAGTCTATTTTCGAAAGGAAACCTGAAGAGCGATGGACTCTTGAAGAAATTCAGGCTGCTAACTACAATTCAAAAGCTATGGGTGCTATTTCCAGCCATGTTTCTGGAAATATGTACAAGCTTATCACTAATGAGAGTGTAGCCACAAATTTGGGATATTTTGCAAACTCAATGTGAGGGAGCACCAAGTGTAAAAGCTACGAGGCTTAGAATTTTAATGGATAGGTTTGAGCTACTTCGAATGGAAGAAACTGAGGACATTGTGTCATATGCTGTTAAGATTCATGAGATTTCAAATGAGTGCACAAGTCTAGGAGAATCTATCTCCAATGCAAGACTTGTGAGTAAGATTTTGAGAACCTTACCTGAAAGGTTCAACATAAATGTGGTTGTGATTGAGGAAACTAATGAAACCAATACTGTAGGTCTAGACAAAATAGTAGGTATCCTGACTGTGTTTGAGCTAAACCTCAAGCTCGGAAAAGAACAAATCTCGCGCCTTGCTCTCAGAAGTGCTGCTGCATTACCAAGAGAACTTGTGGAATTATCCTCTGAGATTGACAAGTCAAATCTTGAAGAAGAGGATATGGCTTTTATTTCAAAGAAATTCAGTTCCATACTAAAAAATAAAAGGATAAGTAAATTTCCTAACAGACCTACTCCCAGTGCTACTGAAAAACCAAAACCTAGCACTGACACTGGATTCAAGAAACCAAGCTTTGAAAATAACAAATCCTCTGAGTTTGTTCAATGTAGGGCATGTCGTGGCTTTGGTCATTATGCCAATGAGTGTGCTAACACACTCAAAAAGAAGGGAATGAGCTTAACTGCTACCCTTAGTGACAGTGAGGATGAAGATGAAGTGGCTAACATGTCTATTATCAATTGTCATTCTGTGTTTAATGCCTTTTCTGCAGATATAGAAGATGGAAGGTCTGAAAATTCCTTGGATGTGGTCTCAGATGTGTATACATCTGGTGTCACATCTGACATGATGCTGAATTGTTTCACAGTGAAAGGAGATTCTGATGATGAAGATAGGGATATTCCCTATAAGGAACTTTTTGCAATATACAAGAAGTTGCATACAGATTGGATGAAAAGATTGGACAAGATTGAGGTACTTGTTAAGGTAAATAAATCTCTTTCTGATAAATTGGCTACTTGTGAAGATGAAAAAGCTATACTTTCAAAGGAAAATGATGTTCAAAAAGATACTATTGCTAAACTTGAAGTCCTTATAACCAAAAGAGAAGTTGAGCTTGAAAAATTCAAAAATGAATGTGAAAAAGCTGAAAATACTTTTACCAAGTTAAACAAAAGTAAAATGAAACTTGATGAAGCTATTTCTATAGGTCAGCTTAACAAAACTGGTTTGGGCTTTGAAAAACCTAATTTTGTAAAGGAGGGATATGAGACTTCTACTTCAAAAGGTGTGGAAAAATTAATGTTTAGAGAAAAAGTCCTTTTGAGTGAGAAAAGACCTAGAAAGAGGCACTAAATCTGCCACTATTGCCTTGTTCCTGGTCACATTAAACCCTTCTGTTACAAACTCAAGGCTGACAAAAAGTCTGGTCACTTCAATCAGCCTCAGATGTGTGAGAAGATGTATGTACATCTGTAGACACCCCATTCTGAACACGTCGGATCATATTTATATCACTCTGAGTCTCGCTTTGAGTCAAGAAGTAGAAATCCACCATTTCGTCATGTTTCGTTAAGTTTTGACTAACCACCGTTAGTTTGGGACTAAACTGCATACGAGATAACGAGGAAATGACAGAATTGTCCACAGAAGCAATATCTCGCCGCGAGATGGCGTGTCTCGCGCGAGATATCCTCCCTCTGCAGCATGCAGAAGGCAGTTTCCTCGTCGATTTCAACCTCTTTTCGGGATAAAACTTCATCCATCCGGCCAACCAATAGAATTTGGAGTCTGAAACCATCTTGAAGTGTTTGATCTCATCTTCAACACTTCCCCAACCCCTATAAATACCTGGTGACTTCCAAGGTTGAAGAGGAGGGAGGACAAAGTCCAGAATTTCACAACACACACATATTTTGTTGATTTCTTTCCCTGAAAGAATCCTACGAAATCACCCTAAAAATCACCTCAAAGTTTGTTTGTCAACCTTGTTGATAAACAAACATCGAGATCCAAGTCAAAGACGGAGGCGAAGCTCTGTCCGTATCGAGACTCGATTCTAAACTTGAGTCGAAACTCTGCCCAAATCACCTCACGCAAGGTAACCCCTAAATCCCTTTCTAATTGATTGTTAGAGTGGTATAAATCTATTGAATCTAGGATCGGCCTAGAGCCTCTCCTAATCATGGAGACGGTCTCGAAGCAATCGATCCTACATTCCGTTTAACCCCGTTAAATGGATCTTTTATTGTTTAAAATCCATTTCTTCTTCCTTTTTGAAAACCTCTCTTTTCTTTAGCAAGACCGATCTCCGGATTGGGTGGAATGGATGCTCCTTGACCTACCCATTCCATAACCTAAGCCCCGAACCCAAATCTCTTTCAAAATGGTTTTTCTATGTTCTCCAAACGAATAATATAGGTGGCGACTCAAAAAGATAAAATTCTTCTCACAACGCTACAACATCCGAACACACATCCTAGTAATCTGAGATCTCTACAACCCAAAAAGAAAGCTGTAAAGCAGTGGGTGGCCAAACTAATTGCCACCTGCAATGTTGTTTACTCTTACCTCAAGAGTACTGTCTCTGGATCTTAGTATTTTGATAGTGGGTGCGCTAGACACATGACTGGAAACCAAGCAGTCCTTCTTGACTATGAAGTGATTAGTGGAGGAAAGTAAATTTTGGTGGAGGCGCTCAAGAAAAGATTGTTAGAAAAGGAACCCTAAATGTCAAGAGTCTCCCAAAATTGCACAATGTGTACCATGTGGAAGGCTTGAAAGCCAACCTAATAAGCATCAGTCAGCTGTGTGATGATGACCTTTATGTGAAGTTTGATAAGCACTTGTGTGAAGTGTTTGATAAGGATAATAAATGTGTGTTTATTGGTCCTAGATCTGCTGACAATTGTTACCAATTTGGTGACAATCTTTCTTGTCTAAGATCAAAAGCTAATGATGTCAATCTGTGGCACCAAAAATTAGGGCATGCTAGCTGTAGAACTCTGGAAGAACTTCAAAGGTTTGAAGCTATTAAAGACCTCCCTAAACTGACCTTCAAAAATCCTGATGTCTGTGGTTCATGTCAAAAGGGAAAGCAAACAAAAGCATCACATAAAAAGGTCCAACAGTGCTCCACATCTAGGTGTTTGGAGCTGATTCACACTAACTTAATGGGACCTATTAAAGTAGAAAGCTTTGATAGGAAAAAGTATGTCTTTGTGTGTGTTGATGATTATTCTAGGTACACTTGGGTAATGTTCTTAAGAGAGAAATCTGAAACAATTGGTGAATTCAAAAATTGGTACAAAAGGGTTAGAAATCTTTATGGTCTTAAGGCTGTGAGGATTAGGTCTGATCATGGCACTGAATATGAGAATCAAATATTCACTGCCTTTTGCAATTCTAAGGGAATCACACATGAATTTTCTGCACCAATCACCCCACAGCAAAATGGAATTGATGAAAGAAAGAATAGAAATTTGCAAGAAATGGCTAGGTTTATGCTAAGTTCTAAAAATCTATCCAAGAAATTCTGGGCAAAAGCATTGAACACTGCTTGTCACATTGGTAATAGAGTGTTCCTAAGAATTGGTAGCACTGTCACTCCATATCAAATCCTCCTTGGAAAGAAACCAACTGTGAAGTACTTTCATGTGTTTGGATGTATTTGTTACATTCTCAATGATAGAGAATACTTGTCCAAATTTGATTCAAAGAGTGACAAAGCAATTTTCATGGGCTATTCCACTAATAGTAGAGCTTACAGAGTTTTTAATCTCAAAACTAAGACCATTATGGAATCTGCTAATGTTATTTTTGATGACTCACTTGATCTTAACCTCAAGACTGCTGAGGATGATGTTTCAGGTTGCTTACTGGACTGGAAGGATGAAGAAACAGGTGCTGAAAAACCAAAAGAAACTTCCAGTGCTGAAAAACATGCTGAACCTGATAAGGATGTAACCAAGGATGTGGACACATCTGCATCCACATCTGAACCCACATCTGCTCCCACATCCACTCAAAATCCTGTAACTGAGGACAGTTCCTCTGAATCTGATCAGGATGGTGCTTCAGATGATAATGTGGATGGGTGTGTGGATAGATCAAAGGATATTCCTTCAAAAATCCAGAAAAACCATCCCACTTCACAAGTTGTGGGAGATGTGCATGCTCAAGTGAGAACTAGACAAAAGGACAAAGTAGACTACAGAAAGATGGCTGGTTTGTGGAGTTGCTCCTCAGCATACTCCCAGGTAAGTTTTTGTTGTTTTGTTTCAAAGATTGAACCTATGAATGTTACTGAAGCATTGAAAGATGTTGATTGGATTCTTGCTATGCATGATGAATTGATTCAATTTGAAAAGAATGAGGTGTGGACTCTTGTTCCTAGACCCTCACATGGAATGTCATAGGAACCAAATGGATTTTCAAGAACAAAAATGATGAGCAAGGTGTGATCACTAGAAATAAAGCTAGATTAGTTGCTCAAGGTTACACTCAAATTGAGGGAATTGATTTTGAGGAGACATTTGCTCTTGTTGCTAGGATTGAGTCCATTAGGCTTTTGTTAGCCATTGCCTGTTATCTCAAGATTACTCTTCATCAAATGGATGTTAAGAGTGCTTTTCTGAATGAGATATTGAATGAGGAAGCCTATGTTGAACAACCCAAAGGCTTTGTGGACTCCAAGTATCCTAACCATGTGTATAAGCTAAAGAAAGCTCTGTATGGGCTAAAGCAAGCCCCTAGAGCTTGGTATGGTAGGTTGACTGACCATTTACTTCACCTAGGATTCAAGAGAGGTGGGGTTGATAAAATATTGTTTGTGAGGAAAAATAAAAAGGAGATTCTTGTGGCACAAATTTATGTGGATGATATTGTGTTTGGGTCAAATTCTGACCCTATGCTTACTGAATTTGTGGATAGCATGACTTTCACATTTGAGATGAGTATGATAGGTGAGTTGAACTTTTTCTTAGGCCTACAGATTAAACAATTTAAAGAGGGCATGTTCATCTCACAGTCTAAGTATGCCAAGAATCTTGTGAAAAAGTTTAAACTTGAACACTCTTCACATCAAAGAACACCAATGGGATCTTTCCAAAAGCTAAGTCATGATTCAGATGGTGAGAGTGTTGATCAAACTCTGTACAGAAGCATGACAGAAAGTCTGCTTTACCTCACTGCAAGTAGACCTGACATTATGTACAGTGTGTGTCTCTGTGCAAGATAACAAGCCAACCCTAAGGTGTCCCATCTGAAAGCCTTGAAAAGAATCATTAGATATGTGAGTGAGACTGTGAACCTAGGACTGAATTACTCTAAAGAAACAAACACCAATTTGGTTGGGTACACTGATTCTGATTGGGCTGAAAATATTGATGATAGAAAGAGTACCACAGGTGGATGTTTCTACCTAGAAAATAACCTTGTGTCTTGGTATAGTAGAAAGCAGAATTGTGTGTCTTTATCCACTGCTGAGGCTGAGTATGTTGCCCTTGGGAGTTACTGCACACAACTGCTTTTGATGAATCAAATGTTGAAAGATTATGAATTAAATAGCAAAGTTTTGACTGCTTTTTGTGATAACAAAAGTGCCTTGGACATATCTAAAAATTCTGTCCAACATTCTAGAACAAAACACATTGATATTAGACATCATTTCATTGGGGATCTTGTAGAACAAAAAAAAACTGTGTCTGAAATTTGTTGGGACTGAAAATCAATTGGCTGATATATTTACAAAGGCATTAGATTTGGAGAGATTTTCCTCCTTGAGGAAGTCACTTGGTTTGTGTGATATCTAAGGTTGTGAGCACAAATGTATCTCACATCCTCTAACACATCTGTATATTAGATTAACTGAAAAAAAAAATTATAAAAATAAAAATCAAAAAAAATTATCATGCATTAGCACGAAATTTCTCAGTGTGGTCACTTGTGAGTCTTCATCTTGACATTGTTTTTTATCACTTAATTGTGAGCACTTCCTGTTCATGTCATCTTTTGATGACTTGATATAACCTTCCTAGGTATCTCATAGTGGGTGCTATAAAAGAAAAAAAATATATGTGAGAAACAGCTGCTTCACCCTTAGTATGAAGCCATACCATTGTGATCAAGTGATTCTCATAAGAAATTTTGAAATCAAACTTGACAAGATCATTGGGAAAAAGGGCTATCTTTGGGATCAAAGAAACGTGAAAGCTACTCACAATGCAAAAATCCACAACAAAAAATTGGTGGATGCATCCTAGAGGCTGTGCAGATTGGATTATTGCTCATTGACTTTTTGTGATCAAAATGTGTCCCCAAATGTGACTCACATCCTATACAACATCCATAAGCTGAGATTTTTCCATCACTTGTGTGTTTGCATCATGCTAGGCATATTACATTTTTTAGGTCATATAGGAGCTTTGTAAATATACTAGTTAATTAATTTTCTTTCTTAATTTATTCTTTGATTTTATAGGTTTTTGATCTCCAATATCTCTCATGAAAGAAAAAGGTGTGTATCATTCCTTGTTTGAAAAGGTTGAAAAATTTCGAATGGGATTCTGATTTAAAAAGATATGGCTGAATTATTTTTGTTTCCATAAAAATCTATCAAAATCTTGTTTTATTTTGATCCCCTATTTCTTCGAAGGTGGTTGTGTGTGGTAATCTCAAAGGTTTCTAGCCGTTGGAGGACTCCTAAGGTATTTGGGTTGAGTGAGACCTTTTTGGAGAAGGATTCCAAGTTTCAGTTGGAAAGGGGGAGCTGTGAGTATTAATTAACCCTCACATCCGTTCCATCCCCTATAAACCCTTGCTAAACCTTTTGTTCTTCCTTCCTTTTTGCACACAATCACACACATATTGCAATTAATTCCCTTGCACTGTTCAACATAACACTCTTAAGTTGTTTAAATGGCTGATCATTCAGTCATTCGTGAGGAAGACGTCCTAGACATTGAGCCCCTTGCTATCGCCATTACTGAAGCTCCAGTTACCACCGACCCTGTAATCTCCAAATTTCTTGCTGAAACTCCTCCTCCCTCATTCTCGTCTAGCTCTTCAATGGAAAGATCTCCCTCTAAATCTCCTAAATTGGAACCCCGTCCTGCTCCAACCGCTTCGAAACCCTAGAGCTCCAACCTCTCCTGCTATACAACCATCGATTGTCGCCCTGTTCCTCCCTCTGTTGAACCTTCTTCAACCAAAAAGACGAAGCTAACCCCAGCAAAACCCTTGGGCCATGCTGCGATTCCAGTTCCCCAACGCAATCTACGTCGATCGCACGGAGTGAGGAAGATGTCAGAAGCTGACAAGCTGAAGAACCTGAAGAAACTTGGTGGTAAGCCCTCACGCCATAGCCTCGCGATGATGGTGAAGAAGAAGAAGAGGTAATTCCTCCTCTTGTTAGAACTAGGGCTCAATCCTCAAATCCTCCTCCCTCAGTTGTTGCCCCTGTTATTGCTCCTTTTGAAGAAATTCCTCCTACAGAACCTGTTGATCCTGTTCCATCCTCTCCCATTATGCCTGCTGATCCCATTATCCCCATTCCTACTCCTACTCCAGTAGTTGATACTCTTGCCCCTGAGACTGCTCCTTCTATTGATAATACCTATGTGTTTAGTGATGAGGAGCCCTTGGCAAATATTTTGATGGAGTTAAAAGGAAAGAAAAAAGTGGCTGCTACAGACCTAGAGCCCATTGATGAAGAAACTGTAGATTCTGAGTCCAGTTATGACAGTGATGACACTGCCTCAGATGCCAACTTCAAGCTGGGGAGAGATGAGCTTGAACAAAAAAAATGAGGACCAAGAAAAAAATGCCTCTTCTGGTGATGAGACAGAGGTGGAGTCTGTCAAAATACCATCCCCTGCAAAGGATGTGTCTGAAGATGTGCACACATCCAGGCGCACATCCACCCGGAAGAAGGCTGATAAGGATATTTCTACAACTCTTTCCATTACTCTTGCCCCTAAACCCTTTTCTAAGAAATTTTTAACCAAGAATGCCTCTGATAGGTTTGGTCTAATTTCTAATAAGGCCTTTATTGTGGAGATGAAAAGAGATAGAGAAACTTTCTTTAAGTTAGGCATGGATAAATTCTTTGAAGAGAGAGGCTTGTTTTTAACTGTGGATCACCCTCTCCCATTCTACCCTAAGATGATCTATGAGTTTTATGCCAACTTGACTAAAGGGCTAGATAGATACTCCTCTCCCCACTCTGTCTATGTTAGAAGAAAGTTTGTCCCCTTTTCCCCATCTGTGATCAATGATTTTCTTGGCTTGGATGATACTTTGGATCAGTTGGTTGTTGTTTCTGATGAAGAACTTGTGTCTGCAATCACCCATGTCAAAGTAACTACTTGGCCTGTAAAGCCAAAAGATTTGGGAAGTGGTTCTTTATCCTCTCTTTATTGTTTTCTCCATACAATTCTTGTTGCCAACCTTTGCCCCTCAAATAACAAGACCTCTGTGACTAGGGTGCAAGCTAATTTACTGTATAGGTTGGGCATTAAAAGAAATATCAATTTTGGAGATTTCATTTTTAGGAAAAATTTTTCCTATGGAGAGTCCCCCTCTAAGAAGTGGTCTTTACCCTATCCCTCTCTGATCTCTCAAATTTTGATTGTCAATGGTGTTAAGCCTGAAAAAAGTGAAGAAAAGGTTGAAAAGTTTGATTTGTTTAAGGAGACCAAAACCCTCCTAGACACTAAGCAAAGATATGTTGATCTCCCTTTGGTACTGTCCCTGAAATTTCTATGCCAGATGTGGACACAACTGAACCCACATCTGAAGATCCTTTTGATGCTCAAATGAAAGATTTGGATGCTGAAATTGCAGCTGCTGAATCTCATTCCTCTGCTTTAACTGATCAACTTCAAGCCTCCATTGCTCATGCCAATAATCTCAAGGCCCTTAAGGATAGACTCCTCAAATGGCATGCTAACATTTCTGTTTAAAAAGGGGGAGATGAACCTGCACCTGTTATTGCTGGAAACAGAGTTTGAGATGCTGCTGTTGCTGCTGCTGGATGGAGGAGATGGAAACTTTGAATTAAGGGGGAGAAGACTTTTTAATAGTTGTTTTTTGATGGTCTTAAGACAATTTTTAATTTCTGTTTTTAGTTTTAAAACAATGGGTTGTAATAACTTTAATTAGGATGTTGCTGAATGGTTGTTATGCTTTTGCTTTTAATGAACTGCTGCTATTCTGCTCTAACTTGTTCTATGTAGTTTTATGTGTGGATGTGTTAACACATCTGGACACACATCCATTCAGGGGGAGTTATGTTTTCATCTATAGTTTGTGGTTACAAATTGTGAATTCTATAAATCTTTGGTTTTGATCAGAAAGTCCAAAATAGGGGGAGATTGAAAGCGTGAGCTTTTTAGGGAACAAACTCTTGTTTCCTTATTTCAAAAGACTTCTATAATGGTAAGAAGATTTTGTGACTTTCATGGAAGATTTATTATTGTCCTACTTTGACTAGGACATTGTAAATAAAGTAAATATCTTTTATTTATGTACATAGTTTTATATTAGGACTAACCTACTAATATTATATTTCCTTGTGAGTGTGTTTATGTTTTCTTATAGGAAAAGAGATCTCACAAAGGAAGATGTTGATCACGTGAAGATCTTCTCCATGGTGCATTATAAATACAAGGCATTCAGCACAAGAGAAGAGACGAAAATTACCCCAGAGAGAGAAAATACATATTCTTCTGGCCAGCAGCTTTTCAACATTGTTGATTTAGGTTGTGAGTGAAGGTTGTGAGACACATCCGTAACTCACATCTAGTTTTTCATAGAGTTCTTTGTTTTACTTCTGACTAGAATAGGACCTACTTGGGAAAGGGGTATTGTTCTTGTCGTAGAAGGTGATTAGAACTCATTTAGTATTTTAATATTTTTAGTTTTTCACTTATTTGTTTTTGTAAGCAACAAAAGTTTTATAGTGAAAAGTTTTTTGGGCGTAAGCCTAGTTTGCTGATCACACAGATCAGTAAGCGTAAATAATTCTTGAGTTATTGTTTTTAATTTGTTTTATTCCGCTGCATTATCTGTGGATGTGTGGACAGTTGTGAGACACATCTGTACTCACATCCGTTGTCTGTTGTGTGATTAAAGTTTCCTAGTTACACAAACTTCACAAACCCAACATTAGCAAGTCATTTCTATGCTCTTCAACCTTTCGCTCATAATGGGACTTAGATGGTTTAACCGTGTGGGTGGAGTCCATTCGTAGACAATGTTATCCTCTCTAAATCGATAGTAGGTCTGAGGACCATTTTGGGCTGCAATGGCGTCAGGTTGTTTGGACAGAGACCACCATGGCTCGTTAAATACAGACAACAAAAGACATTTTAGATTTGGTTGAGTCAACAATTTCCCAAATATATTTAGATATTCTGGTGTTCCCTCAAAAGAAATGGCTTTCCCAACCACTGATTTGTCATTAATAAACGAAAAAGGGGTGAAGTTTGACGAATCGCCGACGACGATTGAAGCATCGTTCGTCACCATGGCTGATTCAACTTTGAATTTGTTGGGAAAATTAGAATCCATGAAGAAAGGAGAACAATCGATAGAGAAAATCTAGCATTAGAGGGTTAATTACTGGGGTAATCGACAAAGTGAAGTCGAGAGAGAGAAATTAGGGTTTCGTAAGATGAAGAACAGCCACTATGCAATGATAGAGAAAGTGAGGAGAGAGAGAGTAGGGTTTGGATAGTTAATTCTGATTTGGGTTGCGTGGATACTATTGAGTGTGATTACTTTTGGGCCAAATTAATTAGTTTTGGGTTAGGTGTGTTTAATTAAGGAGGTGTTATTAGTGTTGTTTTAAGTGGGCCCATCCTATTAAAATAAAAATATAAAATGTTCATTTTAGGAATGATAAAGCTTTTAACGAGACACCCGTTTTGACAAAAGGTGAAGTTTCAAATGGGACGGAGGGAGTATATAGTAGAACAAAGAAGAAAAAAAAGAGTAACATCTTCAATAAATAACTAACAAAATACAAGTAACAATATTTATTACAAAGACAATATATAGCATGCACCTGAAATGTATGTGCTACAGAAGCAATGTCAAACTAGCACTAAGTTAAATATCTTTTTTCTTTTTAAAACCATTAATTACTTCCAATTAATATGTAAAAGCATTAATTAGTTCTAATAAATGAGCAAATAACAAGCACATTTACATATGCTCTATTCTAAAACGTCTGCGTTTATGAAAATTTAAAACCAAACAAAGTACATGAACCTCCCCCTACCTTAATTCTTATAAGCTGGGGGCTAGCTCTTCTTCAAAATGATCTGGTTAATTAATCAGATTATTTCTTGCACATGTTAATTACTTTCAAATAATATTAATTTCTTTTTATGTGTATTAGTAAAACCTTATAATCTCTCTTGTTAATCAAAGTATAGCCCATTTATTAGTTATCAATTCTTCATGCCCTTGATGCCCACTAGAACGAATATGTTCTCTTGTACTAAATTTCTTCCTGCGGTTCTTGTTTTGTCACTCTCATATTGCTTATCTTCCATTGCTATCGACGTCTCCTATGATGGAAGAGCACTCAAGATAGGCGGAGAACGAAAAATAGTCATTTTCGGATCCATGCACTATCCTCGTAGTACTCCTGAGGTATTTTTGAAAAAAAGTTTGGTGCATATATTATCAAAATTCCGAATAATATCATCATCTTATTTTTTATTTTTCTCCTTACAGATGTGGCCATCATTGATGAAGAAAGCAAAGGATGGAGGACTTAACGGGATTGACACTTATGTATTCTGGAACTTCCATGAGCCATCGTATCGCCAGGTTCGCATTGCCCACCTAATTCTATTTTCGTTGCCCAAACGTTTGTTCAAAGTTGCAAATTTATAGTGTGCATATATACATATACATACACTCCCCCCCTTCTATAATACTTGTCATACTTTCATTTTTGATCTGTCTCAAAATAAATGTCACGTTTCTAAATTAGAAAATAGTCCTAATGCAATTTTACCATTGTACATGTACAAACTAGTAAAACACATTTCGTAAAAACGTTTACAAGTCAAATATGTGACATTTATGATGGGACGGAGGGAGTATATTTTATTGCAAGATCGGGCATAACGGAATTCCAACCAAAAACACCAATTGGAGGAACTGTACGATTATAAGTTTATTAAAGGGCCAACCTTGAATAATAGCAAGATGATGAGCAAAACATAGAATTACAAGACTACTTCCTTTAGGTATGACGATAACATTATTTTTATTATTACAACCCTAAGTCTGTTGATGTTGTATTAACTACAAATATGTATGTCTAAGAATAGGTAATTTAAGCACATATTGACTATTGTTGGGCACATTACGTTTAGTTTTTTTTTTTTTTTTTTTTTTAGAACATTATATTCCTTAATATGTAATTCTGACTCTATATCCTTTTATAATTTTCAGTATGATTTCTCAGGTAATAAAGACCTTATAAGGTACCTCAAAACCGCCCAAGACGAAGGGATGTACGCTCTTTTGAGAGTTGGACCTTATGTAACTGCTGAATGGAATTATGGGTAACTTCTGTTGTACTGAGATTCTATGCAATCACTTTCAAAAAATAAAAATAGAAACTATTGTATATCTATCTCTGCTTCTTAATCTTCTGTAATAATATATTTCAGTGGATTCCCAGTCTGGTTACATAATATGCCAAACATGACTTTCAGGACCAAAAATGATGTATTTCTGGTAATGCTTCTATTAAGTACAGTTTTTTTTTTTATTATTTTTACTTATAACTCGCTCGTCCATCTCACCAGCTAACTGATGAATTTCTTTTAGTCCGAAGTGAAGAATTTTACAACGATGATCGTGGACATGGTGAAACGCGAAAAACTATTTGCTTCTCAAGGAGGACCTGTTATCCTAGCTCAGGTCAACCCCTTTCCAAAATTAAACTAGATCTTACGGATTATCTTATTTTTAGACCGAAGTGAAGAATTTTATCAACGTTTTTGTGACGAGCAGATTGAGAATGAATATGGAGGTATGAGAAAACATTATGGGGAAGATGGGGAGTACTATATTAACTGGTGTTCTGACTTAGCTGTATCATTTAATATTGGTGTACCATGGATTATGTGCGAGGATAGACAAGCACCCGAATCAATGGTACGTATTGTAACCATTTTTTACTTAATTTCTCTCTGGTTTTGTATGTTCTCTTTTCTAATATATTCTTCGTTTATTCATTTTTGCTCTTGCTGTAAACAGATAGATACCTGTAATGGTTATTATGGTGATCGATTCTATCCTAGGAAGGAAAATATGCCTAAAATTTGGTCAGAGAATTGGACTGGCTGGTGCAATATCTATCCATCATCTATCTCGTATTTTTCCATTATATTATATCATATAAGAGCTAATATTTTTTCATAATGTTTTTATTAGGGTGAAGAAATGGGGGGATAAGGACTCGGTTCGACCAGTTGAGGAGACTGCTTTTGCTGTTGCTCGGTTTTTCCAGTACGGTGGAACATCAGAAAACTATTATATGGTTCATAACCTACCTATAATCTCTTTTTGACTAATTATTATCCAAACTTAATAAGTTTATTCGTGTTTCCGCAACAACGCTGGTTACTT
The DNA here is from genome assembly GCA_022495995.1 of Adenophora triphylla var. japonica. NCBI lineage: Eukaryota > Viridiplantae > Streptophyta > Magnoliopsida > Asterales > Campanulaceae > Adenophora > Adenophora triphylla. Next base: position 153,517 of record JAFEMH010004684.1, on the reverse strand, counting down.
TCTTTCTCATGCTTACAGTACCATGGTGGGACGAATTTTGGCCGGACAGCTGGTGGGCCCTACGTTACTACATCATATAACTTCGATGCACCCCTTGACGAATATGGTATGTCAAAAAATAATGATAGAATCCCTTGCAACTAACACAAGATATGAATTTTTGGTATTGGTTCTGGAGATCTTATACTTAAAATGCTTTAGGTAATTTAAATCAGCCTACTTGGGGACATCTTAAGCAACTCCATTTCCTCCTTGGATCGATGGAAAAGACCCTCACTTATGGTGTGCCAAATAGAACTGACTATGGGAATATGTTGGATGTGAGTGTTTCCCGTTTCCCGTTTCCGCTCCTTTTTTTTTTCTTTTTAATTATTATAATTGGTAATGAATCTTGATCCTGCAACTATCAGATTTTTTTGTTTTTGTTTTTAGCTTTTCATTTTATGTTTTTGAATTTCAGGCTACAATGTTTACTTACAATGGAACAAGGGTATGCTTCTTTGGTAATGCAAATGAAACAACCGATATGACAATAAACTTTGAGGGAAATAATTATACGATTCCTGCATGGTCCGTTACGATCCTTTCTGATTGTCGTACAGAACTATATAACACTGCTCAAGTATGTAATCTCAGCTGGTTTATCTAATCAAAATTTTAACTATTTTAAGTTCCAACCCCAAGTATGACATGATAAATTCTTGCCAGGTTAATACTCAAACATCTATTATGGTGAAAAAGACGAGCGAATTTGATGATGAGCCCGAGGAACTGGAATGGTTATGGAGACCCGAACATATAGAGTACCACGTGCACTCTCGTAAGGGTCTCACTTTTGCCAACGGACTTCTTGAACAAAAAAGTGTTACAAATGATACAACTGACTACTTGTGGTATATGACTAGGTAATACAAATTTTTCAATATTTGCGAATATATATATATATATATATGCGAAAAACTCATAAAAAAACGCGTTTTTTCTAACCTTAAGAAAAAACGTGTTTTCTTCAACGGCCCATTCTCTCTCTCTCACTATACGCACTCTCTCTCTATACGCAAAAGGAGCTCCCTGCGTCTTCTTCTTCTCCAAGCCCGACCTCCATTGCCGGACCAAATCCCTCAACCAATCCTCTTCCTCACCGGCGACTTCAACCAAACCTAATTCTCCCTCAATCCAAGACCAACGCCAATTCCAAATCAATCGGCGACAACCAAATATGAATTCTTTGAGAACAAAACTCAGATCGATTGCAAGCTTAGGTCAATTTTGGCTGGTCGGCAAAGATGGGGGCACCGATTTGGGTAGAGATCGGAGAAGAAGAAGACGACTGGAGAAGAAGGCGAATGGAATTGCGTTTAGAGAGAGGTTAGAGAGAGAGACTGGCACGTAGGGATTGGGATTTTACGTTAGGGATTTGGATTTTTATGTGCCAGCTTTTAGTGATAATTAATGCCGCTTATAAGCATTTGAGTACCGGTTGAGAATTTGATGTATTGGTGGACCGGGTAATTAGATGCCGCTTATGTGTTTTAGAGTGCCACCATGTTTTTTGGAGTGCCGCTTAGTGTATAATAGAGTGCCACCCATATTTTTTGAATGCCGTAAAAATGATTATCGTGTTTTTTGAGTGCCGGTGTCTCGTGTATTTGAGTGCCAGCGTATGTGATTTTGAATGCCAGCTCATGTTTTTTGAATGCCACCCTTGTGTTTTTGAGAGCCAAAGAAAATATTAGTGTAGAAAGTCACAGGTGTTAGTTGAACGAGTGCCAGGTGTGAAGAGTGCCGGTTCATGTATACAAAAGTGCCCGTGTAAAAGTGTCGGTGCCGGTTTAACAAAGTGCCGGTGTCGGTTACGCGGCACTTTGTTAAATTGGTACTGGCACTTTTTTACCGGCAATTTGTGATACATGAATCGGCACTTTATCACACTCGGCAGCTTGTTAAACAGACACTGGCATAAACGGGGAAACCAATAATTACAAAAATGTCACCGTTTATTTTGAACATGGTTGCCAGTATTTACAAAATTGCCACCGCTTAATTTGAAAACACGTTTTTTCATATCTTAAGAAAAAACTAGTTTTTCATAAGACCAACTCTATATATATATATATATATATATATATATATATATATATATATATATTCAGACCTATATATCTTTCATAATAATATCAAACGGAAATTAATCTTTGATATTATGATGTAAACTCTTTGCAGTGTGGACATAGCGAAAAATGATCCGGTTTGGGGTGAGGAGGCAATGTTGCAAGTTAGTACTCGCGGCCATGTTCTTCATGTATTTCTCAATGAAAAGCACATAGGTAATTTCATGCGACACTATTTATCAATGACTACTCATAAAAGTTGTTCATATGAGAAAATCTTTTTTTTTTAATATCGAAATTTTCAATTTTAGGAACTCAATATGGCAGAAATTTAAGTGATTTGAGATTCACATTTGAGCAAACGGTTAAATTGAAGCAAGGGAACAACTCACTTTCGTTGCTCAGTGCCACTGTTGGATTAGAGGTAAGCTCTAAATAAGCAAGCCTAGTATGAATATTTCATGATAAACATAGCTGTGAATTTTCATAAATATAAAGGAGTTGATATATGTTGTAGGACTATGGGCCCCGATATGAAAAGCGAGCGAATGGAATACTTGGTCCTGTTCAACTAATTGCACCCAACAGCGATGTTAAGAACTTAACGAATAATGAGTGGGCTTATAAGATTGGATTGAATGGTTTAGACAAAGGATTCTACAGAGACTACAAGAACCATCATTGGCATGAAGATGATCTTCCTAAGAATCGGATGTTTGTTTGGTACAAGGTATATTATGATTAACAAATTTTCTTGATTTTGTTAAGTCGTGTGGAACAATTATTGACGCTTTTGTCACAATATTTGTGCAGACGACATTTAAAACACCAGTAGGGGAAGATCCGGTTGTTTTGGATTTATTTGGGATGGGTAAAGGATATGCTTGGGTGAATAAACATAATATTGGTAGATATTGGGCGAGCTTCATAGCAGATATAAATGGGTGTAATCCCTCGTGTGATTATCGTGGAAGGCACAACGACAAAAAATGCATGAAAAATTGTGGAGTTCCTACACAAAGATGGTACTACATCTAAGGGTGGCAATTTCTGACCAACGGTTATCCCCATTAATATTTTTTTCATGCTTTAAACTATTGTACGTTGTATCATGTACAATAGTTTAAAGCATTACTCCCTCCGTCCCGAAATGATATTTTCACTTTTTTTGTTGTTAGTACAAAGGTACTTTGAACAATAAATTTAGGTTAACTTAACTATCCCAATGAAAATTTAAAACTTGTTATTGATACACCATTATAAATACTATCAATAACAATTGTTAGATGTTCATTACGGTAATTATATTAACCTAAACAAATTGTTCAAAGTACCGTATTAATAACAAAAAAAAAAAGTAGGAAGGTCATTTCGGGTAGGAAGGAGTATATTTTAAATGGATATCACTCATTGGGTAACCAAAACACCCATTTTGTCACCCGTAACATAGAGTCTCAGTTTGCACTTAACCTCATCCTAGTGTGTGCGTGAATGTGTGTTTTTGACTTATTTGCCACTCATTTTAGGTACCATGTTCCTCGCTCTTTCTTGCGAAGAAGAGGTGAAAATACATTGATTTTATTCGAAGAATTTGGAGGTAACCCGAAGAGTGTGAAAGTACAAACAGTCACAGTCGGAAAAGCATGTGGAAATGTTTATGAAGGTAATACATTGGAATTATCATGTCAAGGAGGCCAAATTATTTCAGAAGTAAGATTCAGTAGCTTTGGCAATCCAACTGGAGTTTGTGGATCCTTTCAAAAGGGCAACTGTGACTCTCCTAATAGTTTTTCAGTCATTCAGAAAGTACGTAAATATTTAGATTTTTATTCTTCAAATGATTTTTATTTTGTTTAGGTTTTGTTTATACTATCAATTTCCGTTTCTAATTGCAGGCATGCGTTGGGAAAACGAGTTGTTCAATTGATGTGTCTGAGAAGAATTTCGAGTCTGGCAATTGTGGAAACATCAAGAAGAGGCTAGCTGTTGAAGTTATATGCTAGTCTTGCTTTTGTTCAATCATACTCTATTACTATATCTTACTCAATAGTTGCTAGACAATGTGAATTTATGTTTAATCTTTTACATATTTTAACATGTATTTGTTTGGTTTATAATTAAGATTTACCTTTTTTTTCTTCAGGTTTAACTTAATTTACTTACCTTCTAGCTTAGGGCCTATTTGATTGTGCTGAATGGTTAAGTGTTAATTCGGTCAGCACACAAGTCCATTAAGTTTATTTGTTTTGGTGCCTCCATTCGGTCTGAATCTGTCCTACCGGCTCTGAATGTTTAGGAATCAAACTTGGTACTCCCTCTGTCCCCTAAATGATTATCTAAATTCAAGAAATTTTTGTTCCCTGTCTTTTTTTTCTGTAAAAATTTGTCCCTACCCTACCCTAGACTTTTTTTACCAAATATTTTTCGCTATTCATTTCATTATCATAAAACTAAATGTCTAGTAAGTAAATAACAAGAATATTTATGCAACTTTGTCATTGAAATGTATAAAAAACACACATTTTCAGAATGTCCCTTAAAATGAATTTGGACATAGGAACAGAGGGAGTACTTACCAAGTCAGAGCCTCTCTCAGCACATCCAGCATGCAAAGCTAAATAGTACCAAACACTCCCTTAGTGTGCTGGCTGATTTATGAATGATGACTGAATGGATCAGAGCTAGCATTAGCGAGATAATTACTTAGAAGATGCACAAAAATGGTACATTATTATTGGTCTTAAATACCATTGATTTTAGAGTTGGCTTGCTGGAAGCCTGGTAGTACAAAATGTGTCAGTCATACAAATTTAATGACAAAATCAATTTTAAACACGCAAATTGTGGACGATAGAGATTTAGGCCTGGATGCAATCGTGGATGTTAAAGGGCCAAACTTATTTTTTAAACTTACAAAGCTTAGAGTTGCCAAAGAGTTGTAACTCAAGTGACATTCCGTATTCCTTTCTATATAAAAGGTTAATGGTTCAATCCCCATCAAAATGCACGTTCAAGTGTCACCAAATTAAGTCATTCACTAAAAAACTCAATTAAAAAAAAAAAAAGAAAAAAAAAAACGCTTAAGAGTTGAGCTATCAAATTTTTTAAAAAACAGAAAATTTTGGGGGAAACTAGTTTCCCCCTATGTTAAAAAAAGACTGGTTTTGGTAAGGGGAAACCGACACACACATAGCGGCATAGCGGATCGGTATTGAAACCCACGTTTTGACCCGGTTTACTAAATTGGTAAACCTAATTGCATACCTTCACTCTCTCAAAAACACACAGCGCCGTTCTCTCTCTCTAAAACCGGTGAAGGCTACCTTTAACCTTCTAATCTTTTGTTCGTTTTTTACATTTTGAAGTAAAATTTGTTTGATTCTCATTGCGTCGTTCGTTAATTTCACTCTATTTGACGCAAACTACCGTTTGATTTAAAGCAAAATAACGAGGAAAAGCGTAGTGAAACCAGGATGTGATGGAGGTATGTATTGATTTCAAGTTTTTCCGCTTGATTCTCACTCTATTTTGTTCGATTATTGTGTTGATTTCAAGCCTTTTTTGTTCAGTTTTTGTGATGCTTGATTAGGCATTTTGAGTTTGGTATTTGGTACTCAGTGATTTGAACAAGCAAAAGGAGTCTTTGTTGAATAAAGTTGAAGACTTTCCGGGAATCAAACATGATCACATTGACAAGATTGTTGGGAGCAAAGACAACGAGAAAAAGAAGAGGAAGAAAGCTGGTAGTTCGACTGCAACATACATATGTTAGACAAACTAGGTCTAGAAAGTGTGTTAATCAGTGAAATTGTAACATTTTGTTTTGAAATACAAACTTATTATTTTTTAAGTCCAAACTTATTATTTTAAGTTATTAACTTGTTGTTTTTTAAACATGTGTATTAAGTTGTATTATAAGCTCATGTTCAAAGTGCTTGTTTCAAAAGAAATTGCATGGTTATTATAATACCAAGTTTGTCTGTTAAAACACGAAGTTACACTACTAAAACACCAAGTATAAATCTGATACGACAAAACTTGATTAACCACCGGGTTGCACTAATAAAACACCAAGTTACTGTACTAAAACATAAAGTTACTATACTAAAACACCAAGTTATATTATCAGTTGATGTTCAAAAATGCTTATTTCAATAGAAATTGCATGGTTATTATAATATCAAGTTTGTATGTTAAAACACAAAGTTACACTACTAAAATATCAAGTATAGATCTGATACATCATAACTTGATTATTATCGATCGCACTAATAAAACACCAAGTTATTGTACTAAAACATAAAGTTAAAATACTAAAACACCAAGTTACAATACTAAAACAATACAAGTTACTATACTAAAACATCAAGTCACAACACCAAAACACCAAGTTACTGTACTAAAACATAAAGTTATTATACTAAAACACCAAGTTATATTATCAGTTGATGTTCAAAATGCTTATTTCAATAGAAATTGCATGGTTATTATAATATCAAGTTTGTATGTTAAAACACCAAGTCACACTACTAAAATATCAAGTATAGATTCGATACAAAGATAACTTGATTATTATCGATCGCACTAATAAAACACCAAGTTATTGTACTAAAAACATAAAGTTAAAATACTAAAACACCAAGTTACAATACTAAAACAATACAAGTTACTATACTAAAACATCAAGTCACAACACCAAAACACCAAGTTACTATACTAAAACAACAAGTTACACCAAATCAATTATATTTCAATTTCAACAGGTTTGAACATCTATATTTCAATTTGAGCAAAGAAACGACCACATGATTCAAATTAAGTGTAGATTTGGTGTTTTTGAGCCAAATGAAGATATACATCTCTTCCAATTGATCTTCATTATCTTTTTCAATCTCACTCTCCTCTCGATTCAATAACATCTCGTGGATCTACTATCTCCATATCCATCTTCATCTTCTATAAGGAGAAAATCAATTTCAATAAGATCAATTAGCTCATTTGAATATCAATTTCAAACAGAAAAAATGCGATAACTGATGAACAAACTCTTAAGGATTCATACATTTTTAATCGTTTTTTTTTTTGAAGCTCCTTTCGTCTGCAATGGCGACGGAGAGAAAGAGAGAGAGAGAGAGAGAGAGAGAGAGAGAGAGAGAGAGAGAGAGAGAGAGAGAGAGAGAGAGAGAGAGAGAGATGGCGGAAGCTGGGAAAACTCAGCCAAAAAGATCGCATATTTTACCCTATACTCCTGAACCGTGTTTTAGAGAGAGAGAACGACGCTGTGTATTTTTGAGAGAGTGAAGGTTTGCGATTAGGTTTACCAATTTAGTAAACCGGGTCAAAACATGGGTTTCAATACCGGTCCTCTATGCCGCTATGGGTTTCAAAACCGGTCTTTTTTTAACATTAGGGGGAAACTAGTTTCCCCCAAAACTAACTCTTTAAAAAAACGCTTAAGAGTTGAGCTATCAAAACATACCTTATATATATATATATATATATATATATATATATATATATATATATATATATATATATATATATATATATATATATAAAAGTTAAACGAAATTTAAATATTGTTTTGAAATGCCCCACAAGCCACAAACTTGCAAATATGACCTATTTGTTAACGCGCTATGTGTGCTAGGCCTCAGTAGTTTGCTCGATGGTTTCTTGCTCAGCCTCGTTAACGAGCATCTCCTCCTCGTTCTCCTCCTCCACACCCTCCTCTTTTTTCTTTCGCGCCCTCACTTGTAAGTACCCCAATCCGGACCGCTGTCCATCCGAGCATGCGAAAAGGACATCGAGGGTTTACTTATCCAATATCTATATATATATATATATATATATATATATATATATACAAAACATACCTTATATATATATATATATATATATATATATATATATATATATATATATATATATATATATATATATATATTGGGGAACTGGCAAAAGAAAAGGTGATTACAGCGAGTTTTTGGTTGTACTTGCTATAAATTGGTGCATTTGTCAGCAACATTACATGCAGATGTTAACTTAGAACAATAACCCTTCATTTGGTGCATCTAAAAAATATGGGTCTTTGTGTTTTTTTCTTGTTCCTTCTACTTTCTTCTTATTATGCATACGGTAGCTCTATAAATGCCACTAGCGATCACGTCCCCTCTGCCTAGTGTAAGAAATAACAATCATTTAATAATTATCAAATAAAATTAAATAGTCATGATATAAGTAACATCAATCCTTATTAGGGGAACTGAGGGAATTCTAAACACAGTTGTCCGGGCTATGACTCATATGCCCAAAACACTGGCACGCTACCAAACCACCTTATTCGATTCTCCCTCATCTTTTCCTCAATAGGTGCAACTCCCATTTTCCTCTAATTAGAACTTGTTGTTGGATCATGCGTACATGAAATGAATAATTTTTCTAATATTATGGATGATTATGATTATTGTGTACAACTTAAATTCAGTAGGATCAATTTTAAATCTTAAAGCTTATGAAGCCAAATAACCTTAAAGCTAATAAGCTTCCTTCTCAAGTCCTAGTTTTACTTTAATAACCTTCCTTCCCAAGTCCTATAACAGAGTAATGAAATCTCAACGCACTAAAATTATGGGTTTATCTTTGAAATTTAAGAAATTATACTCCATTTTTTTCCTAAATAAATGTAACACTTTAGTTTTCTTGGAACTTAATTTACTTCTTTCATTTCCTTTCTCTCTTTTTCGGTATTGCAGGCTTGCCAAGGTAAAGAAACTTGTTCGATTGATGTACTTGAGAAGAGTTTTCTACCTAGCAACTGCAAAAACATCATTCATCAGGATTAAAGATAGTAAAATATCTCCGAAAATGATTTATATTTTTAAGTTTAGAAACTAGTGGTACTCTCTCCATCCATGTCGCATTTTACTTGTCAACGTTTTAAATGAATGTGCTTTATTTATTTGTACAATGCTTGTACATTAATAAAATTGGATTGAGACTATTTCCTTATTAAGAAATGCGACATTTATTTAGGATAAACCAAAATGGAAAGTATGACATTTACTATGGGAAGGAATTATGGGACGGAGGGAATACTATTTAATTTAATGTCTAAATCAATTTAAGCTTCTTGTTATTGTTCTTACTCTTCTCCATTCTCTTCGCAAAACAACTGTTCTTATTATGCTTGAAGCTTTTTCTTCAACTGTTTCATCTCTGTATCATTTCATCAATTTGATGAGAGGAACATTAATTGTTATTAATTGAAACATTAATCAAACTGAAACATCTAAATTAACTCATAACTATGTAAGATCAAATAAGTTTTTATTTATTGATTTCTTGTTATTAAGTTTACTCCTGTTTGGCATTTTTTTTTTAATTTTTCCCTTACCACTTTTGTTTTATTTTCACGGTTTCTCGATAAATTCTTGTAGTTCATACTCATATTTGTTTTAGAATGCTCTGTTTCTACCATTGATACTGGTTTGTTCATGAAAAGTCCTCCAATGGGGTACTTTTCTGCAAATATATTTGGAACTATTCTTTTTGTATATTTCTATTGTTTGTGCTGCATTGCTGTGGATGTATCGTATGATAATAGAGCGATCAAAATTGATGGGAAAAGGCGAATATTGATATCCGGTTCCATTCACTATCCACGTAGTACTCCAGAGGTAGTTTTGCGAAAACGTCTTATTATTCGACAAATCATTTAAAAAGCTAATATTATGCTCTCTGAAGAACGTCAAAACTCACGATCGTCTATTAATAAATGTCCGTTTTTTTTAAGTCCAAAAATCTATATTAAATGGTACTGCATGTATTTTCTTGTTCGTTGTTAGATGTGGCCATCCTTGATCAAGAAAGCGAAGGATGGTGGATTGAATGTAATTGATTCATATATTTTCTGGAATATCCATGAGCCTCGGTATAGACAGGTCTCTCTCAATTATTGGTTGATTTTATCTTGAATTTTTTAAGTAAATATAATATTAAATCTAATCATTTTCATGATATTCAGTATGATTTCTCGGGTAATAAGGACTTTATAAAGTTTTTCAAGACAATTCACCGTGAAGGTCTTTACGCTCTTCTACGGATAGGACCATATGTTTCTGCTGAATTTAATTTTGGGTTAGAAACTATAAATATAAACTCATCTTTTATGTAAGATTTGATATCCTTGTGATTTTTTTTATTTTCATTTTTTTTAAATTTTCTTTTATTTTTGGGTGTTGCAGAGGATTTCCGGCTTGGCTGCTTAGCATGCCAAACATGACTTTTAGGACAATAAACGATCCGTTTATGGTACTTTTTCTAATCATTTTTCTTGTATACTTTCATTTCTATTTGACTAATTTCATTGTTTTGTTATCTTAGGATGAGACGAAGATATTTACAAGGTTAATTATCGATATGATTAAACGAGAGAAACTTCTTTCTACTCAAGGGGGACCTATTATCCTTGCTCAGGTTTGTAAATCTTTTTGCTACTACATTGTCTATTTTCTACCTTAATAATATATTTTTTTCATTTTCTCGGAACAATATAACAGATAGAGAATGAATATGGAGATATTAATAGCGGGTATGGGGAAAATGCGAAACAATATATTGATTGGTGCGCTAGCTATGCGGAATCACTCAATATTGGTGTACCTTGGATCATGTGCCAAGAGAACGACGCACCGGCTTCAGTGGTATATAATATACTCCCTCCGTCCCACTTCACTTGGCACTAATTTCCATTTTGGGACGTCCCACTTCACTTGGCACGGCCCAAAATGGAAAAGAATATTCACTATTCCCTCCACTCATTCTCTCTCCTACTTCACTTTTACACTCACAACATTCTCTCTCCTAACTATTCCTCCCACTCATTCTCTCTCCTATTTAATTCTTCATACTCACAACATTTTCTTACACTTTTTTTCACTCTTATTTTTCCTTAGTTACCGTGCCACTTCACTTGGTGCCAAGTGAAGTGGGACGGAGGGAGTAGTTTATAATACTTGCCATAGCATATACTCCGTATTTGTTTGAAAAAGAAAATATTTTCTCAATATAATCTTGAAGGTTTTTTTTCTTTTTTTTTCTTTTTGCAGATTACTTCATGTAATGGTTGGTATTGCGATAGATTCACTCCAAAAAATCCTAATATTCCCAAGATTTGGTCAGAAAATTGGACCGGCTGGTAAGTAGTCATTCAACCTGTTCAATCATGTACTCATATCCCATGATTTCATCAAGAATTCTTCGAAATGTTAATTGTTTTTAATTATTTATTTCTTTAGGTACAATGGTTATGGTGGTAGAACTCCACATAGAACTGCAGAAGATACTGCATTTGCTGTTGCTCGGTTTTATCAATATGGGGGTACGATGCAGAACTATTATATGGTTTGTATCAAGATCATCTTTCCGTAGAACAAGCTCGTCTACTAGATTTTCTATGTTTTAGAATTTATGTTTTCGTATTTTTATAGGAATAATATGTTTGATTTATAATATCTTGCAGTTCTATGGTGGCACTAATTTTGGTCGGATAGCAGGAGGACCCTATGTTGCCGCAACATATGAGTGTGATGGAATTCTTGACGAATTTGGTAAAATATGCTTGATTTTTTATTTTATTTTATTTATCTAATTTCACAATATTTTCTTGTTTTATAAATTATGTTGATTGAGTTAGGCAATTACAAACAACCCAAGTATGGACATCTTAAGCAGCTGCATCTGCTTCTTAGATCTATGGAGGAGATTCTAACTTATGGTGTGGCATCAAAATTCGAGTATGGCGATAAGCTGACTGTAAGTGTTTTTCATTTTTTGTGCTTCCACTTTTTTTTTATTATTATAATCATATTGTTTTTTTGCAATTCTTTGATAAATATTCGTTGTATAACAAAATGTTAATTTATGTTGGGAAATTTGGTTATATTTCCATCTCTTCTGTTTCTGTCAACTTTCAGGTAACAAAGTACGTTCTAAATAACGGAACAAGGATGTGTTTTTTTGGAAATGCGAACGACACAAATGATATAACGATCATGTTTGAAGGCAACAACTTTACTATTCCTGCATGGTCAACTAGTATCCTTCGTGATTGCCATACAGAAGTATACAACACTGCTAAGGTAACATTTTTTATGTTAGTCATAGAATTCATCGGTGTGGGCGGAACCCACATTGGGATGGACCCCACGCGTAGTGGGAGCCGTTGTAGCACTGCACTGTACTTTTTAGTCATAGCATGTATTTAATACGTATTATGGCTCACTTGAATGAATTTTTGGTAGATTAACACGCAAACATCTATAATGGCGAGAAAACCTAACGTAAGAGATGGAAGCTTGGAATGGAGATGGAAACTCGAGCCATTTCAGAAACTGAAAAGTCCTTGGAAAGGTTTTTCTGCTCAGAAGCTCCTTGACCAGAAGATTGTAACAAACGACACCACGGATTATTTGTGGTACATGACTAGGTAATCCAATTTTATTTTTACTATTTCATTAACTTGAACTTAATTTAGAAGAATTATCATTATATTTTACTTGATTATATTTTGTTCTTATCAGTGTGGACATCATTTTGGGACTTAAGGCTTTGTTGTTGTTGTTTCAGTGTGGACATATCAGAAGATGACCCTATTTGGGGTAATGAAGTTACTCTGCAAATAAATAGCAGCGCGCATTTACTCCATGTTTTTATTAATGAAGAGCACGTAGGTAATTATCTAAAACAATTTTATTTTATTTTTTACTATTGAGTAGAATTTTGTCTCGCTGTTTCTTATGCTTAATTAATTATACAGTTAATAATGGTTTTGTTAACTCTGAAAAAAATCACTTGTAGGATCACATTGGTCTGATAATGGAAATTATCAATACATTTTCGAGCAAAATGTTCCAATAAAAACAGGGAAGAACACCATAGTTTTACTTAGTGTCACTGTTGGACTGCAAGTAAGCTTTTGCATATTTTCCATCAGTAAACTCATTGATTCACATTTAAATTTATATAATCACATTGTTTTTCGGGATTAGATGTATGGTTCCTTCTTTGACAAAGTGCCAGTTGGAATACTTGGTCCAGTAAAATTGCTCGCACCAAACAGTCAAGAAAAAGACTTGTCAACCAACATGTGGGCATATAAGCTTGGATTAAAGGGTCTGAAGAGGAGATACTATAATCGCGACTCTAATTACTATCGTAAATGGAATTCAAAGAATCTTCCAACAAATAAGATGTTTGTTTGGTACCAGGTATGTTAAGCTTCAACCAGAATTATTCCCTTTTAACTAAGTTGGATCATATTCTGAATTTTTTCTTATAATTATATTATTCCAGACAACTTTTAAAACTCCGGTGGGAGAAGATCCAGTTGAGCTGGATTTACTAGGCATGGGGAAAGGAATCGCGTGGGTGAATGGACATAATATTGGAAGATATTGGCCAAGCTATATTACCTTTAAAGATGGTTGCAATTGGACATACTGCGATTATCGTGGGAAATACGATGACAAAAAATGTATGACCAACTGCGGTGGATCTGCCCAGAGAGGGTAATATTGTAAATGTGTATATATATTTATATATGAGCGTGTGTGTGTGTAAGTTTATCGGAGTGTGTGTTTTGGTTTTGTTAGGTATCATGTGCCACGCTCGTTCTTGAATGAAAACGAGAATGTGTTGGTTTTGTTTGAGGAGATTGGAGGCAATCCTTTGGGTGTACATTTTCAGACAGTTACGATTGGGAGGGCGTGTGGAAATGTGTATGAAGGAAAAACGTTGGAATTATCGTGCCAAGGAGGAAGAATTATATCAGATATTAACTTTGCTAGCTTTGGTAATCCAAAAGGTGGCTGTAGATTTTATGAAAGATTTGAAAGGGGAAGTTGCGACTCGCCTGACAGCTTATCAGTTGTCACAAAAGTAAGTAATTCCTTTAAAACTTTGCCACTAATTTTGATATAATTTTTTTTTTATTTTTTTTGTTTGTGTAATTATAGGCATGTTTGGGGAAAGAGAGATGTGAAATTGATGTATCAGAGAGGCTTTTTGAGCCTAGTGGTTGCAGAAACATCACAAGGACCCTTGCTGTTGAAGTTGTATGCTAGAGCTTTTCTTTTGGATTTTTCAGGTTGGCTCACAGTATGTAGACTGAGGATTTTTTTTATTTTGTTTTTAATTTTTTGCTGTAATTTTTCCCCTTCTCAAATAAAAATTTGTGGGTTAATAGTATACAAGATTAATTAATTATAATGGAAAAAATTAATGTCACAAAGAACAATATTCACTTGGAAGAATTTTCAGAACAGATATATGGTACATGTATGCTACAAGAATTATGGTGTTTAAAACAACGTCTATAAACATACGATAAAAAACGTGACCAACTAAATCAACATGGTTCATATCCAGTAACCTTAACATGAAAATTAACCATTAGAAAATTAATGGACACTTGAAGCGTACCTCATATGAATCTCCTTTTTTGCAATAGTCGAAGCATGTTTGAAGAACGTATGGCAGTCCCCACAGAGAAATACTATCCTTCACATGTAACTGCTAGTTTTGCACTCCAAGACAAAGAAATATTTAGTCCGCTGCAGATATCTTTGCATAGAGAATGTAATTTATCGGGAGCTTTCGACTCATCTCCTCCCTTGTCATTTCAGATTTATGCCATCTCCCAGATGCAAATTAAAATACAAATGTGATACAAGTATGTATGTAGCCATATATTCGCAGCCCGTTTTCCAGTAGTTGTACTCAATTGGATTCTACAGCTATCAAGCCATACATAAGGATCTGGCTCAAAAAAAACATATTTGTAGCTATTTCCTCTGCCTCTTTAAGGTGACTTAAAACACGAACCAGTGGGGCATAATGCTCTGAAATTGGCTTGAGTGCTTGACACATACCTGGTTGTCATAGAGAAAGAAAAGGTTACCACAATGATAAAGTAATTTTAAGCTAGCTAGTATGTGTATAAGCTGAAACTGTTAGAAGCGCTGTAATGGAATCGGGCTGTACAGACGTCTTTTCATCTCCGTCAACAACGGCAAGGCCTTGTCACCACCCTGCATGAGCAAAATATAGCCAGCCATCGCAGTTATAAGAAACTATATGACGTCTGGACATCATATTAATGACATTGATTGCAGCCTTCATGTTGCCACACTTACTATACAAGCTAATTTATGTATTTTCGCCCACAAATCAGATTGAAAACACTGCTTAAGAACAGAACATTGACTTTGTTCTCCAAGCACATGAACCCCTAGCATTCCACAGACACCAAGTACTACCCCTAGCATTCCACAGACACCAAGTACTGTACTCAGACTGGCACTGCGAGAGTATATGAATCGCTTTATGTTTCTGCCCATTTCTCGCATACCCACATTTCATAGAAGTCCATAATATTGAACAGTCCTTGTTCAGAGCCTGGAGTTGGAACCTCTTTTCTGCATCAGTCATCCTTCACACTTTGTAAACATATCAGTCAATGCTGCTTCAACACACCCGAACTTGAGAACAAACCAACGTATATGTTCACTGGTCTTTATTTCCATATGCAAGCCACAAGACTTGACAACAATTGTGAAAGAGAAATCTTCGAACTCTTTTCCTTCCTCCACCATTCTGCAGAGTGCAGAACAAATGCAAAGGTCCCATTTCGGCAAAATCCTGCTAAGAGAGCATTGTGATAGTCTGATAGACACAATTCTTAATCATCATCAAATCAAGATCTCTCTGAGGCATTTCATCGAACAACTGAAAGACAAAACGAAACAGCCCACACTTCCCATCCAAATCCAAAAGCAAATTCGCATCCAAATCCATAAGCAAATTCGCAACATAAGTTTATCCAAATAACAAAAATTATTCACCAAACAAACAATGCACTTCAAAACCCAGTTCAGATTTACAAAGAAGCGTAAGAGCTGTCAACTTGAAGAAATGGCCATGTACTATGAAATGGAGATGCAAGATTGCCCTGAAAATCCAAGTAAATAACGCGTTTTTTCTAAAAATTAACCCAAATGAGTTTTTAATATGGGATGTGACATTTTTCAAAAGAGAATTGTTATTCACCCGCAACATTACTCAATAATCCCGCACTAATATTTTCAAAAAAATGCCATTAATTGAAATGACTTTATTACCCTCACTAAGTTTCCATTCACAAAATCAAACAAATTGCAGCCCCCACCATCAAAATTAAGAAGAAAAATATCTAAACAAGCATCATCATGTAAAACCCAGAAGGAGAATTTGAGAATCTTTGAGCCATGGACTTCACCCAGAGTCCTTATACATTGATGAATGAATCAACTAAGTATTTCAATTATTTTATTGGACTTCGTTGATGATTGAGTAATCCTTGTGTTTCTACCCATACTTCTCCCTACTTTCTTTATGCAAATTTGAGTGTCGTCATATTGGCCTCTCGCGAGGTTAGGGTTACCCCTGTTGTTGGCAGCGAAAGAGATGGAGAGGAAAGAAGATGGATCCAACTTGTGTCGGGTGTGAATGGTGTCGCCATAAGAAATATGGCAGTGGGGGAAGGCGGCTGCCGGAGAAATCGGAGGTAAATGGCGGCGGAGGGGAAGGGAGGTGAGAAGACGAGGGGGCGGAATTTTTTTGTCCAGATCATCGATATCTGAGTTTTCTTTTTGAACTGACATATGTAGATCTAGGTTAGTGAATTTAAAATAGAAGTGATTGTGTTGAATCTGGGTTAAATGATCCAATGTTTTGGGTTTAAGGATCTTTAATATGGGTAAATGAAAAAGAAAGGGGGTAAAATAGGAAAAGGGGGGTGGGATAGTGTTGAATGTGGGGTAGATTTAGTAGTGCGGGGTATTGAGTAATGTTGCGGGGGTAAATAACAATTCTCTTTTCAAAATAATTGACAATTTTTTTTTTAAATAAGCTCGGTGTTATTTTTTGTAAATAATTGAAACGTATCAACATAACTTAACATTTTTTAACAATACGACCGACACTATAAACAGACACTATAAACAGCGCTAGATTTTCTCATAGAAGCAATGACACTCTTAATATTTGCATTCGCACCCTTCAAATACATACAACATGCACTGTAATTGACAAAACAATCTTATTGATACTTTTTAACACTATCAATCAATCAATGACATTCTTTCAACACTCCAATTTATAAAAACTTCAGGTTGTGCCGTTTGGGAATCTAAATAACATCTTTTGGGCTTTTTAAATCCTATATCTAGGAGCAAAGCTTGGTAACACTAGTAGGCCACAAAATTCCCTTTATAATATAATGGTGTACTTGTGAATGTTGAATTTTCATTCGTTTCAAAATGAATGTTGCATTTTTTAATACGAAAAGTGATTTAGTGCAAATTTATTATTATAAAAACAATATACAAACTAATATAGTACCTTCGTTTTTCGTTGTTGAACTACGATATTTATATTTATTATGAGCCGGAGGGAGCGATATTTATTATGAGACTGAGGGACCGTAATGTTTTTTAGTTAATGCTTAATGGACGGAAGATAGTGGAAGAGCAATTTTCATTTCATCTCAATTTTGAATTACAGGGGTATATATGCAAGAAACATGGTGATAAAGGGGCATATTTGCATATGTTAGTATAGTACAGACCATATTTATGTAATTTACTTTTTGGACTAGGCTCACTAGGGTCAAAAGGCCGGCCCATCCCGGCCCGGTATCTACGGACCAACCCGTGGGCGGAACGGGTTGAAGCCCGTGAGCCGTTGTAATGAAACGGACCTAAACCCGTCCCGTTTCGCCAGTCCAAACCCGTCTGTTTGGCCCGCATCTATCTAAAGATTCATGGGCCTAAACGGGTTTTCTATTTTTTTATTTTTTTAATTAGAAAAAATTAAAAAAAAATCAGAAAAATTATGAAAAAAATTTAGTATTTAATAAGCTATTTAAAAAAATATAAAATCACTTAGACATAAGAAAATTAGTTATTTTATTTATAAAAAAAAAAAGATAGAAAAAACTAACCAAATGAAAGTATATAAAAGAAAAGAGGGACGGACTACCCTTTATTTTAATTTTATTTTTTAAATTTTTATTGACTAGAAATAATATTTTAGACTTTTTTTATTACTGATATTTTTAACAAAAAGGTATATAAAAAAAAAAGATTAAAAAAAAAAACTAAACAAGTGAAAGTATATAAAAGAAAAGAGGGACGGACTACCCTTTATTTATTTTTATTTTTTATTAATTTTTTATTGACTATGAAATAATATTTTACACTTTTTTATTACTGATATTTTTTATAAAAATGTATATAAAAAAAGATAAAATAAAAACTAAACAAGTGAAAGTATATAAAAGAAAAGAGTGACTGACTACCATTTATTTATTTTTATTTTTTTATTATTTTTTTATTGACCATGAAATAATATTTTAGACTTTTTTTTATTACTGATATTTTTTACAAAAAGGTATCTAAAAAAAGATTTTTTAAAAAAAAAAACTAAACAAATGAAAGTATATAAAGAAAAGAGAGACGGACAACCCTTTATTTATATTTTATATTTTATTTTTTAAATTTTTTATTGACTAGGAAATAATATTTTAGACTTTTTTTTACTACTGATATTTTTTTACAAATAGGTATATAAAAAAAGATAAAAAAAAACTAAACAAATGAAAGTAAATAAAAGAAAAGAGGAACGGACTACCGTTTATTTATTATTTATTTTTTTATTAATTTTTTATTGACTAGGAAATAATATTTTAGATTTTTTTTATTACTGATATTTTTTACAAAAAGGTATATAAAAAAAAGATAAAAAAAACTAAACAAATGAAAATATATAAAAGAAAAGAGGGACAGGCTACCCTTTATTTATTTTTTATTTTTTAAATTTTTTATTGACTAGAAATAATATTTTAGTCTTTTTTTATTACTGATATTTTTTACAAATATGTATATAAAAAAGATAAAAAAAAAAAAAACTAAACAAATGAAAGTATATAAAAGAAAAGAGGGACGGACTACCCTTTATTTCTTTTTTATTAATTTTTTATTGACTAGAAAATAATATTTTAGACTTTTTATTACTGATATTTTTTACAAAAATGTATATAAAAAAAGATAAAAAAAAAACTAAACAAATGAAAGTATATAAAAGAAAAGAGGGACGGACTATCCTTTATTTATTTTTTATTTTTTATTAATTTTTTATTGATTAGAAAATAATATTTTAGACTTTTATTATTACTTATATTTTTTACAAATAGGTATATATAGAAAAGAAAAAAAAACTAAACAAATGAAAGTATATAAAATAAAATTTTAGACATATACAAACGGTCCGTACGGACCTCCCTAATCCACGGGCCAAACGGGCCACGGACTAAACGAATTTTCTGATTCGCGGACCAAAACCCGATCGTACGAACATCTATGGTTCAATCCCGCCCCGTATCAGGGGCGGACACAAGACAAGCTAAAGGGGTGGTAGTGAACCCCCTAATCAAATAATGTTTGTGGTTTAGTTGTTAAGATGCTATGACTTAAAGTCGAATGTTGTGGATTCGAATCTAATATTAGACATTAAATTTTCATACAAAGTTTTATAATATACTCTCTCCGTCCCATCAAGAGTGTCACCCTTTTAGGGGTGGCACGCAAATTAAGAAAAATTGTGGGAAAAAAAATATTGTTAGTGTAATTTGAAAATAGGAGAGAGAATTAGTGAAGGAAATAGTAAATTTAAAAAGTGTTGTGAGTGTAGAGGAGAGAGAAGCCAAAAACTCACAAAAAACGCGTTTTTTGTTAACTTAACAAAAAACATGTTTTAAATAAAGCTTTCTCTCACTAACGCAAACACTCTCTCACTATACGCAAATAACAGAGAGGCATCCCGGTCGTCTTCCTCAACGTCGATCCCGGTCGTCTTCCTCAACGTCGAGCTTGTCGAAATCAACCTCAAGCGCCGCCTGAACCGCCTGAACTGACAGAAGAGAGGATCGATACAATCCCGGCACCCTACCCTTGGGCAACGAACTACCGTTGCACCGTCCACACCTTAGACTACCTTCTATCCAATCAGATCCACACCATCTCCGGCGAAGTCGAAAGCAATTTTCAATCTGATACGTAATTGCGTAAATTTCCCCCAAATTGTTTAATTTTTTTTTAATTCGTTTGTGTTCTAAGCTACGAAATTCAGAAGGAGATAAATTGATGGGTGTGAATGATTGGATTGTGAAGATATGAAGAAATGTGTGGGTCTGTGTGGGTGAGAAAGAGATAAGGAGTACCAAAATCAAGTGTCAGTCTGTGTAAAATAGAGTGCCAGTTGGTATATAACAGAGTGCCCGTTAGTGTATAATCAAGTGCCAGTTAGTGTATAATAGAGTGCCAGTCCATATTTTTTGAATGCCAGCAAAAATGATTATCAGTGTTTTTTGAGTGCCAGTGTCTGTGTATTTGAGTGCCAGTGTACGTGATTTTGAATGCCAGTTCATGGTTTTTTGAATGCCAGTGCTTGTGTTTTTGAGAGCCAGCAAAAATATTAGTGTAACAAAGTGCCAGTTTTAGTTGAACAGAGTGCCAGTGTGAAGAGTGCCAGTTCATGTTTATAAAAGTGCCCGTGTAAAAGTGGAGTCTAGTTAAACAAATTGCCGTGTCGGTTACACCGGCACTTTGTTAAATTGGCATCGGCACTTTTTCACTCGGCAATTTGTGATACATGAATCGGCACTTTATCACACCGTGGCAGCTTTGTTAAACAGACACTGGCATAAACGGGGAAACCAGTAATTACAAAAATGCCACCATTTATTTTGAACATGGTTGCCAGTATTTACAAAATTGCCACCGCTTAATTTGAAAACACGTTTTTTCATATCTTAAGAAAAAACTAGTTTTTCATAAGACCAACTCGAGAGAGAATTAGTGGAGGGAATAGTGGATGGGATAATAGAATATTAATAAAATATTTTCTTTTTAGGAAAGGTAACACTTTAAACGGGACGCCATTTTGAATAAAAAGTGACATTTCGACTGAAACGGAACGGAGGGAGTATTTGTGCACCTCATTAAAAAATGCTCTAGGTCTGCCTTTGCCCCGTATACGAAGCGGGCCAAGCCACGGGCCGAACTGGCCGCCCACGGATCTGCGCCCAAAATGGCCATCTCCAGGTCAAGCTTATGTCGTTGTTGGATTAAGATATCCGGATTAAGATATCCGCACATTTCTCTGATATCCCACGTCAGAACATAACAATCAATTCCAATTCCAATTCCAATTCTCCAATCATTGCTGCCCCAACACTCTCCGATTAACCGCCGGTCCCCATGGACGGATATCGGAAAAACCAGGTTTTTTTTGTGTGTGTGTGCGCGCGCGCGTATATCTTTCAATTACGTAATCTAATTTTAAAAAGTACACCGATAAATTCGATATGTTTTTGTTATTCTGTAAGCTGCTGTTGTAGAAATTGTTGATGATATATACTTGAGTTTGTGATTATGATCTATGTGTCGCGTATTTCTTCTCATTTTGTGTTAAATTTACTCAGCTAGTTGCTTTGCATTTCAAAATTGAGCTTGCTTTTGTGCAATTTGTCTAATTTTATGGTTGGGGTTGAATCAGGTGTCGTTGCGGGGAGCAAGTGCAAAAGAGATCACTAGGGATGCCCTTCTTGAGAAAGTCTCCCAAGAACGGGAGCTTCGTAATTATATGAGGCGAGCTACATCAGCTGCACTTCTTGTACAGGTTGATCTCTTTTGTGAAGTATCGATTGGTTGCTTTACTGTTATTGCTAGTCTATTTAAATCACTTTCATATGGCTGTTTTCATTGAAATTATGCGTTATGCTTTGTAGTGATCAAGGTGTCTTGAAAGCTGCATTGCTAATTGTTACTACTCCATATTAGTTAGATAAGAATTTGTCCAATTGTTGCACCGAGTCATATTGGAAACTAAGTCTCGTAACTGAAACCAAGTGTACATTTCCTAAGAGTGCTAGTTTTTTTCTCCATCCATTCCGCCCAAAGAGTTCATATTTGAGAGAAGTCAAGGGATATACATGATTATTCATGTATCCTTGCAGTTGAACTTAGTTACAAAAAAGTTATAAGCTTGTTAGAGATGCATATATATGAAATGTGAAGGTAAGATGCAAGAGTATATTTAAGGCATAATTTTAAAAGTAGATATTTTTAGTGGAACAAATCAAAATATAGAATAATGAACTCTTTTTATGGAACATGGGGAGTATGCACTAAGCAAATTGTATACAATAAATGTTTATTTCATTTTATTTCCCCCCTTGAGACAGTAGATCACATGTTTCTCCATTTATTGTTTGTTTGTGTCTGTTTGGGGGGAGGGGATTTTCCTATGGAATAGAATCTTTGGGCATTTGGACTACAGATATTCTTGGAATCAACAGTTATCTTGACTTCTTATCTGGGATACGGCATACTGAGATGTTTATGGCATCTATTTGGGATTCACGAGGGGTGCTTTTTAGGGGATGCACTTTAAAGATTCAGCGGGATTGGAATTCTTTACGTCCTCCTTTTTTTTCTCTTCTCGTATTTCCCCCTCTTGTTTTTCTTTGATAGGTTGCTTATTCATTCTTTCTACAAACAATTTTCTCTCTAGTACAATCTTCTTTTCTCATAACAGAAGGCGATAAATCTCAAATTTTGACTTTTTACATTGGGATTAGGAGGTATAGTAAATACTGTTGAAGGGGAGGTGTGTGTGTGTGTGTGTGTGTGAGAGAGAGAGAGAGAGAGAGAGAGAGAGAGAGAGAGAGAGAGAGAGAGAGTGAGAGAGAGATCCTGGAATCTAGAATAGTTTCAAGTTGAAAATGACACACAAAGCTTGCGTAGAAAGAATGTACATTAGAATAAACTTAGATGTGAGATGTCTCTCCAGATCTGTGCTTTCATTCATTAAAGGAATTTCTTATCAAAAAGAATTCATTAAAGGAATTTAATGTCTTTGACACTTAAACAGGGTCTAACTGGTTAATGAGGCCAAAATAGTCTGATGACTAATTTAAAGTTTATAGGGTAAGGAAGTTAGTGGATTTTTTTTTTTTTTGGCTCACTACGTAACAAATCATGTAATTTTCATATAAAATGCGGTGCTTTGTTGCAATTTCTACCTTTTCCTTGGACTAAGTTGATACTACAAACCTTCTGGCTAATTTCTAAAGGATTTCTAATGTTGCAATTTGTAAAATGCTATATGGACCCGGTTAGGCTAAGGGGGCAAAATAAAACAATATTTTGAAGAGCTGGTGGTTAAGAAATGAACATCCCATTCATGGGGATTTAAGTGAAAAATAAAAAGAAAGAGGAAAAGGCTAGCATATACTCCTACAGTTCCTACAACTTTTGATCTTCGGTATTTTTGAGACCTGAAAACCAACTCTTGTTACACCAAGTGGCATACATATCTGCTGTAACATGTGCGAGGTGTGAAATGTCCTTCCTTCAGAAGTTTTCATGTTGGCGTGCCAATATCATGTGATTGTATGTTGCCGTGGCCCGTGACAGTATAGGTGCTTCTTGGGCTATTGCAGTTCCAAACATGCACTTGCTGACTCAGTTAGATTTTTGATCTTTTTATTTTCCAACATAGTTGGACTTTTTTTTTTTCATTTTTTAATTTTGAATACAAAATCATTATTAAGAAAAAAGCATCAAATCAAGGCATCCCATGCACGCAAAAAAACTTAGCTATAAAAAGTGGATACTGTCCTAAAAGCATGTAAAGACTCGAATGTTCCAGGCATTACATCTTCATTTTTCACAAAAGTAGAAGAAAAAATATGAGATCTTGTAATCTTACTCTGATATATATACACTACTTTAAATATATAGCAGCATCATCTCTAAATTTTCCTTCATGAACCTGGAAATGTAATTTGAACTACATAACTACCAGAATCAAACTTATTGCCACCAGGTTAGCTAGAAACTTTGAGTAAAATAATGCAGGACATGAAAAAACATACAAATACTTGTGTACATACATACTAGGCCTCCTGTAATATTAAAATGATCTCATCTACGTAGGTGGTTGCATCAGTGACTGAAATCAGAGTAGAACACTTCTATAAGCAGTTTTGATTACCTACAATCCATTGTACTTAACCAGTTTAAACCATCAGAAGATGTTAATTGATTTTGTTTGTGATAGGATGTGCATTGGTATGAAACAATGGATGTTTACCAATATGAACATATGAGATCTAGTTACAATATGTAGTGATGTTGCTTGCTGGTACCATAAGAAACTTGCAAGTTTTTTAAATTATTATTATTATTATTATTGTTGGAAAAGGAGGGAAATGACAAGTTGATAATTATTCAGAGAGCATGGAGGTGCCATTATGCAACGAAGATGGTGGCTGAGCAACTTCGGCAAGAGTGGGAAACCATGCTCAACGACCGTGTTGCTCCTATAACCATATCTTGGATTTCCAACAGATTATTGAGACCTTTTCTTTTCTTTAATACATACTTATCCACTCGATGTCAGACATTTCAATCCCGAGATATAGATTGTATGCTGAAGTGCTTCAGAATTCTGTTGGAAAGCATAAATTCATCGGGTATGTTATCTTTCTACCCCTGAGGTTGTTACTGAATGATTAGGGTGTTTTGGTTCCCCATACCATGTTCTCAGTTATTACTTGCAGCCAGTTTTGTTATTATACTAGTATATGTGGTTTTGTTTGTGTTGGCTGTTTTGTGGCTTGACGATAATTCAAACATCCTTCGTCCATTACAGATTAAATTTGATTTCATAGTTTAGTCACTAGTGTCACTAGTGCAGGTGTGCGTTACCCATGACAGCATTAGGTGATGTAAGAGAAGTGTTATGACAGGTTAGTGGAAGAAAAGGTCAGTTCTAAGAGACGAAGACATGTTATTCTAAGGTGAAGATTGGATTAAGGAGAATTTCATGATGCATCTGGGTGCTGTTAGCTTGTCAGGAATAAAGCTTTTAGATACTGGTCTTCCTGTCCATGCAAGACTATGGGCTTGTGATAATATGCATTCTGATAAGAAATGGTTATGTGCTTGAAGGACAAAGTTAAATCTAAGCAATATCAGCATGTATATTGGCTTCAAAGAGCTCAAGGGTGCAGAAACTTGTTGACAGAAGAGGTTCAAATTAGACTTGCAAGCTTTCAAGATGCATCAAGCTTTGTTTTGGGTTGGTTCATTAGTTTCTCAAAGTTTGGATGCATTTAGACTTATTTTCCCAGGTCCAAAAATGTCTTGACATGTCAGTTATATACAACTGATTGCCTTTGGGCACAAAAACTTTGAAGCATATCAAAAACTATACACCACAAAGCTATAACCTAAAACTAACAAAGATAGTATTCTAATAAGATCAATTGATGGAAATGTGAATTCCTAATGAGAATTGAAAAGAGCTAGTATAAATGCAAGTAAGTTTGATAATGCAAGCAATGTCCCTGCAAGGAAGAGGGTGAAATTATTCTTAATGTGCCAAGTCTTGGGAATAGGATATGACAAAACTTGTAGTACTTCAAATTGTAGTTTTCAACCACTGATCTTAAGATATATATTGATGTGTTTGCTCGATTGGATGGGAAAAGATAGTGTGAGAAAACTGTCAACAATGATGATCTAAAAGCATGAATTTCAATGAGACCCAGCATGTAACTGAACACATGTCCTTTTAGACAGGCTGATATGGAAATTCTTTAGACGAAAGCTACTAATCATCTAGGATAAGTCAAATATTATATAATTATGTGATATTACGTGAGATTTCTAATCTACTTGCCGTGTAGACCTTTTTGCTATGCTTAAGATCGACAGATAGGACACACTTGGTTGTCAGAGTGTTTTCACTTGGCTCTATTATGTGTGTTCGTATTGTCTGTCTTATTTGTTTTCCAGTTTTATTGACCGATTCTAAGTGTTCTTTTTTATAGATCCACAGTGTAACTTCTGCACTCTTGCAATGTCTACATCCGAGGAGCGAAATGTATGGAGTTATCAGGCAAAAAAGTTGATTTCCCTCTGCTTACTCATTCTTGCAGAGTGTGATTATTCCAGCCAGAGGGTCAAGGGTTTCACTATCCTTACATCTCTAGCAATGCGTTTTGCTGTTATCTTGATTGACCTGAAAGGGTGGAAATGCATTAATGATAACAATCGACAGGATGTAGATATAGCAGTGAAGGATTTAGTTCACTTTATGGCTAGTAAGAAATGTGAGTTGTACATTCATATTAGAAGATATATTAGTAGGTTAGAAGCTCAATTCTATCCACAAGTGGCTGGTTATGGCCGGGCGGATGATCAATTCTTGATTACTGCAAGTGCAATCACTTTAGCATTGCGACCCTTCCATATTGTGAACTTCGATACATATGGTGATGAACTCATAGATGTGAAATATGCTGCAGAACAGTATAGTGTTTTCCTACTCACAGTTCCTTGGTTTGCTCAACGTATACCTGCGCTACTTTTATCTGCTCTGAAGCACAAATCCGTATTATCACCATGTTTGAAGATGCTATTGGTAAGACTCAGTGGGTAGAAAGTAAATATTATACATCATATGTGATTTTACTCCCTCTGTCCTGAAATGAATGTGCTTTTTTTTTCTTGATCAAGAACAAAAGCTTTACAGTCATTTTGGGATGAAAGGAGTGTATGTTTTTCTAATATTGCCTGACAAGTACTTGAGTATGGTGTGCAATGGGTTCACTTGAAAATTTGAGGAAGAAACCTTCTTTGCTTTTAATTTTCTATGTCGAGTTGGGACTGTATTAAGTGTATTTTGTGGGTATCCACTTCCTCCTATGTCAGCCATCATGGAAGTATGTACATATCCTTTTGCTTAAATCATATCACCAGTAATACATGACCTACATGAAATATAGCTTTCCTTTTGTATGATATGTTAATCTGTTTGTTATTTTAAACCCATGGTCATTTGCCTATCGAAATGTATGCTATGTAATCCTTTCCTTGGAGATATGGGGATCAAGGGAATGTTCTCGGTGTAGGAGGTTTAGGTGTTCAATTTTATACAAATTGAGGCATATTCTGGATCCCGCTCATTACCTCTGGTTTGTCAGCTCTAGTAGATAACATGGTACTTTCCAGGCAAAGAATGATAGTTTTGAATAAGCGAAGAGATGCACCCTATAGGTAATTATTGGTGGCAATATCTCTTGGTATTGAATATCTCTGGTCATTTTATCCATCAAGTATTTTGTATCGGAAGATTTTGCATGCCTATTTGATGTATCCCATCTACTTTGAATTGATATTCTGAGCATTAGTATTTGTCGGTGACTATTCTTCTTGAAGCTTAAATAGATGTGGATTATGTTCCACATATATCTATCTCTAAATAGGTGGTACTTGGCATGTGGCGTTTCTTCACCCAGAACACCGAAATGAGTTGAAAACTAAATAAACTTGATGGCAAGGCTAGTTTTTAACAATCATTTCTTTCATCCCTAGATTATTTTTATGGTTGCCAGCCATAGTTCTTGAAGTAGGGGATTTTGGGCTCTGTTGATCCAAAGCACCTCGAGCTTATGACGTTGTTATAGATTGCTTGTCATACCCAATAATGTTAAAATAAAATAAATGTGATGGAGAAGCCTGGTTCCCCGAAAATGTTTACTCTAACTAGAAGCAGATTTTCGTCTATTAGTAATGAACAAACAATTTTGCATGATTATTATCCTTGCTGGATGAGAATGTTTTCATGAAATTGATGCATTTACTTGTCACTTTAAACTTCTGCCACTGCTTCCACTATTTTCTCCACACTTGAATGAATGAACACAAAATATGCTTGAAGCAAATTAAAGTTGGAGCTTGTTGCTACAAAATGAGCACCTTTAAAATTATGAGCATGCATTGTGTAGTACCTCATTATCATAGTAGACTCTAGATGCTAGTATATGCTGGTATGAATTTTTCAAGCACGTGAAATGTTGTTCTGCTCTGTTGATTTCTACAAAAATGTGAGGAGGCTGATCAAACTTTGGCAGGTGATGGCAGACCTCGAAGGAGAAAATCTTTAAGGAGATGTCAGAGCTGAATCACGTGGAAAAAACTTCTTGTTCAATTACTTTGCCGCATGTTGCTTGGGCTCTTGCAAATGTTATATGCCTGGCAAATGGGGGTGATAGCGGATCCATGGAACTTGGAATGTTCACCCCAGATCTTGATTATTCGTCCTATGTCCGAGTTGTCACAGTTCTTGCAGAAGAATCATGCGGTTGGTTTGAGAAAGATAAATGGTCAAGAGAGGAGAAACAGGAAATCCAAGTTAACTTTGAAAATTCTGTTGGA
Organism: Adenophora triphylla var. japonica; assembly: GCA_022495995.1. Classification (NCBI taxonomy): domain Eukaryota; kingdom Viridiplantae; phylum Streptophyta; class Magnoliopsida; order Asterales; family Campanulaceae; genus Adenophora; species Adenophora triphylla. Next base: position 125,016 of record JAFEMH010004684.1, on the reverse strand, counting down.
TCTAATGATGCATCGGTGCCTGAGACGCTGAAATCTTACATGTCAATGAACAAGTCATATCTAGACTTATTTAGACCGGTTTATCAACAATGGCATCTCATAAACCTTTTAACCCTGGTAAATGATCCTTCGTTGCAAGAGGATGATGATCCACCCCTAGACAATCTAGAACCATCACGGAAATATGCACTGTGTGATCTGGCATACTTTTATTCTTACATGCTTAGAATATTTTCCATCCTAAATCCAGTGGTAGGGTCAATGCCTGTCCTCAACATGCTTTCTTTTGCGCCTGGATTTCTTGAAAAGCTGTGGAAAGCACTAGAAAAATCCCTTTTCCCTGATAAAGGTCAATTTGGTGATGACACTGATCTTTGCAGAAGTGCTGGAAATAACAATGACCGTATTTCTGATAGAACGAAAAAACGGATAGTTAAGGATGGAGGGAAGTGGGCCCATATGTTGCACAAAATCGCTGGCAAGTCGCAAGGAAATCTTGATCATGTAGAGTTGGTTAATGGTCAACCAAGTTCCAACCAGATTGATGACAGTTCTAACGCTGCATGGGATATAGAGTCCTTGAGGGGCGGGCCTGACAGTCTATCCATGAATACTTCTTGTCAACTTCATCTTTTCTGTGCTGCCTATTCGCACCGGTTATTAATTCTTCATGACGCCGAGTTTTATGAAAAACAGGTAAATGATCCCATTTTTGCTTTGTCATTTTTTTTAAAGACCTACCTTCCCTTCGACAATTTGACGTGAAGAGATTTGGAGTGAAATTAAATTAAATTACTTATGTAATGAACTAGGTGCCCTTCACACTGGAGCAGCAGCAAAGGATTGCATCAATGCTCAATACATTAGTGTATAATTCCTTGTCGCACAATATCAGCCAGCAAAATAGTCCTCTTATGGATGCTACTGTCCGGTGCCTGCATTTGTTGTATGAAAGGGACTGCAGGCACCAGTTTTGCGCACCTGCTTTGTGGCTTGCTCCAGCTAGAAAGAACCGACCAACAATTGCTGTTGCTGCGAGAACTCATGAAGTTATGTCTGCAATGATAAGATCGGATGATTCTTCGGCCGTTAGTAGGATGCGCTCTATCATTACTACTACGCCGCACGTCTTTCCGTTTGAAGAAAGGTATGTACTAGGTGATACCTTCATCCTTACTCATGTTCTTCTTCATCTGCACTCGCAAGATCGGCCTGCCATGTGAAGTCAATAAGGTTCTTTTCACTACATGCGTCTTGCTCGATAACAACACATTTAACATTACACAATAGAGGCACACCACACACCTGATAACTCTACAAAAGGAACGCCATTAAGGGAGAAAGACTTCTTAAGTTGATATCCTCTTATACATCTTAGTTGAGGGAAGCCTCATCAGAAAACTCCATCTTAGAAATAGAATGTCAAGTACGCCTAGGCTTCTTCTTGAACCCTAAAGTCTTTCCAATTAACTAACCATTTATATTGTTTTATTAACACCCTCGTTCACAATAAATGATAACAGTTATTTAGCTCTGGGGTAATACATCATGCACAAAAAACTCGCAATTTGCTCACAGAATCTTAGTTTGTCAGTGACTGATTGGATACACAATCTATGGGCCCAGTCATTAAATATTTAGAACACCAATCAATAACTGCCAACCGAGATTTTATGAACAAAAATTTATGACTTTTTTTGTGCCAATAGAATTGCTCTTATGAAGTAATAACTAGCTGAGGTACTGGTACACCCTCCATCTCCGAAAAAGGCCCTTTGACTTAATGCAGAACTTAGATAAGCTAATTACTCTATTAATGAAATTCGTATGCTTTGGATGTTCGATTTTACTTGTTGGAATGGGACCCATTAATGAAAGGAGAAAGCAAGTCTAGGCTATAGTGGTACAATAATTGTCCAAAATTGGAAAGATCACAAAATGGATATTTTTGAAAGTCTCAGCAAGGAATACTATGTTGTTTTCAAGGAGTGGAGGGAGTATACATAATTAATAAAGGGTATTTGCTAGTCTTGACGGTTAAAGAGGAAGGGATTCCTTTTGAACAGCTCAGTCGATAAACATAATATGGGAATTTTTGGATGATTCCATTAAACTTGCAGCAGCTTTTTTGCTGCATAATTACCCGCATCAGTATTCTTGATGCCATAGCTGATCAGCCTGTTCTAGTTGCTTCAGTTACTTCAGTTTACTTGAACAGAAACATTAGTTACATTTATGTATCTGCTCAATAGGGCATCCCCTTCCTAAAATAAATCAACAGACACACTGGGTGTTTCTAAATTATATGATTCTGTCTTCATACAGCTTCTCGTCATTGAATGATCATCCATGAAGCAAACTTCTTTAATTTACTCAATGTGCTTTTGTCAGAAGAGTGTGTAGCTTGTTTTTCCAACTGAGGTATTTTAAGTGACGCATCCCCTATTGCAGAGTTCAGATGTTCAGAGAATTTATCAATATGGACAAAGTATCTCGAAGAATGGCCGGTGAAATGATTGGGCCTGGTCCACAATCAGTTGAGGTAGTAATTCGTCGTGGTCATATTGTTGAAGATGGATTTCAACAATTGAATTCCCTTGGGTCACGGTTAAAGTCAAACATCCATGTCTCGTTTGTTAGTGAAAGTGGTCTCCCTGAGGCTGGCCTGGACTATGGTGGGCTGTCTAAGGAGTTTCTGACTGATATAGCAAAAGCTGCTTTTGATCCTGGGTAATAAGATCTTGGTTTTGTGTCTTCTCCTTTCTTATTACATTTATTTTTCTCGTGAGTTAACATCTTATGTTTTTTTATAATTTTTAAAGGTATGGGCTGTTTGTGCAAACCTCAACTTCAGACAGACTTTTGATTCCTGATGCAGCAGCAAGATATTTAGACAATGGTATACAGATGATTGAGTTTCTCGGAAAAATTGTGGGGAAAGCACTTTATGAAGGAATATTGCTAGACTATTGCTTTTCACATGTTTTCATTCAGAAGTTGTTAGGCCGCTATAATTTTATTGATGAATTGTCAACACTAGATCCGGAGCTGTACAAGAATCTTATGTATGTTAAGGTAAATTTTCTTGGGTAAATAAAAAATCTAAAAGTACGTAGTCATCATACTCTAAGGACATATTTTCATGCTTCTTTCTGAAAGAGTTCTACTTTTATGATGGTAGAGCTTAAGGTTGTGTACTGACACTGCCGTTCTTCATAATATATTTTTTCCCGGGATTATAGAATTGTAAATTGAGCGTTAAAAGTGGGCTTAAGTAATGGGGAAGTTCCCATATGTCATGCAGATCAGTCTAAAATCAGCTTGTAGAAGCCACCATCATGATTTATTAAAGTCAGGTTGCTATTTCCGCTTATTATGAGGGGGCAGGGTGGGTGACAGTGGTGTTAGGGAAGACGGGCAGACTAGCATTTTTTTTGGATTGCCTTCAAAGGGGATATTGAGATTTCAGAACTGCGCTCATTGTCAATTAGGCGATGAAGGACACAAGGAGGATACACAGGATCTGGTGGTTGAACCAGACTTTGACTTTAATTGGAACTTGTTGGATATGGTTTGGAGCATAAGATTTTTCTTTCACCTGGTGGGAATGGATCAAGTGGTGTCTCCATTCGTCTTGTTTTTGTCCTAATCAATTTGGTGGGCATGGGGAAGGGGGCTAAGTCATGGTTTTTGGCACCTCACCCTCTACATTCAGGCAACCTATGTTTAATTGTGCTTGTGCTTTTGAGTTGTTGGATAGGACTTCTGTCGTATGTCCTTTTGACGGTTGGCCGGTAGGTGCTGAGGAGGTAGGGGTTTCTCATTCTAATCTGCTGATGATTAAATACTTGTTTCCTCATATCATCTATCCTCCAGAGTAGGTATTTTAGAACAGGATGACTATGGGAAAGATCTTTGCTGGGTAATAGACCCCTTTATGATGCTTATCTAGATCCTTCTTTTGTGCTATCTTCCTTGCATGGGGCCCCTATTCAAGCTTTCATCATTGGGTCCATTTCTCTCACAATCCTAATGGAAGATAATATGAACTTTTTCGTCTTCCTTGACTGGGTCCTTGACTCATTTCTATAACTTATGGCTTGACCCTTTTTTTGTAGATGTAGCCTATTTTCCTGTTGTGGTATGTGGGCCCTCTTGCTTCCCTTTGTTCAACCTATTTGAAAGCACAAGTGCCATCTGAGTTCAAGTTAATGCTTGAATCATTGTCCTTTGTAAAGTAAATCCAATAATTGCAGGCAAGCGAGACATTCCTCAAAGGTCTTGAGTCCGTGTCTGTATTCTTTGTGAGCAGGTTAGTGAATCCTACCTCAAACCAGTATAGTTCAGGCATCTTTCTGGCTACACCCCTGGTCTTGAGCATTATCAAGGGGCAAGCGGTATCCCTACTTGGGGATCTGATTAATTTATTTATTATTATTTTTCTATTTTTTATTCCACAAGAGAAGCTTGTTTTCATTAAGGAAATATGTGTAATTTGGTATTTGTAATCGTCTACTTTCTGTTTAGGGTGGAACATGCTTACGTTGGAAAGACTACGTGGGTAGAGTATATGAGTGTGTTTGATTCAGTAACACCGTCTACTAACGGGCAGTCATAGATTTCATGTTCAGTACAGTGTGGAGTATACACAATACATGGTAGGAAGAGTACTACAAGGTTTAGTCATGTCTCTGATTCACTAATCACTAATCATGACGTATGTTAAAAGAAAGTATGCCTTTAATGTTCTAGAGACTAGAGTTGAGGTGAGAGATTAAGTGTAATACATAACAATAATATAATAGCAGCTAATATCAGATTTGTTGTGTTAGACATATCGAAGACCCAGGTGAGGTCTTAAGAGTTCCATGGCTCACTTGGTTTATTCTCATTTGGCTTTCAGTGGTCTTCTATTTGATTTACAGGCATGTTTTGTTCGTTTATACCAACAACAAAAAAAGTGCAGGGGTTTCCTTTATATTTTTTAATGTCTATGTGCATGTTGCAGAATTATGAAGGTGATGTCAAGGAACTCTCACTGGATTTTACAGTTACGGAAGAATCACATGGACGAAGGCATGTTGTTGAGCTTAAACCTGGTGGAAAGGATGTCTATGTGACAAATGAGAACAAACTTCAGTACATTTATGCAATTGCGGACTATAAACTTAACAGGCAGGTATGTATTGCTTCTTCTATCAGTAGAAACATATTTTTTTCACTGTTAGTAGATTTACCCTGTTAATGACATGAGTTGCAGGTACTACCTCTCTCCAATGCATTCTCGAGAGGATTGGCAGATCTTATATCCCCTTCGTGGTTGAAGTTGTTTAATGCTAGTGAATTTAATCAGGTACATTTATTTATTTTCACGTGATTGAGCCGATTGCCATTTATCTAAATTATTATGAAAGAAACATTTAGAAAGATCTTTGCTTTTTGCCTTGTATCTTCTCGATGAGGTCAGTTGTGAGGGCATTGAAGTGCATTGCAGTTTGTGTCTCTATACATTCTGGCTGGAGGTCAAGTTTGTTTGCCTGTAACTAGCTTTGGATTTTCGTAAGTGTAAAAATTTTAGGAGAAAGCAATTAGCATATATAGTATTGTTAAGGCATTATAAATTATTAGTCACCTCGAAAAAGCATTTTCTTTATGTCTAACTCAATGCACATACTATGGAGAACATAATAAGGTCACTTTTTAGTGCTTTTGTAGTAGCAAACATTTTAGCTACTTTGTTTTCATCTGCATATACTGGGAGCAAGGGAGTTGTGATAATCTGCTGGTAAGAGTGGAAATTATGCTAAATATTGGAAGAGGAGGTAGGTTACTCTGGGAAATAATGAAACATGCAATGAAGCATGTTTGGTGGTGTTTGTGCTTACTCAAGCTCAACAACATTTTTCTAAAGTACTTATCTCTTATTGTTTAATGTTTAATCCAGCAAAACACATTTTATGTTTTCGAGTCTGTTATTTTCTTCTTTTGATACCATGGTTCAAATTGTTTCCATAGTTGCAAAAGATATTCTAGTCCGAGTCATGGATTGAGAAGTAGGTCTGCACCATGGCTTCATCTTTACTGTACATTGTACTTGGGATTCTTCTCTACTATTCTTAGAAGAAGGATGACTTACAGATGTGCATAAGTATGCCTAAAAATGAAAACCATGAGTGTATTTAATGCTAGGTACATTCGTGAATCCCAATTTCCATACTTGACAGTTGTCTTGCAATTTTTTTCTTATTTGTCTAGACCAGTACCCATAATTCCTCCTCACTTCTACTATTGCTAACTCTGTTTTTTAAGTTCAGTGGACTTCCTTTCCTTGCAGAATCTCATTGAGTGAGAGATCACGAATCTATTGTTTTTATGTCCTCTTTTGGGCCCTCGGGCATTGTTGATTGGTGGGTATGGAAGCTTATTCACACTAGCTGGTCCGTTGCTTGCATTTCTCTGTGTGGTGCTATGTAAATTTCCTTTATGGAATCTCCTAGGAAGGCTAAGGTTCCTTTTACAGTAAGAGCTTCTGACCTGGTCTTTTGCTCATGGGAAACTCAATACCAGTGATTGCAGGAAAAGAAGGCAGCCATACAAGGCTTTAAGTCCAGTTGTCTGTCTGTTCTATGTGCATGCTTCTAGCGAGTTTCATGCCCATCTTATTATGCATTACAATGACTGGAATTGTAAGGGTGTTAATCTCTAATTACCAATGAGTTGGGTCAGTCCCTACAGTGGAAAATCTTCTTGCTAGAATCTGAAGTAGGCAAGATACTCCAAAATTGTACCATTTTGTTGCCGTTTAGTGCATATGCACTGACCAGAGTTATAGATGCTTTAGACAACAGCAGGTCAGCTTTTGATCTGCTTTGTGCTGAAGCTCTTAATGTATACTTCAGTCTCTTATATTTTGTCAAATAACCCTTTTTGGATGCCTCAATATTTTTTTCCACTTAGGCTTATATACCTATTACCAAGAAAATTAGAACTTTATCTCGATAAATGGAAATCATAATAAAATAATTTAAATATTGGACATCTGATGTGAACGCATTTACAGGACTCCCAAAAATATATTTGAACAGTGGTAGTCTTGCACGTATTACAGTTTTGAACTGTATTGGAGTTTGTCTAGTGGGTGTCAATCTGGCTTTGGTGTCTTCTGGTTTAAAGATTAATATCATTTCTATCTGCAGCTACTTTCCGGTGGAAACCATGACATTGATGTGGAGGATTTGAGAAAGAACACACGGTTCACTGGCGGCTACACTGAAGGGAGCCGGACGGTTAAGCTCTTTTGGGAGGTATAATTTCTGCGATAAGCCACTGATTTGGTGTTTTTATGTATAGAGTTTTCATATCGTTTTTCCATGGAAGCACTTTATGACTTCTTCATTTTGTACATTATAGTTCATAATCTTTTCTGGGTTAATCTGCTTTCACCTCTGTTTTTTATAGTGGACAGAGTTCTATGTGAATAATAATGATGTTGATAAAATCACAGCCTATGCTTACCGCATCTCTATATAGAAAACTTTGTAGTTCTGTGCTTTGGTTCGAAGATCTCATGAATCATATTGATTTTACCCAAGTAGCACAAGAACCAGTAACAACCCCAACATTGCCTGGCGATACCTCTTATTTCACGGGTAGGGTTTGGGCTGTCAAAAGTTTGGTGACTTTGATGGTTTTTTGAGGTCCCGATCGAAAAGTTCGGGTCAGTCAGTAGAAAACCTTGTGATCCCCGACTCAACTGAAACTTAGCCATCTTGGCATGTTTTTTGCAACCTGGCTGAGTTGCCGAGTTTACTCTAAAAAATCAATGAAGTTAAAGTTACCTCATGCGAGTTAAACTGAAATCTTCTGATTAGCTGTCACCCAATTATCATTTCAACAATTATATTCCCGGATCCTTCTCATGTCTGGCCTTACATCTTAAGGAGATTTATTTCTAATGCGGGCGGAAGTGAATGGAGTCAATTTGACTCCTTCGCTTTAGTTGCTCTCCCGATCTGTGTGTGACGCGTGTTTCCTTTATTCTATTTTTCGGCTCTTGAGGTGAACTGTGTGTGACGCGTGTTCACCATTTATGTGAACCTTAACCGGCCCTTATCCAAAACGGTTCCGGTTACCCCGGTTCCGGTTTTCGTGGCGGTTCATGGCGGTTCCGGGCTTTTCCGGTTCGGTTCCGGTCCGGTTTGGCCATCCCTAGCATAAATATTGAGGATTTTGTTAATTTATTTTTGTTTTTCAGAGGTTAGGATTATAGGAAATAAATTAGGTAGATACCCAGATCTAATCCTAGCCCTCTTGAAGTCCTTTTTTTCCAGTTTTCTTCAACTCTCAAGTGCTTTTTGGTATTTTACTGAATTTTGGTTCTTACACAACTATAAACTTTAGATCTCAAGGTAGACTCACATCTCGTTCACTCTTTAAGTCTCTTATTCAGGCTTCAAGTCCAATTCCTTTCCCTTTACATGATTTTAACTGGAAGTCGAAAGTTCCCTCGAAATTGAAAGCTTTTGCATGGTCTTTGGTGCTTAATCGTTTGAAAACTAATGATCTTTCCCTAGACAAAGGCAACGGCCTTATTAGGCTTTGTCCCCGGACATTTGCGTGATGTGCTATAGTCAAAGTGAATCTCATGATCACCTCTTCTTACATTGTTCAGTTGCTGTGAGATGTCCTCTATCTTAGGGGGGAGCTGGATGTGCCCTGCTACGGTAAAGGACTTCCTTCATATTCGATTTCAGGGATTTGGAAAGGATAAGGGCCCAACAGATTATTGTAATGTGGGGTTTCTTGCGACATTGTGGAGTATTAGGATGGAATGTAATGCCAGAATTTTTGAGAACATGTCACTATGTTTTCATTTACTTAAGGAGAGGATCGTATTCCTTGCTTCCTTGTGAGCAACGAAGTTAGGAGCTTTCCGAGGACTATCCACGACCGACTTGTGTAGAGAATGGAGAGCTGCTTTACATTAGTTAGTTTTGTATTTTTGTTTGTTTGCATTATATTTATTTTTTATTTTTAGACGACATCTTGTCCTCTTCTCTTTGTAATTTCCGCCCATCAAATAAATCTTCTTTTTCTATCAAAAATAAATAAATAAATGGTATTTATAGCTCAATTTTTTGGCCAAGTCGCTGAAATTTTAGTGTAATTGAGCAACTTTTGGAGGCCCCGATCCAAAAAAGTAGGAGTCAACAGAAACCCATGACTCCTGACTTGCCTAGACTCAATCTAACTTGATGAGTTTATTGTGACTTGGCCGAGTAGCTAAGCTGACTTGGAAATATCAATAAATATCAGCTGATTCAAGAAAAAGGTACCTTCATTAGAGTTCAATTGAAATACCTTCACGTGTCACTTAGACTATTAATAGTCGACTTCAATATTGTTGCTTGAATCTGTCCAATGAGCCAACCAATGTTTAGCCCTACTCAACTGATTCACTCCTGGTAATTTTTTAGTTTAGTTTAATAATGCCATTACTGAAAAGTAAGCGTACTTTGCTAAACACCCCTATATTGATTTATTACCTGCTCCTTTTGTGTTGTTTGTTTCATAGGTGATTGCAGGATTCGAGCCAAAAGAACGTTGTGCTTTACTTAAGTTTGTTACAAGTTGTTCTCGTGCTCCATTGCTTGGTTTTAAACATTTGCAGCCACCCTTTACCATTCACAAGGTATCTTCTCGAACCTGTCTCTTCTTCTTTTTTTTTTTTTTCTTCACTTTCTTTTTTTTTTCCACTACTCACACACACACACACACACACATGCACGCACAGAAGCCCCTAGGAGATAAATCCTAGGGAGAGAAAGCCTTCCCTCTAACTTCTGGGGGGATCGAACCCATGACCTCCAGGTTGGAAGCCATGAGCTAAAGCCAGCAGGCCAAATCCCCATGTGTTAAACCTGTCTCTTCTGTAATGAAGTATTCTGGCAAAAAATAGAAAGATGTTATTCATAGTTAGAGGTTGTTTTGGAAGCCACGGATACTGGACATCGGGATATACACCATAAACCAATGAGACCTCAACAGCAATGCTGGGCGCAAACAACTCATTCTCTAATCACACAAATGCAAATAATGCACATCATACACTCACAGATACACACAATGACTCGTACCCCCCCCTTCTCCAAAACAAGTGTTACGTGCAACTTGTCAAACGTCTTAAAGATGGTGCTTTCCTTGTTTGTACTTTCGGTTGTTCTATTATTAATTGCACTAAAACTATTTCCTGTTTTAGAAATGCGACACAATTTGAAACAGACGAAAAAGAAAGAGGCGACACTTATTTTGGGATGGAGGGAGTAGTTATTAAATCGATCGTAGTAATAGTATAGTTGGATGGAATATGTTTTACGTCCAGCTCTTGTATATGATCACAGAATGATTTTCTCCCCTTTTTTGTTCGTGCTTTTGTATTCTGAATGTTGATGAAATTTCTAAGCTGGGAGTCAAACACGTAATTGGCGATGAAGTTGTCTGATCTGAAAATATTTAATCTGTATCAGCATATCATCCTGTTACGACCATATCGGCACTAGTATAAAATCATACATTAGGATTCAATCCACATTGTACATGTAGCTGTTGTAACTCCAATTTCCTTAGCCCAACTTTGAGATGAATTTGCTTTTGCTAGGATTCCTCTACTCCCCCCCCCCGGCACACACCCACTTTCCATCCACCAAATGAAAAGGAAAATGAGAGTTGGAATGAAGATATTGATGTTTAGGCTTCCACCCGAATGTAGGTTGCATGTGACGTGCCTCTGTGGGCAACATTTGGAGGGCAAGATGTGGACCGGCTTCCATCAGCTTCAACATGCTACAATACTCTTAAGGTACTGTTCTTTGGGGATTGTTACTTGGAAAAATTACTGGTGGGTGTTAAACCGCCAAAAATAATTTTATCCTACTTTTTTAAATCTGAGTATAATGGTAAGTAGGGATCATATCCACAGGAACGAGGAATAATTTATTTGGGAGAGTAAAACTATGAACGAAAATTAAATTGGGGGATTTTTGAGTTGATTAAACTAATAACAAAATGTAAGCAACTAATTTAAGCAAGAAAAAAATATTAAAAGAAAGAAACTAATTTTAAGACAAAACGAATAAAAATAACAACACGAGATAATTCCTAGATCAACTACAAGCAAATTTCTAATTCAAGGACTATGACGTCCAATTGTGATACTGATCATAGGCTAACAAAATAATATCTTTTTAATTCAAGCATTCAATTGAAAACCTGTCCGGATAGCCAAGACATTTGGTGTTCCTTTATTTCATCAACCAAGCCTAGCACCCAGTCAATCTTACCGCTGACTGATTGGGCACACTAGAGTTCCATATCAATCAACGATAGCATAAAGTTTCATGGAACCAGTTGAACATACAATTATCAAACGTAAGATTGTTGATTCATTTAGATTAAATTGGTTATGATAACACAACAAAATTCAGCCTATTGCTCTAAGATAGCATTAGGAAATTATTAACTAAAGTGAGTTGTCAATTCAACTAATCAACAATTTTCCTAAAATTCACAATGAACCGATCAATTACTTGAATAAAAGCAAGAATAGATTTAGCACAAAAGCCTCACAATAACAAAAAATGAACTTACAAACCCTTAAATTGGAAAAAATGAACTTAGCTTTGCATTCTTGAATTAACAATGTTCGCAAAATACTCCACCATGGTAGATGGAGAAGTATAAAGAGAGAGTAGGGAGGAGAGAGATGTGAGATGTGAGAATGTTGACTACATGAATATATATAAGGGACGTCTCCCTTTGTGTTTTGGAAAATGAAGAGCACAACTTTTCTCATTCTCAACTCCTCTATTCATTAAACAAAAATAACATCTTTTAAAGCTCAATTATTGTGGTTTTAGAGCTCCCTCTCCTCCTGATTTTTCTTTAGCTTTAAAGAGTTTCAACCTATCTTTGGCCTTCTGAAAATCCAAAGTGTAGCATCTTCAATTTTCAACCCAAAATCCATCATTTAATCCACTTTTTCTTCAAGTCCAAATATTTTTTCCCTACATCAAAAGACAAACAAAATGCGTTAGATAGATGTGACATACAATTTAAATTAGGGGAAATATGAGCGTAAAATCTAGACATATTTAGATATATCAATTACTGTTTCTTTGAGGGTAAACTGCCTTATTTTCCATCAATGATAATTGTAAATTGCAGTATGTTGGAAACATTCCCAGGGCTTAGACTAATGTATTCATATCACTTACTGGTTACTATTCATATGCTTATTCTTTTGTTTTGGTTTATGGACACAGCTCCCAACATACAAACGGTCAAGCACGTTGAGGGCAAAGCTGCTTTACGCCATTAATTCTAATGCAGGATTTGAACTTTCGTAAAATGACTGAGACATCACGCAAAGGTTGACCCCTTTCCCTTTTTTAATGACAGTTTTGTTCTTATTTTAGCTGCTTCACATTATTCTGATATCATCCTTACACCTTTGCCAACCTGTGAGTAATGTCAATCCTTCTAAACTATCACCTCTGAAATTCTTTGAGTGAGACTTACCTTCACTCCAATATCATACCGGTAAAGCTTAGTCTCAGATTTATATTGGTGAAATAGACATGGAGAAGAATGCATATTTTGTATGGAATCGAAAAGATGCTAGTAAATTGTTGTATAAGTTAATCAATTAATCTTGAGCCTTGATAAAGAGCTTGAATCCTTTTTCTAATTAAATTTACATGGTCATGCAATTGAAACTATTACTACAGTTTTCACATACAAGGAGTCATTTGACGTGTTTGAGATTGAAGTTTAAGAGACCTTTATATCATTCTTACTAACCTATTTCTATTGTGATATGTTTATCAATCCTTGTCATGTTTGTTTTTAACCCATTTTCTAAGGGGTATTTGGGACCAGTGTTACATATTTATATGCTTAATGTGGAAATCTGACTTTATTTGTTAGGGTTGAATGAAGTGAAGATTGTTTCTTTTTTGAGATGACTGATCTATGAAATCTTACTTCGTATTTTCTAAATGTTTAATTGTGTGATCTGTCACAACCGAGCTCATCAGACCCTACCTGGCATGCTTGAAACCTATAGGAAAACCAAGCAATAAATTACTATGTAGCTTCTCTTATTAATAGATGGATCGATACAAACCTATCCATGTCTAACGATACTTTGCACAGAATACTAGTACCACCTTACTACAAACAACTACGGATTCAAAACCCACTTTCATATTCATACAATATCTATAAACTGCGTATAACTAGAAGAAACTGTGGATACTGCAGTGGATTTAACGCCAAGGTTTTTTTTTTTTAACTTTATTATCCAATGAGACCGAATCCTTGTGCAAGTAGAGATTGTGCCAAGACTTGATTAGCAGCTTCAGAGGGATGGAATCCATCCCAAAACACGTATCCTGTAGCATTAGAGCATGTTCCCAAAGACCTTGCGTTGCAAAGCAAAGAGGTTTCTACTGTGCCAGTTCCACAACAAGCTCTCCTTGACTCGAAGAATCCTGATTCATCATGAAATTTTAACATCTTCATGTTATACTCAATAAATGAAATTTAGTATTCAGAATATAGATACATGGATTCATGTTTGTGTTTTAATTATAGTCAACTTTGCAATGAAGTTTTGATAATTAAAGTCTTAGTGAGATTTAATAATTTGATAAAATTGTTGTTGACTTGTGCATCACAGTGACTAGCTACTTGGCGAAACATCAAAGTATTACCGTTATCAGCAGGCTTGGTGGCCAAATTATAGAGGGGATTGTAGATATCAAAAACGACAAGTTTGAGGCCTGTAAATTTAGAGACCAGATTCTGAGATGTGTTGTTTAGCTTGATGTTAAATGATATGGCGTCCCGGTTAAACCTTTGCACACACTGATTGCTTCCAGAGCCAAATAGAGTGATGGCTGCCGGCAAACATCCAGTTGGGGGTAAAGTTGTAACTCCTATTCTTCTTACTCCCAGCCCATATAGATTCTGTATAAAAAAAAAACAAATTTGCCACAATTTGCTAGTTGACTGGACAACAATATATTGGGGTTAATTCCACTGCCGGTTTGATTTGGTCTCACTTACCCCTTTTCGTCAACTCTGGTTAAGTGAAATTCTACCCCTAAATCTCCTTCCAAATAAGTATTAAACTAGTCACTTCAAATATTTAAGGGTAAAATAGTTATTTCAGTTAAATAAAGTTGACAAGATGGGGTAAGTGATACGAAACCAAACCTGGGGGGGGGGGGTTGAAACTTGTCCAAATTTCGGGGGTAGGCAGTGGAATTAACCCCAATATATTGTCGCTAAACCAAAATAGACTAATATCGTTTGCTTTAGTAAGCCTTAGTTAAGAATAGTCAAATAAGGAGAAGATTTGGATGAGTTGAAACCTGGACAAAGGAGTAGTAGTTTCTCATTAAGATGTCTGAGAACTGATCAGGTGAATAAGGTCTGTTGAGTAGGGGATTGATGTAGTAGTTCTGGATGAAGTCACTACTCCCTGCACTTATAAGGTGAATTGCTCCCGAGAATATAGTTTGAGCTTTCGCTTTTCCAACCATTTGAACAACCTTGTTTTGCCAGTCCTGGTAATTTGTTAGCTGCTGGCTCAGTGGAATCGCACGCTGCAAGTTTTACCACAAACAAGATTGATAATCGTTTCTTAGCTCTAAACACACACACACACACAGAGAGAGACAGAGAGAGAGAGAGAGAGAGAGAGAGAGAGAGAGAGAGAGAGAGAGAGAAAGATTTACGTAGAAAGTTGATGTCCTCTCATAATAGCCACAACCACCGGAAGCAAAGTTGACGCCGGTGAGGAGTCTCTTCCCTCTGGCTTCTGGGCTGAGGTAAGGAGGTGGGTATGAAGTGAACCCAAGGTACTCAGCTGTGAAAGGAAAAACATTAAAGAGAGAGAGAGAGAGAGAGAGAGAGACGGGGTATATAGTTACTATATGTATATATATAGAGATATAGAAGCTATATATGTATACCAGTGAAATCTGTGGCTAGTTTTCCGTTGCAGAACCTGCCAGTGGGTCTATGAGTAACAAAATCTCTACCATAAGGTGGGAAGTTAGCCTTGATAAGGGTACCCCGGTTGTTATTGTTGCCTACATCCACTACTGAGTCTCCAAAGATGCATAATGCAGGAACCAGTTGCCCATCAACCACAATCATCCAAGCAGCAACAAGAAATGAAATTATAATTCCTCTAGGAAACCCCATTGTTGGAACGAGTGAGGGAGAGAGAGAGAGAGAGAGAGGGATGAGTGTGAGAATGAAGGTGGGGAAGAATTTAAAGAAAAAAATTGGGAGGGAGAGAGAGAGAGAGAGAGAGAGAGAGAGAGAGAGAGAGTAGAGATGGGGGAGAAAATAAAGGAAAAATCTTGGGAAGTAGATGCCAAAGTGAAGTACTTTTGGGATGAACAAGGTTGCACTTATCCATCCCAAAATAAGTGTACATTTTTACTTTGTGTGATATTTTGAGGAAAAAATATTAAGAATTAAGCATGGCAAATATTCATAGGAATAAGATATTTTATCTCACATTATGAAGAGGTATGTTTAATCAAACATGCACATTAGAGAAAGTAATTTAAAAAGGAGATTTCATGTGAATTCATACTAGGTGTGAAATGAAGGTTAATAGAGTCAATTGATTGAGAAAAATGACCGAAAAATGAAAGATTTCTTTTAATGAAACGGTCCATGAAGTAATACACATATCTTCAAGTGAGACGGATAGAGTATTTGTTAAAGGTTGAAAAAAAAGAGTATTTTGGGACAGTTTGAAGTGATAAAGTTGGACATTTCGGGGTAGGGGAGGCATGTTTTAGCACCCCAATCAAAGGCAAATTATTTATGTCATCATTTTTTGGCTAACAAGCAAAGTGTAGTGTACTATTTGTCCAATTGTGTATGAGTTAGTTTTAAGGATTTGGATTTCATAAAAAAAAGCCTGAAAAGGGACATGGCATTGGCAAAAAGCTTTCTAAAAGCCTCTAAAATAAAAAGGTATGTCAAGCTCGGTGTCACGTTTGTTATGCTTATGCCAGGGAACCAATTTCTTCTAAGTATGTTAATCTCAATCTAGGGACCAAAGCAAACTATGGGTACATTTTCTCTCTCTCTCTCTCTCTTCTAAAACAACATCAGTATCCAAACACCACATTGGATGTTGACTAACCTGGCTTGAGCCGGGTAGGGTGGTGACAAATCTCGCGCAACAAAATTTTAATAATGTTGCATATATAGGTCTCAAATTCGAGTTTTAAGCTAGAACCCTCTTTATCAGGTCAGGTGATCTAGGCGTTAGTGATACATTTTCTCTTTGCCGCCGACTAATAATAAAAAGGAAAATTGTTAACTTGGTTGCCACTTATCGTAAAATTCAGTTTTATTCCTTTTGCCTTTGTTCATTTTTTTTTCCCGATCAAATATTCATTTTGGGACAAAAATAGTATATATGTAGACAAGTTTGAAAATATAGGTGTACTGAAGGGAAGGGCCCAGAAAGATGGAGTTGATAGTTTGAATGGGGAATTTCATGAGCTAGGGAAAATAATGTTTGAGAAAATGTTACCTTCATCTTAAAATGAGCACATTCTTTTGGTTCTTTGGTATTTGATTGTCTTACAAGTTTAAGGAAGGGAAAGAGGTGTATGCTCATCAATTCTCTGTTTTGGGTTCATGTGTAAACATAAATACTAATGCCTACTCCTTTCCTATTTATATACTCCCTCCGTCCCACACCAAGGTTCCACCTTGGTGTGGACACACTTTTTAAGAAATTTAATTAAAATGGATAGAAAATTTGAGGAGAGAGAATGTAAAAGTTAAATGTGTGATAGGAAATAGGAGATAGAATGTAAAAGTTAAAAACATTTAATAGGAGAGAGAATGAGTGGGAGGAATAGTAAGTTAATATATGAAATGTGTGGTAGAGAATGGGAGAGAGAATGGTTTTTTGTAAATATATGGAGATAATAAGGGTATAAATATATGGAAAACTTTCCATTTAAGGAAGGGAACCTTGAAGTGGGACGAACCAAAAAGAAAAGGTGGAACCTTGAAGTTGGACGGAGGGAGTAGTATATAAAAAAAATACTATTGCCTACTAAAATTACATTCTTCATTAAATATGGTGTTTCAAAGCTACCTTTAGCAAATAAGCCTTGATTCAAATGACATAGACTCTTGCTGCTTCTTTTTAAGGGGAGGTATGGGTTTGATTCCCTCGCCCATCTTTGTATTTGAAACATTGAAATGACAAAAAAACAAATAAAAATAACAAAAAAAATATTTAGTTTCATGCACCTTTCTGACCAATATCTAACTTCAATGGATATGGACCTGCAATATAACCGGACCTACAATAAAACTGCAATCTGTTTAATACTCCTATTTTAATCTGTTTAATTCTCTTATTTTAATGGTGATGACTAATGTTGAATAATTTTTTAGGGATATGATGATTTTTTGACACATTCTCTATCTCCCTCATTATTAAAGAACATCTAATTAATTGACATTTCGTACGTCTCAAAATAAATATCTCAGTTGACTTGTCAACAATTTAGTAAAGATTTTTTTACCAAACAATCCCTGAGATAGATAGGGTGAAATTTGCCAATAAAAACAACACTCGTCCTTTTTTAGAATAGGATTCATGGGTTGAAATCAAAATCAATGTAGAGATTCCGACCCTCTTTATATTAATTCTAAATGACAAAATAACCCCTATCCCCAAATCTAAAGCAAGCCCTAATCCGTCCTCTCTCTCTCTCTCTCTCTGTGCACTGTACTCCTCTTTTTGTTCACGACCCATGCTCAGATAACAAACTGGCGCCTTACAACAGCGTAACCAACTCCGACGACTTCTTCCAAAGCTCCGGCCAGAACTGAATGTCCGTTTTCCCTCCAGCCGTCCATCAGCAAAACAAAAGAATTTTGAGAGTGTCGTAACAGAAAGAAAAAAAAGGTAAGAAAAAGTGAAAAATCACACAACTGTGTAATCATACAGCTATGTAATCATACAATTGTAAATCAAATGAGATATGATTTTACAAGTGAAAAGTGAAAAATCACACAACTGTAAAATCATACAACTGTGAAATCAATTGAAAAATGATTTTACAAGTGAAAAATGAAAAATGAAAAATGACACAAATGTGTAATCATATAACTTTGAAATCAAACAACTATATAATCATACAACTGTGAAATCATTGAGAAATGAAAAACGATTTTTTCAATTTTTTATAAGTGAAAAATGAAATTCTTATTTTTTAAATTTGAATCATATCTTGAATGTATTTGTTTGATTCAGTTTGACGATACGATTAATAAGGTGGTTTCAGATTATTTTTTTGCTAGATTCTAAAATATTGCATTTTAAACTTTTAAGGGAAAATCAATTTATTATAATTGTGAAATCATATAACTGTAAAATCACGTAACTGTGAAATCACATAATTGTGAAGGCACATAACTGTGAAAAAAAAGAGTGACATGGGAAAAATGGTCCAAAAATTTATTGACGAGTTTTGAAAATGTCAGTCATTAAAGGTAGTATTCATTTGGCTAAATGATTTATTGGTCAAAACCTCTTTAAGAAATGCGTTTTAGCTATATTTACGTTGCAAGAACACTGATAAAATTGCACTAAAAATCTTTTCGAATTTAGAAACATGACATTTATTTTGTACAAAGTAATAAGGAAAGTATAAAATTTATAAGGATGAGGGAGTATTTGATTGACATTCTTTCTCGGAAAAATTATCATTTGGGTCATTCCACTTTAGTACATTATTCATATAGGTCACTTAAATTCCAAAATTTTCAACCTTACCATCCAACTTTACCATATGATTCGTATAGGCCACCAAAGTTTCAAAATAAGCAACCATACCACTCAACTATCTAAAAATATACAAATGAACCCAATAAATGGATGGGGGTTAACTTTTTCAGCTAGTTGATTCAAAATATCCTTTACACCCCTCAATAAAATAAATATACTATCTTTGAATTTTATGCGCAACAAATGTTGTATGCAACAAAATATTTGAAACTAATGTTTTTTTATGCTGCAAAATTTAAACACCAATATGCACTTTTGAATTTGAATTAACTTTTTTAAAACTATTATCTTCTTAAATTTAAAATTGCAATTCAAATATTTGAAATCGCTTGTTGCATTTTAGAATTTTAAATATGACTCGTAGATTATAATTTAAATTTTTTATATAAATAAACACGTTGATAGAAATTTATACTTTTAGAATAAATTGATCAAGTGGTATTTAAAAATAGTTGACTACCTATTATAATAAGAATTTTTTTAAAACTATTATCTTATATCACTTTTGAATTTGAATTAACTTTTTTAAAACTATTATCTTCTTAATGTTTTTTTATATTTTTTATATAAATAAACTATTATCTTATATCACTTTTCAATCAACTTTTTCTTAAGCCTTGTGTTCTATTAATTCTTGATATTAGTGTTATATTGATATCTAAGTTGTTAGTTTTAAAATAAATGAAAAAAAAATGTGTAATTATACAACTGTGAAATCGATTAAATAATTATTTTACAAGTGAAAAATGAAAAATGACACAACTGTATAATCATACAACTGTATAAGTTGTTGTTAATCACTGTTGAAGGATCCTTTCCTGCAAAACTCCCCGATCCAATCAAAGAGTTTATGTTTGAAATGTCTAATAAATTTAGGAATGTTGTCATTTACACTAGATGATTATAATTTACGTGTGGAGAGTAAAGTCCTCTAGTATTTTGAAGATTAAAGGCATACATTTTTAGCTCTTTAAGCAGAACATCGAAAAAAATCGAATAGTGGTCTTTGACATGAAATGGAAGGAGCATTTGGTACGCCCTACTTTTTGTTTCGAGAGCTTGTACAATTTAAGAAATTATTAGGAGTGCAATGACGATAATGTTGGCTAGTGAAAAGCTAGAAAAGCCTCAAGCCAATTATTTAAGCCAAATTCGCTGCACACCTAATCATTGTTTGCTAATTCTTGGCCTCTTCATACTTCTCTTCAAAGATGTAGCTAAGGAAACATCTATGTGAGATTTTGACAGGAAGTGATTGTCAGCTTCTGTATACCTTTTCTCTTTTCCCCATTAATGGTTATGCAAGACCCTAGACATTATGATATTATTAGTTTGTAAGTAATCAACAATTAATATGTCTCACTTTAAAAAAAATTAGTTGTTTTATTACCTGAAAATGGATTATGTGACTTACTTGTCATTCTAACAACAATTATTTTTTATTCACTTTACTTTCTTATTCATAACATTTTTTTTTAAATTTTCATGTTAAGTCAAAATAATAAGAACATTAAACTTGGACGGACTTTCGGAGACCGACGGAGGAAGTAATTTGATTGCACTTTCCAAAGCATTTAGTCTGATAGCCCATTGGGCTGTAATGGATCTTGGATCTCTACGTAGTTAGGTCCACACAAGTCTCTCTCTCTCTCTCTCTCTCTCTCTCTCTCTCTCTCTCTCTCTCTCTCTCATCTACAGTCGACAAAAAGGATTCCATGTAGCCAGCCTTCAGTCAACTCTTCGATTAACAAGAATTCCAATTTCTGTGATAGAATACACAGGTGACACCCACTTAGCGCACTATTCATCTGTATTCTTTCTGCGCACGCCCACCACCTGTTCGACAAAATGTCACAATTCTTTCTTCTTACCACTTCCCATTTCTTTCATTCTGCAGACCTCCACAGTTAGTACTTAGTTGCCGGACGCTTACCAGCCATAGTCTTTCGCCACTGAACTGGTAACACTAACCATTCAATTGTACTGAATTTTGCCTCGATGCAATTTTATGACTATTTTCATGGGCTGGTTTTTGTTTTCTTGATGATATCATGCTTTATTTTGATTTCCTGTTATTTATTTTTGTATAACATTCTGTGATTTCTTGAATTTGATATGGTACAACCTTCTGAATCGGATGATGCTGAAAGACTGTCCCTTTACAAGTTGAATTTGCAAGGCACACAAATTACCCCTTGAAGTATTCAGTTCAAAAATAGATTAAAAATTTAAGGACCTTGTTCATGTCAGTCATTTATGACAAAGTGTAATGCAACTTGACAAGCTTTACGTAGAACAATTGAAAAGAAAAGCATGACTGTGCTTTGTATGATTTTTTGAATTGATGAGCTCTTTTCGTCACTTTTGTCCAATCCCAATTGTTGGGTTAACCATCAATTACATGCTATGTCAGGTTTGTTAATCACTGTTGAAGGATTCGTTCCTGCAATACTTCCCCGATCCAATCAAAGAGTTTATGTTTGAAATGTCTAATAAATTTAGGGATGTTGTCATTTACACTAGATGATTATAATTTACGTGTGGAGAGTAAAGTCCTCTAGTATTTTGAAGATTAAAGGCATACATTTTTAGCTCTTTAAGCAGAACATCGAAAAAATTGAATATTGAAATTTGACATGGAATGGAGGAAGCATTTGGTAAGCCCTACTTTTTGTTTCGAGAGCTTGTACAATTTAAGAAATTATTAGGAGTGCAATGACGATAATGTTGGCTAGTGAAAAGCTAGAAAAGCCTCAAGCCAATTATTTAAGCCAAATTTACTGCATAACTGATCACTATTTGCTAATTCTTGGCCTCTTCATACTTCTCTTCAAAGATGTAGCTGAGGAAACATCTATGTGAGGTTTTGACAGGAAGTGATTGTCAGCTTCTGTATACCTTTTCTCTTTTCCCCATTAATGGTTATGCAAGACCCTAGGCATTATGATATTATTAGTTTGTAAGTAATCAACAATTAATATGTCTCACTTTAAAAAAAATTAGTTGTTTTATTTCCTGAAAATGGATTATGTGACTCACTTGTCATTCTAACAACAAATATTTTTTATTCACTTTATTTTTCTTATTCATAACATTTTTTTTAATTTTCATGTTAAGTCAAAATAATAAGAACATTAAACTTGGACTGACTGACGGAGACCGACGGAGGAAGTAATTTGATTGAACTTTCCAAAGCATTTAGTCTGATAGCCCATTGGGCTGTAATGGATCTTAGATCTCTACGTAGTTAGGTCCACACAAATCTCTCTCTCTCTCTCTCTCTCTCTCTCTCTCTCCTCTCTGATCTCATCTACAGTCAACGAAAAGGATTCCATGTAGCCAGCCTTCAGTCAACTCTTTGATTAACAAGAATCCCAATTTTTGAGATAGAATACACAGGTGACAACCACTTAGCGCACTATTCATCTGTGTTCTTTCTGCACACGCCTACCACCTGTTCGACAAAATGTCACAATTCTTTCTTCTTACCACTTCCCATTTCTTTCATTCTGCAGGCCTCCATAGTTAGTACTTAGTTGCCGGACGCTTACCAGCCATTATCTTTCGCCACTGAACCGGTACACTAACCATTCAATTGTACTGAATTTTGCCTCGATGCAATTTTATGACAATTTTCATGGACTGGTTTTTGTTTTCTTGATGATATCATGCTTTATTTTGATTTCCTGTTATTTATTTTTGTATAACATTCTGTGATTTATTGATTTTGATATGGTACAACCTTCTGAATTGGATGATGCTGAAAGACTGTCCCTTTTCAAGTTGAATTTGGAAGGCACACAAATTACCCCTTGAAGTATTCGGTTCAAAAATAGATTAAAAATTTATGGACCTTGTTCATGTCAGTCATTTATGATAAAGTGTAATGCAACTTGACAAGCTTTGCGTAGAACAATTGAAAAGAAAAGCATGACTGTGCTTTGTATGGTTTTTTGAATTGATGAGCTATTTCCGTCACTTTTGTCCAATCCCAATTGTTGGGTTAACCATCAATTACATGCTATATCAGGTTTGTTAATCACTGTTGAAGGATACTTTCCTGCAATACTCCCCCGATCCAATCAAAGAGTTTATGTTTGAAATGTCTAATAAATTTAGGGATGTTGTCATTTACACTAGATGATTATAATTTACGTGTGGAGAGTAAAATCCTCTAGTATTTTGAAGATCGAAGGCATACATTTTTAGCTCTTTAAGCAGAACATCGAAAAAATTGAATAGTGGACTTTGACATGGAATGGAGGGAGCATTTGGTACGCCCTGCTTTTTGTTTTGAGAGCTTGTGCATTTTGAAATTATTAGGAGTGCAATGACGATAATGTTGGCTAGTGAAAAGCTAGAAAAGCCTCAAGCCAATTATTAAAGCCAAATTCCCTGCACACCTTATCACTGTTTGCTAATTCTTGGCCTCTTTATACTTCTCTTCAAAGATGTAGCTGATGAAACATCTATGTGAGGTTTTGACAGGAAGTGATTGTCAGCTACTGTATACCTTTTCTCTTTTCCCCATTGATGGTTACGCAAGACCCTAGGCATTTTGATATTATTAGTTTTTAAGTAAACAACAATTAATATGTCTCACTTTAAAAAAAGTAGTTGTTTTATTACCTGAAAATGGATTATGTGACTCACTTGTCATTCTAACAACAAAAATTCTTTATTCCACTTTACTTTTCTTATTCATAACATTTTTTTTTAATTTTCATGTTAAGTCAAAATAATAAGAACATTAAACTTGGACGGACTGACGGAGATCGACGGAGGAAGTAATTTGATTGCACTTTCCAAATCATTTAGTATGATAGCCCATTGGGCTGTAATGGATCTTGGATCTCTACGTAGTTAGGTCCACACAAGTCTCTCTCTCTCTCTCTCTCTCTCTCTCTCTCTCTCTCTCTCTCTCCTCTCTGATCTCATCTATAGTCGATGAAAAGGATTCCATGTAGCCAGCCTTCAGTCAACTCTTTGATTAACAAGAATTCCAATTTCTGAGATAGAATACACATGTGACACCCACTTAGCACACTATTCATCTGTGTTCTTTCTGTGCACGCCCACTACCTGTTCGACAAAATGTCACAATTCTTTCTTCTTACCACTTCCCATTTCTTTCATTCTGCAGACTTCCACAGTTAGTACTTAGTTGCCGGACGCTTACCAGCCATAGTCTTTCGCTACTGAACTGGTAACACTAACCATTCAATTATATTGAATTTTGCCTCAATTAAATTTATTGACTATTTTCATGGGCTGGTTTTTGTTTTCTTGATGATATCATGCTTTATTTTGATTTCCTGTTAATTATTTTTTTATAACATTCTTTGATTTCTTGATTTTGATATGGTATAACCTTCTGAATCGGATGATGCTCACCCTCCGAAAGACTGTCCCTTTTCAATTTGAATTTGCAAGGCACACAAATTACCACTTGAAGTATTCATTTCAAAAATAAACTAAAAATTTAAGGACCTTGTTCATGTCAGTCATTTATGATAAAGTGTAATGCAACTTGACAAGCTTTGCGTAGAACAATTGAAAAGAAATGCATGACTGTGCTTAGTATGGTTTTTTGAATTGATGTGCTCTTTCCGTCACTTTTGTCCAATCCCAATTGTTGGGTTAACCATCAATTACATGCTATATCAGGTTTGTTAATCACTGTTGAAGGATCCTTTCATGCAATACTCCCCCGATCCAATCAAAGAGTTTATGTTTGAAATGTCTAATAAATTTAGGGATGTTGTCATTTACACTAGATGATTATAATTTATGTGTGGAGAGTAAAGTCCTCTAGTATTTTGATGATTGAAGGCATACATTTTTAGATCTTTAAGTAGAACATCGAAAAAATTGAATATTGGACTTTGACATGGAATGGAGGGAGCATTTGGTACGCCCTGCTTTTTGTTTTGAGAGCTTGTACATTTTGAAATTATTAGGAGTACAATGACGATAATGTTGACTAGTGAAAAGCTAGAAAAGCCTCAAGCCAATTATTTAAGCCAAATTCCCTGCACACCTGATCACTGTTTGCTAATTTTTGACCTCTCATACTTCTTTTTACACGGATAATAGTTATTAAGATGTCTGCGATCTATAAAAAAAAGCATGTATGAGATGCAATCTTCTTCTTAACTTCAATCCACGAAAGTGGTAATAGTTTCCTCAAAGATGTAGCTGAGAAAACATCTATGTGAGGTTTTGACAGGAAGTGATTGTCAGCTACTGTATACCTTTTCTCTTTTCCCCATCGATGGTTATGCAAGACCATTATGATATTATTAGTTTGTAAGTAATCAACAATTAATATGTCTCAATTCAAAAAAAATTAGTTGTTTTATTGCCTGAAAATGGATTATGTGACTCACGTGTCATTCTAACAACAAAAATTCTTTATTCACTTTACTTTTCTTATTCATAACATTTTTTTTTTAATTTTCATGTTTAGTCAAAATAATAAGAACATTAAACTTGGACGGACTGACGGAGACCGACGGAGGAAGTAATTTGATTGCACTTTCCAAAGCATTTAGTCTGATAGCCCATTGGGCTGTAATGGATCTTGGATCTCTACGTAGTTAGGTCCACACAAGTCTCTCTCTCTCTCTCTCTCTCTCTCTCTCTCTCTCCTCTATGATCTCATCTACAGTCGACGAAAAGGATTCCATGTAACCAGCCTTCAGTCAACTCTTTGACTAACAAGAATCCTAATTTCTGAGATAGAATACACAGGTGACACCCACTTAGAGCACTATTCATCTGTGTTCTTTCTGCGCACGCCCACCACTACCAGAAAAACAGGTTTTAGCGACGGAAATTTCCGTCGCTAAATCCAAATTTCCGTCGCTAAAATTAAACAATGACGGAATTTTTCCGTCGCCGGTCCGTCCGTCGCTACCGGCCGTCGCAAAGGTCTCAGACGGCTCAATTTCCGTCGGTATATTTTGATTTTACCGACGGAATTAATTCCGTCGCCGATTTATCGACATCAAGCAACGGAAATTTCCGCCGCCGAAATTAATTTAATTTAATTAATTTTTATTTCAGCGACGGAAATTTCCGTCATTGAAAAAAAATTAATTAAATTAAATTAATTTCAGCGACGGAATATTCGTCGCTGGAATAAAAATTAAATTAAATTAAATTAATTCAATGACGGAAATTTCCGTCGCTGATTTAATTTATTTTAATTTAATTTTTATTTCAAATGACGGAAAATTCCGTCGCTGATTTAATTTATTTTAATTTAATTTTTATTTCAGCGACGGAATATTCCGTCGCTGATTTAATTTATTTTAATTTAATTTTTATTTCTGACGGAATATTCCGCCGATTTAATTTATTTTAATTTAATTTTTATTTCACCGACGGAATATTCCGTCGCTAATAATTCAATAAATAAAAAAAAAACAAAAATGTCAAAATTAAATCCTTTTTTTTTTCAATATTGAATAATTTTTTTTATAATGATAAAAATGAAAAACATCAATTATAATATTTTAAAAAAACTAATAAATTAAAAAAAAATACATCTATAGAAAAATATCAAAATACATCAATTACAAATATCAAGATACGTAAATTAATAATATCAAAATACATCTATTACAATCTTTTAAAAATTAATTACAAATCTTTCAAAGAAAAAAATAAATATCAAATATTTGCAAATTACCACTACCACCATCCAAATTTTTAAAAAAAAATCAAAAAATGTCAAAACCCACTTCAACTACAACTCTCAAACTTCAAAATTCATCTTCAAAAATCTGTCAAAGCCCACTTTCAATTCGAAAGTAAAGGGGGGCGGATCGAGGGACGGCGGGTTTGGGGTAATTTTTTGAGAAGAGGGGCGAGGAAGAGGCGGAGATGGATATGGAGAAAGAGGAGGAGATCGATGGAGATGGAGGCTGGGTGTAGGAAAAGTCGGAGATGGAGGTGGAGCTAGGCGGAGACGAGAGACGGAGGTGGAGGCGAAAAGATGGTGAAGAAGAGGGGCGAGGAAGAGGCGGAGATGGAGATGGAGGCGGGGTAGAGGAAGAGGCGGGGGTGGAGATGGAGGTGGAGGCGGAGGCGGAGTCAGAGATGGAGGCGGAGTCAGAGATGGAGAGAAGGCGGGGATGTCGTGGGGAAGGAAGGAAGGGTGGCCGGATCTTTGGGGTGGCCGGATCTTAGGGGTGGCCGGATTAGGTACGTGGAGAGAGAAAGAGAGTGTGAGAGAGAAAGTGTGACTGTGTGTGAGTGTGTGTGTGTGTGTGTGTGTTGAGTAATAAATGGGAAGATAAAGAGAATTTAAGAATGTGAAATGGTTTGTGAAATGGTTTTGTTTTTGATGAATTTAGACCATTGGATGTTTAAGGTTAATGGTTCAGATTGATTAGGGGATCAATCCACGTGAAAAGTTGTAAGCCAATTAAAAAAGAGGGTATCATGCTTTTGCAAAACGGATTTGGACCATTGGATGTTTAAGATTAATGGTCCAGATGATTAGGGGATCAATCCATGTGAAAATTTGTAAGCCAATTAAAAAAAAGGGTGTCATGCTTTTGCAAAATGGATTTGGACCATTGGATTTTATTGTTTTTGATATATTTAATGGCTAAGATTTTCCTTGTTTAATGACCATAATAATAGTAATATCAAAAATAATTTAAAATATAAAATAATATTATATAATAATAATAATTAAATAATAATATACCATAATAATAATATACTCCCTCCGTCCACATAGTTACTTCACAGTTACTGTTTGCGCGGAGATTAAGGAAAAAAAGAGAGACGGACTACCCTATATTTATTTTTTAATTTTTTTAAAATTTTTATTGACTAGAAAATAATATTTTAGCCTTTGTTAATTGGTGGTTTTTTTAGAAAAAGTTATAGAAAAAAAGATAGAAAAAAAACTAAACAAATGAAAGTATATAGAAGAAAAGTCAAAAGAGAGACGGACTACCCTATATTTATTTTTTAATTTTTTTTAAATTTTTTATTGACTAGAAAATAATATTTTAGCCTTTTAATTAGTGATTTTTAGAGGTGGCCATAAGGTCATAACCGCCGGTTAACGGTTATAACCGGCGGTTAAAAATTTTGTTAAGTCCTAACCGTAACCTAACCGTTAACCATGTACTAACTGTTACTTCAGTTATACTTCACGGTTATACACGGTTACACGGTTAAAAATGTGCCCTTTTTTTCCAGTTTGGTCCTTTTATAACGGAATAGTTAACTGTTTTGGTTAACTTTTGTACTGTATACCCTTTTTTTTTTTTTGAATAAAGAATACTATTTGAAATGTTACTTATTAATGATTTTTTTTGGAAAAAGTTATAAAAAAAAGTTAAGAATTTTTAAATAAATGAAATTTTAACGGAAAATGTGTTTAATGATTTTTTAATGGTTTTTTTTTTTATTTTATTTTTTTGGTTAAGCAAAGCTATTTGAGAAATAATTATTTTAAAAAACAGTTTTTAACATTTTTTTTTGAAGAAAATATATGCCATTATTTAGGGGTTTTAGGGTTTTATGTGTCCCGATCTTGTGAAAATGGTATACAGCTACCTCGTTTATTTTTTTTTTTAATTTTTTCTACATTCAAAATGACATTTAAAGTGTTTTTTATCTTTATGACTTTCCTCAAAATCCAAATGGAAATTGAGTTACAAATATGTGCCATTATTTAGGGTTTTTAGGGTTTTATGTGTCCCGATCTTGTGAAAATGGTATACGGCTACCTCGTTTATTTTTTTTTAATTTTTTCTACATTATAAATGACATTTAAAGTGTTTTTCATCTTTATGACTTTCCTCAAAATCCAAATGGAAATTGAGTTACAAATATGTGTCATTATTTAGGGTTTTAAGGAATGTGTCCCGATCTTGTGAAAATGGTATACGGCTACCTCGTTCATTTTTTTTTAATTTTTTTCTACACTCTAAATGACATTTAAAGTGTTTTTCATCTTTATGACTTTTCTCAAAATCCAAATGGAAATTGAGTTACAAATATGTGCCATTATTTAGGGTTTTAAGGAATGTGTCCCGATCTTGTGAAAATGGTATACGACTACCTCGTTTAGTTTTTTTTATTTTTTTCTACACTCTAAATGACATTTAAAGTGTTTTTCATCTTTATGACTTTCCTCAAAATCCAAATGGAAATTGAGTTACAAATATGTGCCATTATTTAGGGTTTTAAGGAATGTGTCCCGATCTTGTGAAAATGGTATACGGCTACCTCGTTTATTTTTTTTTAATTTTTTTCTACACTCTAAATGACATTTAAAGTGTTTTTCATCTTTATGACTTTCCTCAAAATCCAAATGGAAATTGAGTTACAAATATGTGCCATTATTTAGGGTTTTTAGGGTTTTATGTGTCCCGATCTTGTGAAAATGGTATACGGCTACCTCGTTTATTTTTTTTTAATTTTTTTCTACATTATAAATGACATTTAAAGTGTTTTTCATCTTTATGACTTTCCTCAAAATCCAAATGAAAATTGAGTTACAAATATGTGCCATTATTTAGGGTTTTAAGGAATGTATCCCGATCTTGTGAAAATGGTATGCGGGTACCTCGTTTATTATTTTTTTATTTTTTTCTACACTCTAAATGACATTTAAAGTGTTTTTCATCTTTATGACTTTCCTCAAAATCCAAATGAAAATTGAGTTACAAGTATGTGCCATTATTTAGGGTTTTAGGGAATGTGTCTCGATCTTGTGAAAATGGTATACGGCTACCTCGTTTATTTTTTTTTATTTTTTTCTACATTCTAAATGACATTTAAAGTGTTTTTCATCTCTAGTGGTTTTTTTTAGAAAAAGTTATAGAAAAAAAGATAGAAAAAAAACTAAACAAATGAAAGTATGTAGAAGAAAAGTCAAAAGAGGGACGGACTACCCTATATTTATTTTTTAATTTTTTTAAATTTTTTATTGACTAAAAAATAATATTTTAGCCTTTGTTAATTAGTGTTTTTTTTAGAAAAAGTTATAGAAAAAGAGATAGAAAAAAAACTAAACAAATAAAAGTATATAGAAGAAAAATCAAAAGAGGGATGGACTACCCTATATTTATTTTTTAATTTTTTTTAAATTTTTTATTAACTAGAAAATAATATTTTAGCCTTTGTTAATTAGTGGTTTTTTTTAGAAAAAGTTATATAAAAAAAGATAGAAAAAAACTAAACAAATGAAGGCATATAGAAGAAAAGTCAAAAGAGGGACGGACTACCCTATATTTATTTTTTAATTTTTTTAAAAATTTTTATTGACTAGAAAATAATATTTTAGCCTTTGTTAATTAGTGGTTTTTTTTAGAAAAAGTTATATAAAAAAAGATAGAAAAAAACTAAACAAATGAAGGTATATAGAAGAAAAGTCAAAAGAGGGACGAACTACCCTATATTTATTTTTTAATTTTTTTTAAATTAATTAGTGGTTTTTTTTAGAAAAAGTTATATAAAAAAAGATAGAAAAAAACTAAACAAATGAAGGCATATAGAAGAAAAGTCAAAAGAGGGACGGACTACCCTATATTTATTTTTTAATTTTTTTTAAATTTTTTATTGACTAGAAAATAATATTTTAGCCTTTGTTAATTAATGGTTTTTTTTAGAAAAAGTTATATAAAAAAAGATAGAAAAAAATTAAACAAATGAAGGCATATAGAAGAAAAGTCAAAAGAGGGACGGACTACCCTATATTTATTTTTTAATTTTTTTTTAAATTTTTTATTAACTAGAAAATAATATTTTAGCCTTTGTTAATTAGTGGTTTTTTTAGAAAAAGTTATATAAAAAAAGATAGAAAAAAACTAAACAAATGAAGGTATATAGAAGAAAAGTCAAAAGAGGGACGGACTACCCTATATTTATTTTTTAATTTTTTTTAAATTTTTTATTGACTAGAAAATAATATTTTAGCCTTTGTTAATTAGTGGTTTTTTTTAGAAAAAGTTATATAAAAAAAGATAGAAAAAAACTAAACAAATGAAGGCATATAGAAGAAAAGTCAAAAGAGGGACGGACTACCCTATATTTATTTTTTAATTTTTTTAAATTTTTTATTGACTAGAAAATAATATTTTAGCCTTTGTTAATTAGTGGTTTTTTTTAGAAAAAGTTATATAAAAAAAGATAGAAAAAACTAAACAAATGAAGGCATATAGAAGAAAAGTCAAAAGAGGGACGGACTACCCTATATTTATTTTTTAATTTTTTTTAAATTTTTTATTAACTAGAAAATAATATTTTAGCCTTTGTTAATTAGTGGTTTTTTTTAGAAAAAGTTATATAAAAAAAGATAGAAAAAAACTAAACAAATGAAGGCATATAGAAGAAAAGTCAAAAGAGGGACGGACTACCCTATATTTATTTTTTAATTTTTTTTAAATTTTTTATTAACTAGAAAATAATATTTTAGCCTTTGTTAATTAGTGGTTTTTTTTAGAAAAAGTTATATAAAAAAAGATAGAAAAAAACTAAACAAATGAAGGCATATAGAAGAAAAGTCAAAAGAGGGACGGACTACCCTATATTTATTTTTTAATTTTTTTTAATTTTTTTATTGACTAGAAAATAATATTTTAGCCTTTGTTAATTAATGGTTTTTTTTAGAAAAAGTTATATAAAAAAAGATAGAAAAAAACTAAACAAATGAAGGCATATAGAAGAAAAGTCAAAAGAGGGACGGACTACCCTATATTTATTTTTTAATTTTTTTTTAAATTTTTTATTAACTAGAAAATAATATTTTAGCCTTTGTTAATTAGTGGTTTTTTTTAGAAAAAGTTATATAAAAAAAGATAGAAAAAAACTAAACAAATGAAGGTATATAGAAGAAAAGTCAAAAGAGGGACGGACTACCCTATATTTATTTTTTAATTTTTTTAAATTTTTTATTAACTAGAAAATAATATTTTAGCCTTTGTTAATTAGTGGTTTTTTTTAGAAAAAGTTATATAAAAAAAGATAGAAAAAAACTAAACAAATGAAGGCATATAGAAGAAAAGTCAAAAGAGGGACGGACTACCCTATATTTATTTTTTAATTTTTTTTAAATTTTTTATTGACTAGAAAATAATATTTTAGCCTTTGTTAATTAGTGGTTTTTTTTAGAAAAAGTTATATAAAAAAAGATAGAAAAAAACTAAACAAATGAAGGTATATAGAAGAAAAGTCAAAAGAGGGACGGACTACCCTATATTTATTTTTTAATTTTTTTTTAAATTTTTTATTAACTAGAAAATAATATTTTAGCCTTTGTTAATTAGTGGTTTTTTTTAGAAAAAGTTATAGAAAAAAAAGATAGAAAAAAACTAAACAAATGAAGGTATATAGAAGAAAAGTCAAAAGAGGGACGGACTACCCTATATTTATTTTTTTATTTTTTTAAATTTTTTATTGACTAGAAAATAATATTTTAGCCTTTGTTAATTAGTGTTTTTTTTTAGAAAAAGTTATAGAAAAAAAGATAGAAAAAAAACTAAACA
The DNA here is from genome assembly GCA_022495995.1 of Adenophora triphylla var. japonica. Lineage (NCBI taxonomy): Eukaryota > Viridiplantae > Streptophyta > Magnoliopsida > Asterales > Campanulaceae > Adenophora > Adenophora triphylla. Next base: position 92,586 of record JAFEMH010004684.1, on the reverse strand, counting down.
AATGAAAGTATATAGAAGAAAAATTAAAAAAAAAAAATTCAGCGACGGAATAATTCCGTCGCTGATAAATTAAAAAAAAAATAAAAAATATATAAATTATCAGCGACGGAATTATTCCGTCGCTGATAATCTAATTTTTTTTTTTAAAAAATAAATTATCAGCGACGGAATAATTCCGTCGCTGTTAACGTAAAAAAATAAAAAATAAATAAATTAGCAGCGACGGAATTATTCCGTCGCTGATATTTTATTTAGCGACGGAATTAAATTCCGCCGCTGAAATTCCGTCGCTAAAACGAATATTCGTCGAATATTCGTTTTTAGCGACGGAATTCAGCGGCGGAATTTAATTCCGTCGCTAAATTTGGCGCCAAATTTATTCCGTCGCTAAAGCATAATTTCCGTCGCTAAATAGCGACGGAATGCTTCCGTCGCTGTTTATTCCGTCGCTAAAACACCAGTTTCTGGTAGTGCACCACCTGTTCGACAAAATGTCACAATTCTTTCTTCTTATCACTTCCCATTTCTTTCATTCTGCAGACCTCCACAGTTAGTACTTAGTTGTCGAACGCTTACCAGCCATAGTCTTTCGCTATTGAACTGGTAACACTAACCATTCAATTGTACTGAATTTTGCCTCGATGCAATTTTATGACTATTTTCATGGGCTGGTTTTTATTTCCTTGATGATATCATGCTTTATTTTGATTTCCTGTTATTTATTTTTGTATAACATTCTTTGATTTCTTGATTTTGACATGGTACAACCTTCCAAATCGAATGATGCTAACCCCCTAAAAGACTGTCCCTTTTCAAGTTGAATTTGCAAGGCACACAAATTACCCCTTTGAAGTATTCAGTTCAAAAATAAATTAAAAATGTAAGGACCTTGTTCATATCAGTCATTTATGATAAATTGTAATGCAACTTGACAAGCTTTGCGTAGAACAATTGAAAAGAAAAGCATGACTGTGCTTTGTATGGTTTTTTGAATTGATGAGCTCTTTCCATCACTTTTGTCCAATCCCAATTGTTGGGTTAACTATCAATTACATGCTATATCAGGTTTGTTATATTACCTGAAAATGGATTATGTGACTCACTTGTCATTCTAACAACAAAAATTCTTTATTCACTTTACTTTTCTTATTCATAACATTTTTTTTTAATTTTCATGTTAAGTCAAAATAATAAGAACTTTAACTTGACGGACTGACGGAGACCGACGGAGGAAGTAATTTGATTGCACTTTCCAAAGCATTTAGTCTGATAGCCCATTGGGCTGTAATGGATCTTAGATCTCTACATAGTTAGGTCCACACAAGTCTCTCTCTCTCTCTCTCTCTCTCTCTCTCTCTCTCTCTCTCTCCTCTTTGATCTCATCTACAGTCGACAAAAATGATTCCATGTAGCCAGCCTTCAGTCAACTCTTTGATTAACAAGAATCCCAATTTCTGAGATAGAATACACAGGTGACACCCACTTAGCACACTATTCATCTGTGTTCTTTCTGCACACGCCCACCACCTGTTCGACAAAATGTCACAATTCTTTCTTCTTACCACTTCCCATTTCTTTCATTCTGCAGACCTCCACAGTTAGTACTTAGTTGTCGGACGCTTACCAGCCATAGTCTTTCGCCACTGAACTGGTAACACTAACCATTAAATTGTACTGAATTTTGCCTCGATGCAATTTTATGACTACTTTCATGGGCTGGTTTTTGTTTTCTTGATGATATCATGCTTTATTTTGATTTCCTGTTATTTATTTTTGTATAACATTCTGTGATTTCTTGATTTTGATATGGTACAACCTTCTGAATCGAATGATGCTAACCCCCCGAAAGACTGTCCCTTTTCAAGTTGAATTTGCAAGGCACACAAATTACCCCCTTGAAGTATTCAGTTCAAGAATAAATTAAAAATTTAAGGACCTTGTTCATGTCAGTCATTTATGATTAAGTGTAATGCAACTTGACAAGATTTGCGTAGAACAATTGAAAAGAAAAGCATCACTGTGCTTTGTATGGTTTTTTGAATTAATGAGCTCTTTCCGTCACTTTTGTCCAATCCTAATTTTTAGGTCAACCATCAATTACATGCTATCAGATTTGTTAATCATTGTTGAAGGATCCTTTCCTGCAATACTCCCCCGATCCAATCAAAGAGTCTATGTTCGAAATGTCTAATAAATTTAGGGATGTTGTCATTTACACTATATGATTATAATTTACGTGTGGAGAGTAAATGTCACGACCCTAAAGCTAGGCACTATTTTGATCAAATGTTGAGCCTGTGTATGTGGCGTGTGTTGCATATCGTGTCATGCATTGCATTATAATTGTGATTGTTATGTGTTAGTTTCCATAATCGAAATAACTTACTTGACATTTTTAAGCACGTTAATAAATTAAGTTGAATTATTTAATGTCTAATTGAAACTAATAGGAGTTGTGTAGTTGAATTAGTAATTGTTGAAATTTAACTAAAAATCTATAATATATATTGAGGTGCTAAAGTGTAAATGTTAAAACTTAAGGCATTTAATTTCAATAACTCCCTTCTTGGAGGAGCTTAGGTGAAACTTCCTCAATGTATATCCTCAATTTCATGAATGTATATCCTCAATTTCATGTTTTATGGAGAAGCTTCATAAACAAAAATCCCAGCAAGTTTCTTTCCTCTGTTCCATCTTATTATCAATTAGGTTTCAATTAGAAAATTAACCATAAATCCAATTCTTGTCCGTTCTTCAATCCGACTTCGTCTAAATGTTCGGGAAGCAGAGTAGATCATTTTCATTCGAATAGATTTTGGATTCTTTCGTATTATTTTGGAGGTAAGTTATAATTTTCTTTCTTTTAATCTTGTTCATATGATGTTTAAGTTAAAATTTAGGATGTATAAAGGTTGCATGTTGTATTTGAATATTTTCATTGGGTTTGGAATGGATTGAAATGGGTTTTGGATGAGTATATGAAGAGGGTATGGTGGTGCTAGCTTGGGGTGAAAGGGTAAGGGTTAAAATGAAGGTTTTCAAGCCTTTGCTGATGTTGTAAACATCAGATGTGAAATTCTGCAGAGGGCACGACTCGTGCTGGAAGTCACGAGTCGTTCTCCTCAGCCAGTCGTGATAACGAGTCGTGTAAAAGATTTCACTTGTGTTGATTCAAGTGGCACGACTTGTGCTATCTGCCACGAGTCGTGCCCTGCCCTATTTCTGCTGTGTTAGTTTGTAAAGCAAATCATTCCTAACTACCTAATACATCTTTTACCCAATTGAACACATAATCAAACACTACAAGAAAAACAGGTTTTAGCGACGAAAAAATCTGTCGCTAAAAGTCAAATTTCCGTCGCTAAAATGATTTACCGACGAATTTTTTCCCTCGCTAAAACCCTCGTCGCTATTGTTTAACGACGGAATTTCATGTCCCTCGGAAATTTAACGACGGACCAATCCCTCGCTAATCGATTCCAAACTGTCGCTAATAATATGGATGGGACGACCAATTTATAATATTTTGCGACGAAATAATCCGTCGTTATTATTTAAAATCTGTCGCTAAAATTAATTATATATTTTCACAATTTTATTAATTTTTTTTTAAATTTTATTTTTTCAATATTTTTTATTTTTGATATACCAAATTACCGACGGATATTTTCGTCGCTAATTTGATATTTTTTATTAAAAAAAATTATATATATATATATATATATATATATATATATATATATATATATATATATTATTTTATTAGCATTATTATATTTATACTAAAGCTAAATGTTTCTTTTTTTAAGCAATAAAATTTTATTTCATTCATTTTAAAAAATCATTACATACATAGAAATAAATAATTATATACTCCCTCCGTCCCGCTAATATTAGCACACTTTCCTTTTTAGGTGAAGATGAACGTTCGGGCCGGCCCGGCCCGGCCCGGCCCGTTTGAAAGAAGCCCGCGGATAACGGATATTGCCCAGCCCGTTTTCTCTCAGCCCGCGGGCCAAGCCCGGCCCGGCCCGCCCGTTTACACGAGGACCGGCCCGCCCCGTTTACCCGTCTGGCTGGGTTGGCGGGTTTAGGCGGGCTTTACCCATTTTTTTTTTTCAAAATATAAATAGGGAAAGGGGGGGATTCGAACCTAGGCTGTTTGAGTCAGAGGGAAACAACTTATCCACTCCACCACTGACCTCTCATGTGCTTAAAATCAGAATATTTAATATATATTTTAAAAAAAAAACTGAAATTTTCCATTTGAGCGGGCTTGGCGGTGACGGCCGGACGGGCCCAATAAGCCGCGGGCTTGGCTCCGGCCGTGGCCTATTTTTCTAAATCCCGGCTTTGCCTTCTATATACGGGCTGGGCTTGGCGGTTTGGGTGACGGGCTTGGCGGGCGGCGGGCTAGCGGGCGACGGACGGCGGGCTTGGCGGACGGCCCACGGATTCGGGCCCAAAGTGTTCATCTTCATTTTTAGGCGTCCCGCTAATATCCGCACACTCCCAAAAAGGAAACTTTATATTAATAAAACATTCACCCAACCCCACTCATTCTCTCTCCTACATTATTTTAATACTCACAACATCATTATAATTTATTACACCCTCCACTCATTCTTTTACACTCACAACATTTTATTAAAATATCATATTCCTTAATTTCCGCGCAAACAGTGTTTGTGCTAATATTAGCGGGACGGAGGGAGTAATGAATAAGAAAATTATAAAATAAAAAATACAAATATTTTTTTACCAAAAAAAAGAAAAAGATAAAACTCATTTACAATTTCTTTTACCCCTTCCATAAAAAACAAAAAAATAAATAAACAAATAATAATAATAAAAAAAATTCATGTAGTCTTCCATGGCTGAACCATCTCCGTCACCACCGCATCAAGGTATCAACTTGAAACCTCTCTCCAACTCCAAATCTCTCTTTTATCTCTCCAAATCCATGGCTGAGGAACCGTCTCCATCACCATCGCAGTCTTCCAACACCGTCTCCATTGGCCAATCCATGATCCCAACAGTCAATCGACTTCAAGACATTTTCACGCAGCTTGGCACTTTTTCACTATTGAGTTACCTCAGGTGGCCGTTGTTCTCTAGGGCCACCTTCTTCCGCATCTTCATCCAAGACATCACCGTTTTTTGTTGCCAATCGGACGGAGACGGATCCACCGTTGCCATCGCCGTCGCCGGAGACGATGAAGGGTAGTGGGTTGTTTTGACAGAGAGAGAAGAAGACGGGTAGGATTGGGTTGTTTTGACAGAGAGAGATGGTAGGCTTGGGTTGTTTTGATAGAGAGAGACGGTAGCTTGGGTTGTTTTGACAGAGAGAGAGAGAGAAGAATGAGAGAGAGAAGAAGACGGTTGGGGAGAAGAGTAAGAGAGAGAAGAATGAGAGAGAAGAATGAAAGGTGGGTAGGGTTTTGTTTAGTGAAAGGGAGTGAGTTAGGACCATTAGATTTGAAAATGATAAATGGTGTAGATTGATTTATTGATAATTCATGTGAATATTAGAGGGCCAATCAAATGAAAGTGTGTTTTTGTTTTTATGGGATGAATTTGGAACATTGGATGTGATGCATTTAACGGTGAAGATGTTGCTTGGATAATGATCCATGTGAATACTTGTATTTCTTCATGATTATAACAATTAATAATAATAATAATTTAAACTATAAAATAATATTATGCCTAATATCAATAATAATAATATTTATTATCAATAATATTTATTAATGAATTATTAATTATATAATTGATTAATTAATTAATATTAATATTAATTATATAAACATTAATAATATTAATAATAGTACTAATAATAATTAGTAATTTTTATTATTTTTTATTGACTAGGAAAAAATATTTTAGATTTTTTTATTACTAAAATTTACAAAAATTTATCTAAAATATTTACATGTTTTATTTGATTTACCCAAAATTTTAGTCAAAGTAGTATGTCTAATATCAATTTTTTAAAATAATTTTTTTGAAAAAAACTTTCTTACTAAAAAAAGTCTAAAACATTTACCTCTATTAAAAAAAAAAAAATACTCGTAGTGAAGGATATTGTCTGTCCCTCATTTATTTAGTTAATTTCTAACTTATTTTATATAAATTTTAAAAAAAAAACTTACTTACCAAAAAAAGTCTAAAATATTTATCTCAATTCAAAAATAAATTTTAAAAAAATAATTATACTTTTAAAATATTAATATTTTTTTATTAATATACCCTCATACCCTAAACCTCATATACCCTAAACCCTAAACCTCATATACTCTATACCCTATACCCTAAACCTCATATACCCTATACCCTATACCCTATATATTATATCCTATGCCATATACCCTATACCCTATAGGGTGTACCCTATACCTATACCCTATACCCTATATCATATTCCCTATAGGGTATAGGGTATAGGATATATCCTATAGGGTATACCTATACCCTATATCCTATAGGGTATAAGGTGTACCCTATATCCTATACCATATACCCTATAGGGTATACCCTATAGGGTATAGGGTATACCCTATAGGGTATAGGGTTAGGGTACACCCTATATCCTATAGGGTATACCCTATAGGGTATATATCCTATACCCTATACCCTATAGGGTATACCCTATACCCTATACCCTATATGGTATAGGGTATATCCTATAGGGTATAGGGTATATGGTATAGGGTATAGGGTATAGGGTACACCTTATACCCTATAGGGTATAGGGTATATCCTATAGGGTATACCCTATAGCCTATAGGGTATAGGGTACACCCTATACCCTATATTCTATAGGGTATACCCTATACCCTATAGGGTATACCCTATACCCTATAAGGTATAGTGTATACCCTATAGGATAGGGTACACCCTATACCCTATAGGGTATACCCTATACCATATACTCTATACCCTATAGGGTATATACCCTATAGGGTATATCCTATACCCTATAGGGTATATGGTATAGGGTATAGGGTGTACCCTATACCATATAACCTATAGGGTATAGGGTATACCCTATATCCTATACCCTACAGGTATACCCTATAGGGTATAGGATATACCCTATAGGGCATAAGATATAGGGTATAAGGTATAGGGTATATCCTATAGGGTATATTTCCTATAGGATATATGGTATAGGGTATAGGGTATACCCTATAGGGTATACCCTATTGGGTATAGGGTATAAAAGTTATATAAAAAAAGTTAGAAAAAAATAAACAAATGAAAGTATAATAAAGAAATCAGAGACGGATAAAATTCTTTAATTTTTATTTATAAATGTATAGTTTTTTTTTTAATTTTTATGAATATAAATAAATATTTTGGACATTTTTTAGTATTGAAGTTTTATACACCATGTATACTCAATATACCATTCATATACCCTATACACTATATTCCAAATAAAATATGAATTCAAATAATTTTATACTTTATAAAATTAATATTTGATATTCATTCTTCAAAAGATATATATTCATTTTAAAAATATAAATTACAATTAAATAATATAATTAACTTATTAACATTTTAAGAATGTCACATATTTTTATCATATTTAGCAAGGTTCTAAAAAGCGCTAGACGGATGCTAGGCGGCGGAGCCGGGCCTAGCGCCTAGGCGGGGACTAGTCGGGATTAGTCGGGACCTAGGCGGGGCTTAGAACTAGGCGTTGGAGAGGGGCCTAGCGCCTAGGCGAGGCCTAGGCGCCCTTAGGCGGGGTCTTTTAGAACACTGATATTTAGCCTTACTTCATTTATATTTGAGGTAAACTTAACAATTAGGTATTAATAAAAATGCATTAGACTGTATATAAAAAAAAAAATTCTTCGCTAATCCGTCACTAATCTGTCGCTAAATGAAAATGAAATAATTTTTTTTTATTTTTCAATTCTATAGCGACGACAAACATCCGTCGGTAAAATTTTTTTACAATCCGTCGTTAATCCGTCGCTAAATGAAAATGAAATAATATTTTTTTATTTTTTTAATTCTATAGCGACGAAATACATCCGTCGGTAAAAAAAATTTGCAATCCGTCGGTAATCCGTCGGTAAAAAAGGCGCAATTTTTTGGCGCCACTTTTAGGACGAAATAGTGAGGGAATATTGTCCGTCGTTAAATCCGTCGTTTTCAGCTTTATTTTTCCCTCACTATTCCCTCGCTAATCCGTCGCTATTAGCGACGGAATTGTGTCCGTCGCTAAAATCCGTCGCTAAATGACAGTTTTCTTGTAGTGAAAGTACAATATATGAACTATCAAATGATGTCTTAACTTGTCCAAAATGGTATTAGGAAGGTTATGTAATCTTGTTTTGAAAATGGTTGGAAAACAATATGAAAACTTAACCAAAGTTGGTAAAACTTGGTAAAATAACCTTAAACATTTTATTGAGGTTAAGCAATGTTATATGTGAATATGTAAGACTTATTTGGGATATATTGTGCCAATACATGATTACGGATTCATAGTGTTTTTGTTCAATAGTGTATTGAAGCATAAGTTGCACTATTTTGTTGGTTTAAACATGAGTAATACTACCATGTTAATTGATTGATATCCCGATTGTGAATTTATTTTCAAGTATCGGTTTATGTGCTTGAACGTGTGTATCAGCTGATGTTTATTAGGGGTATAATGGTATTCAATCAATTATGGATTAAGCTCTATGAATTGACCGAATTATATTATATCTGTAACTGTCCCCTTCTGTTGGCCACAGTTGGGGTAATAGCTTCTGTTCTTTGCCAAAAGCATTTACAGATAGCGAGTAATCTTATTTGGTTCTCTAAAAAATGAGTCTTATAAGATGGTGAATATGTATAAACAGTTCACTAAAGAGAGGAGTTAATACTCCCATGTTGTACGACATATTGTTCAGACGGAAAAGGTAAATCGAGGTAACATAAGGTGTTTACAGCTTTAAACAAGGTGATATGTGTAAGCAGGTTATGTGTTGCATCTTATATGTCATCTTGTTGCATCATAATATCTTACTGAGATTTATTCTCACCCTTATTCCTTTTACTATTTTAGACCGCTCTAAGACAGGAGGCCAGAACCAGTGAGGCCGGGAAGGAGATTGGAAGACTTTCTTTTAGGAATTGTCAGGGTATGTTGTATAGTTAGTTTGTGGTTGGAAGTATCATTCAGATAATACTCTTTTGGGGGACTTGTAAATAGTACGAATTTTTTAAAAACATTTCCGCATGTGTCTATGATGTAATTAAAACAGGTTGTTATTTTTACAAAGTTTGTTTTGTAAACCTGTCTCTAAGAGGAGATGTGTCGTCGGTTTTATATTGGTTGTGAAAGTTAAGTATGTATATTTAAAAATAAGCAAAAGTTTTTAAATTTAAGCGACTTTTACAATCAGGGGGACCCTCCCGCTCAGGGCATGAGCTAAGGTTTCGGGTCGAAATTTGGTGAGTCCCCACAGTAAAGTTCTCTAGTATTTTGAATATTGAAGGCATACATTTTTAGCTCTTTAAGTAGAACATCGAAAAAATCGAATAGTGGACTTTGACATGGAATGGAGAGAGCATTTGGTACGCCCTGCTTTTTGTTTCGAGAGCTTGTACATTTTAAGAAATTATTAGGAGTGCAATAACGATAATGTTGGCTAGTGAAAAGCTAGAAAAGCTTCAAGCCAATTATTTAAGCCAAATTCGGTGCATACCTGATCACTGTTTGCTAATTATTGGCCTCTTCATACTTCTTTTCACACAGATAATAGTTATTAAGAGCATGTCTGAGATCTATAAAAAAAAAAAAAAGAAGCATGTCTGAGATGCAATCTTCTTCTTAACTTTAATCTACGGAAGTGGTAATCGTTTCCTCAAAGATGTAGCTGAGAAAACATCTATGTGAGGTTTTGACAGGAAGTGATTGTCAACTTCTGTATACCTTTTCTCTTTTCCCCATTAATGGTTATGCAAGACCCTAGGCATTATGATATTATTAGTTTGTAAGTAATCAACAATTAATATGTCTCACTTTAAAAATATTAGTTGTTTTATTACCTTAAAATGGATTATGTGACTCACTTGTCATTCTAACAATAAAAATTCTTTATTTACTTTACTTTTCTTATTCATAACATTTTTTTTTTCAATTTTCATGTTAAGTCAAATTAATAAGAACATTAAACTTGGACTGACTGACGGAGACCGACGGAGGAAGTAATTTGATTGCACTTTTCAAAGCATTTAGTCTGATAACCCATTGGGCTATAATGGATCTTGGATCTCTACGTAGTTAGGTCCACACAAGTCTCTCTCTCTCTCCTCTCTGATCTCATCTACAGTCGACAGAAAGAATTTCAAATAGCCAGCCTTCAGTCAACTCTTTGATTAACAAGAATCCCAATTTCTGAGATAGAATACAGGTGAAACCCACTTAGCACACTATTCATCTATGTTCTTTCTGTGTACGCCCACCACCTATTCGACAAAATGTCATAATTCTTTCTTCTTACCACATCCCATTTCTTTCATTCTGCAAACCTCCACAGTTAGTACTTAGTTGTCGAACGCTTACCAGCTACCAGCTATAGTCTTTCACCGCTAAACTTAACACTAACATAGGCAGGGCCCTAATTTTTGTCAATTTTTTGGGTCTCAAAAATTAGGGACTTAGTGGTAATATACATGAAATGAAGTGAGGGGCCTCATATTTTTAATTTATCTTTGAATATTTTATAAAATTTTAATATTAACCCCCAAAAAATACACAAAACCCTCCTCAACTTTTATAAAAAAACCCACATATATAAAGATTCAAATTACAAAATCACTCCTTCTCAACGCAATTACACAACTCATCCATTCGCCCGTAATTCGCCAAGAGAGACGCCGCACGAAGAAGAAGAACGAAGAAGAAGAAGGCCACGCCGGACGGCGGTCGGTCCTTCTGCTCCGAATTCCGGCGTTCGACCCCCCTCTTTACGTACATCCGTTCGATCCGCTCCTGCCTTGAATCCCTTCGATTCGATTTCTGACCTAGGTATTTCTCTCCGTAATAAAATACTCCTTCTCTTTTTATTTTATCCTAGATTAGGGCTTTTGATTTAGGGTTAAATAATTTATTTTATCCGAAATTAGGGCATTTGATTTTGGGTTAAATAATTGATTTAAGTGATGAATTTGTATAGGAAAATAACATTTGGAGCTTTAAGCTTATCTTGAAACTTTGAATTTTGAACAATTTGAAGCCTAAAAGGTAATATACTAATACTACTATTAGATTTGTTAGAATTATTTATTGGCTTTTTGGGTTATTTGAAATTCATGAATTTTGAGGCAGTGAAGTTTGAGCAGATTTATATGCAAAAAAAAGTTTTTTTTTTTATTTGGTAGTATTAGTTTTTTTGGAATTATTACCTATTGTTACTTGTGTGTATTACTTGGAATTTGGAATTTATTGGCCCTTTTCCTGTAACAATAGCTTGAACAAAGAAACCAAACATGGAAAACATTGCTAGCCGTCCATTCTTGATTTCCTTAACCTTTAACTCTGCGAATGTCGTTGGATCATCCGCTAGGACGAGAGGGTCAAAGTATTGACCACCAGGGTAGAGGTCGTTTCCGTCTCCGACTCCGTCAAGTTCGTTAATACGGAACCCTTCGACTAGTCCCATTAGAACAACTTGGAATCGTAGTACTTCTAGAATGCTTTGAGCATGTACTAGGTTGGGGTTTCCTAAGCAGTCTAGGCCACCTTTTGAGAAGATTTGAGCTCCTGCTTTGAACCATATTAGTTTTTCAGCATTTCTATTTCTCAATCGAATCTGGTGCCCAATTCGCGTATCCGTGACCCGATTCGCGTATCCGGGTTGCGAATCCAAACTTTGGCGAATTGTCAAAAGCCCCCCTGTGCGTATCCGACAACGAATCCGACGAATCCGGAGCGAGTTGGATACGCTATTCGCTGGCTGGGGAGAGAATCCGTGCATCATAGGCCAAAACTAACATGAGCACCCGGTAATAAAGAAATACTACTCTCTCCGTCCCATATAATGATAGTCTCATTTGACTATTCAAACATTTTAACAACTTATTTTCATTTACATCATTATCCATGATTAAGCTAATTATTATTCCATTGCTCCCCTAGCAATCGTTCTCATTGGACACAACTCTCTTTCTCCCCCTTTTCTTCTTTGTTTGGCAATTATGAAAATTCATTGGTTTAACCTATCAATTTGGAAATGGGACTATCTTTTTAAGACAAACAAAAATGGCAAATGGGAGTATCACTTTGGGACGGAGGGACTAGGGAGTATATGATTATGTATGGTGTTAGTGATGAGCTTGCTATGGATCAAATTGAATGGGGGGGGGGGTATTCATATAGTTCTTCCTGGTGCTTGGGACACAAAGGCTAATTTGAGCTAATTCGTGTTGGGTTCTTCCCCCCCCCCCTCCCGAAGCACAATTTATTTTTTGTTTATTTTTTTGATTCCAATGTGTCTATACTGTCAACGGATTCATGATGGAAAATTTTACCTACAAAATGCTCATTTTGAAACCGTCCCCTGCATCTTTCTTTCTTTCAGGAAAGACATTCTCCTTGATACCAATTCAACCAGAATCATTAATGGCATGCTCTCCGTTTCTACCTTCTCTAGACCTCCTCAAACATACCCCATCTCTAGGAACTCGGTTTTCTGGTCTCAGTTATGGAACATCCATTTCAAGATCATCAGCTCGACCATTCAGAATCAGAGCTGTGCAAGAGAATGAAGGGCCTAAACGACTAATAGACATTATCCGGATCATTCCAGAAATCTCAAGGAACTACTTCAAAAGTCCGTCTCGAAGGGCATTGTTCGGGGGTATATCAATATTGGGTGGTTTTTATGTGGCACAAACAATTTCCTTATCGTTTGGAGCTCTTGGGGTGAATGATGTTATTGCTGCAGTTGTGTGTGTTCTTGTTACAGAGTATGTGACGAGGTTCTACTATAGCCGGCCAAAGGTGACTTTTCCCATTGCATTACTGAATAATTTCAAGATGGGTTTCACATATGGTCTGTTTATTGATGCTTTTAAACTTGCTAGTTGATTGATTTGAGACCGCCTTTTTGAGCAACTGACTTTAACAGTGCTGCAAAAAGATAGTCTCTCTTTCTTTCTTTTTTCTTTTTTTTTCTCTCTTTTTTTTTTTTTTTTTTTTGCCCGAATACTCTAATTTATGTTTCAAGTACTGCAAATGGAGCATACAATATTGTAGTTAATGAGTGATTCAGCAATGATTATAGTTACAGTTTGGTTATTATAAGATGAAGGATAACATTCAGAGTCATCCCTTGTTGAGACTCAGACTGAGACAGGGCTTCATTTTCCCTGAAGGCCTTATTCTTTGACTGTCAAAACTCTATTTTGGTCATTGGACTTTTGACTAATTTCAAATATCATCTTTTTCTTCTTTCTTTTTCTTTTTTTGAAATGTCACAATTCCATCCGAAATTTCGTTTAAAATGTAATGAAAGTTATTCATGTGACTAACATTTGTTATACTTGTTACACTCCGTTTGTAATGTTGCACCATAAACAAAAAATTAAGAAATAATACAAATTTACCCCCTTCCGTCCAAATCTCTATCTCTTTCTCACATTTCCACCCCCATAGCCACGCCTCCGTCGCCGGCTATCACCGTGGGTAAGAGATCCTCTTGCACACGACCCAATGTTTTTTTTAAGGGTCCCTAATGTTTGCATTTTTGTTCTTTTATCTCTTGAAATTTTGTGAAAATATTTCTAAAACCCTAAATTTCTAAATTCCTAACAAAGTTAGTGCCTAATTTTGTAAAAAATCGATTGTTATAAATATATTTATGTATTAAATACAGTATAGATTTTGTGTAATTTTTTTTTTTAACATTAAGGGTTCAATATTAATATTTAGCACATGGCCCTATAATTATTGAGATGGGATGCCCAGAGAATATGTCCCCATAGTCACGCTTCCTCGCAGTCCTTGCCGGGACATGCAACGATTGCGAGCAAGCATCGCGAGTGTGATCTGCAAGGCTGATGCGCTATGGTTGGAGGGCAGACGGATTTGTATGGCTCTTAGGGTTGACGGGTGTGAGCCTAGTGTGATGAGGGTGTGGGTTTTCATTCTTCAGGATGCAAAAAATTAAATGAAAATTTTGATATGGCTCAATTGGAATTTCCGCCTCATACTTTCTATCTTTGCAAACACCCTAGTGAACCATCCCAGGAGGTCAGAGGCATCACTTAATATAAAACTAGTACTCAAAAGCCCGTGCCAATGGTACGGGTCAGTACAAAAAGGTAAGCAGTGAAAAAAATGATAAGTAGAATAAAACAGCTTCTCCATGAGTTGTCTTATGCCTGACTATCAATGTACATCAATTATGCCTTACATCCTTGGTGACAGTATAGAAATGATCGGTCCTATAAAAATGTACGATATTTTGCGATTGAGAGATTAGAAGAAGTCAATTGCCTATTTTGATCTTTACAACGCCCCCAACCCCATTCAAACAAATAAACGTCATTTTATGTAAATTGCAAAGTGGACAACAAATGACCCTTCCTACTAAGATGAGATACCAAGAGTACAAATACGCTATGATCTCAGCATATTAGTACAACACAGCAAGGCAAAATCAGCTTTTATCCATCGCTGTGATCCTTGCTCTTTAAGCACTTGACAAAAGATGAGAACATTTTCGATGAACTGCAATCACAGTAGTTGAAGTGTATAAGAATATTTTTTTAGACAAATAATTAGCTAAATTCATGGACAAACTATAACCTAGATGATAAAAGTGTGCAGAAGAGCTAGACTTGATAACATAAATTTGATAATAAAATACCAACAAAAAGAAAAAGAAAACGAAAACAATTCACAAATTAGCAAGCAGAGTATCAGAAACATGATCTAAGGCCTGCTAGACATAAGTTTCTTTTTCCCACCCTCGCAGCTATCATTTTGGATTTTATGTAACAAATAAGAACTCATACATAAGCAAAAACTGAAACTAAAAACAGGCTTCAATTATTCGAAGACAAACAATCATAAATTATAAATTATTTAGAGAAATAAAATAGAAACAACTTTCGATATTTGTAAACTATAAAACATTAATCCGTTCGAATACTTCTTCAACTGCATACTTGAAAGTTTATTTACATCATATTTAATAACATAAAAAGAATGAACCGATAAACAAATTAGAATTAGAATTGATAAAATAAATAGGAAGCGTGCTATGCCTCAATTATTTCAAAGAAAAACAATGATAAATTATGAACATTCTGAGGAAACCCCCCCCCCCCTAATATAAGGTATCTAAATATGTTGATAACTGAAGTGGTAGCAAAATCAGAATTGATAAGATATCTCAATTATTTCAAAGAAAAACAATGATAAATTAGAATTGATAAAATAAATAGGAAGTGTCTACAGATGGTAGGAGTTGAAGTTTGACAAAACTACTACCTAAACTTGTGGTTGTTGTAACTGAATAATCTCAGAAAACCTTACAAACACTGGGACGCAAATTTCTTCTATAACAGCCACCTGGATCTGAAGATACCATCCAAAACTAACATTTCAAAACTGGATTTGTCATTGTAGTAATGCTATGCATGCAGTACTATTGCAATGCCCCCTGCCCTTTGATCTCTTAGTCTAAGACTCAATTGTCCACATTCGAGGGTTATTTTGGACATTTCATTACTTCTAAGGGGTATTTTGGACATTTTATTGTTTTACTACGACTGAAAAAACTGTTTGATTTCTTATTCATTAGTTGATTTTGTGATATTTGGAGTGGGAAGGATTAAAGAGGTAACGAAGAAATCGATTGACGTTTGTGTATCGGATGGAGAAGAGATAAAATAGATGATAGGGAGATTTTGTGCCCCGGAATTGATGGGAAAAGATGTCGGCGCTAGGAAAAAGAAATTTAAGTTTATAATAGAAAATTTTGATTTGGGCCTTAAATAGTGTGTAGACTTTTAAAAATCGAACCGAACGAACTATGGAGCTGAAGTGTGAAACAATTTTAATTTCGTGGTATTCATATAGTTATTCGATTTCGAATTCTAAGTCTTGAAATTGGGTTGCAAAGCATACATTGAAAGTCTGTCTAGTGGGATTGTATATGGTCTTGGTCATGTGGTGTATCAATATAAATTTAGACATACACTCTCCTCCTCCGTTTCAATGAATTCATAGCCTGCAACTCTCCCTCTCTTTTAAGGTTCTTTAATGCTTCACCCCCAAAATCAAAGTAATAATTGTACAAATTCGGAGATTAACATAGTTTTTTTTTTTTGGATTTCTTTACATAAGCAATATAAATCATAGTACCAAATATAAGCAATTCCTAGGGGCCAAGGCATAATCATGCAGAGGTTAACAGGTTATAAACATGTAAATACGAATTGGTAGCGATCAGAGTAATAATTGTACAAATTCGGAGATTAACATAGTTTTTTTTTTTTGGATTTCTTTACATAAGCAATATAAATCATAGTACCAAATATAAGCAATTCCTAGGGGCCAAGGCATAATCATGCAGAGGTTAACAGGTTATAAACATGTAAATACGAATTGGTAGAGATCAGAGAGGCCATACCACATGCATTTGTAATAGGAGTAGAATTAGAAGGAGACGGAGACGGAGCAGGAGATGATATGCGCGCTGAAGAGTTGAAGATTGAAGCTGTTATTATTATCAGCCAATCATCACAGATTCAGAGTCCATGCTTCAGGGAATGCAGCACCAAAACTAAGGTCAGTTTGTTTTATTATACCTAGCTTTATACTAACATCTTGATCTCTTCTACATGTGAACATCTCAAAATAGAGTTTTAAGTGAAGGATGTCTTGTTTCGCCAATGCTAATCTCTTATTCTTTCTTTATTTATTTATCAATGAGCAAGAAAGGGTTATGCCATCTACAATCAGCACATGAGTATTTCAAAGAAAATTGGTCTCTGGTTCGTTGTATGAAGTATGTGACGACATGTTCTTTTCATTTAACCCCCTCAACTCAAGCATGCTCTAGTGATCTCATATCAATGAGATCCATTTCGTTTCTCTCACATTAAGAACTAATGGTATTCTAGACATTGATTTGGGGAACCAAGAAAGTATCAAAAAGGACACTGGATTCTTTTTTGTGACGTCCGAAATGGGATAAGGGACACTTGTTTTGGGATGGAGGGAGTATCATATAGGCGGGTTTCTAAAGCTTTTCTTCTTACTGAAGATTAAAGGAGTAGTTTCTCTGTTGCTAATTGACACCTGGCGGATGATCAATAATACAGTCAAACAACTTGCTGATAGTACACAATTTGTTGCAGTAAACATATGCATACTAATCTATAATACAAATAGAGGAAGGAGAGCAATTAGGTGTTAGGCTTACTTGTAGAATCGTTTTGCTTCAAAGCCCGTTTTCTTAACTTGCCAATCAAAGACTTGTCATCATCATCTTCTGCGCAATCTTCTGCCATTTCATACCTGTAAAAACCCCAAATAATAAATCAATTTCACTTAGACAAAAACACAAACAGATGGCATGCACCATTAATTTATTCTATACAAAGTAAGAAAGAGAGGGACTTACTCTTTGATTGAAGCTTGAAGAAAGAGGAGATGCTGAGTAAGACAGTGGATAAACAACTGATGATCCAATTGACCAGAAGCCAAACAAACAATGAAACTAATAAACTGCAAAAATTGACCCGTAAATTTAATTAAAGTATCGATAAGACGATCAACGAATCTAACCAAAAACCAAAAATTAAAGAACTAAATCATGTATTAAATTTAATACAACTTACTCGTAAATAGCTTAAATCGAGGGTTATACGGTCAGAGAGGGACGGCGGAGCTAGAGGTTGAGGCGGAGCCAGAAGGGTTTTCCGGCAACTTCTTAACGGCGTCAGTATCAGACTTGTCCATGGCGGATCGAACCTTGAGCCATGGCTTGAAGGCCATCTCAACAGCTACCCATCCGAAAGCTAGGGCTCCCAATACAACCGCCGTTGATTTCACCGCCGAAGCCTTACCCATTGAATCGGAATTTAGAGAGAGGGAGAGAGAGAATTTGGGGAAGGGGAGAGATGATTGACGGAGAGAGGGAGAAGAGATCGTGGGTGTTTTACGGAGAGAGGGAGAAGAGATCGTCGGTGGGGAAGGAATTTAGGCCGTAGGATCAAATTGTCAAGATTAAATCTCAGCCACCACTTATCCTAGGCTAAGAGGCAGTTAAAACATTCCTGTATTGTATTATAGAATATAAAGGGGCTTGCACCCTTGGCCAGATCAAAAACTTATAAAAATTCATGGCATATTGAAAATTTTATATAAACTCACACTCTTATCAATTTATTCCTATATCTAAGGTGTAAAAAAAGGTTTAAAGGGGTGTTGGGTTTAACCATCAATCCGCTAATCACTCAACCCAACTCATTAATTATCTAATCTGACTCAACCCAACTAATAACGGGTTGTAACAGATTATCCGAATAACTCGTCAAATTTAGAGAGTTAATCCGGGTTAAACCCATGAACCCATAATAACCCGCTAGAAGATATCAAAAAACAAACTCTCCCTTTCGTCCAACCTTCTTTCCTTCTCTGCCTCCCTCGTTTATTTATTGGTAAGTAGTGAATTTATTAACTAGATTTGTAATATAATGCTCGGTAAGATTTTTTATGTTTCCTAATGATCTAAGGAGAAGGCAAAACATGAATGAGAAGCTTCTAGGAAATTACTTGCTACGTTCCGTAAAGTTCTTTATATTTTTTTTTATTATTATTACAAAGGTAATTTAAATAATAATTTTAATTTATTTTCAATTATGCTAATGAACTTTTAAAAATTGTTATTTATTTATAATGGTGTATCAATAATAAATTATAAATTTTCATTAGAATAATTAAATGAACCTAAATTTATTTCTCAAAATACCTTCATCATCATAATAATAACAACAACAATAATAATAATAATAAAGTAAGATCTTTTTTGAATGGAGGGAGTACCTCTTTTTTTAGTTGTCAACCATTTTTTTTTAAATTTTTGCCTTACTCAGGCAGTCAGGCTACCTTATGCAAGGACATCTGTTATAACTTATAACGTTTTTTACTTAATACTTAATATTTTGAAGTGCATTTCAGCAACAACAACAAAAAAAAAACCTTATCGATAAGCAATGAATTTAAGAACATGCTTTCTTTAAACGGTTTCAGCTTAGCGGGTTTGACCGACTCGCCTCGACTCATGCTAAATGGGTTGTGTCGGGTGGTACTCGTTCTAACTCGTTACCCGCTCCAACTCGTAACTTACTTTAACCCGACTCAACCCAACCCGACGTGATTGCCATTCCTACTTTCAACGAAATTATGGACGGGATCGTGACAATTTATACATTAAGATAGTACATTTCATAAACACAAAAAAATAAGTGAGGAGATTTGAAATTTGTCTAAATTTAGTGATGACTTTGTTATTTTTCGAGTAATACTCCACACATTCCATTTTGGTTCGTTCCAAAATAATATCGCGTCTTTCTATAAGTAAATAGTCAATTCTATTAATGTAATGTATAAATAGTTAAAGCACATTACTTGCAAGTTGCAAACGTTGACATGTAAAATGCGACATTTATGACATTTATTATGGGAAAAATGCGACATCTGTTATGGGAGGAAGAGGAACAAGACAGTATCTTTCATATCTTGTTAAATACTCCCTGTGTCCCGAAAAGTGTTTCTCTGACTTTCATATCAACACGATCAAACTTTAACTATAATAATTTTATGAATGTCTAATTATCCCTATAAAATTTTAAAAATGATTATTGATTCACCATTACAAAATACTATCAATCACAATTTTTAAAATTGCATAGGAATAAGGAATAATTAAGATTTTATAAAATTACGATTAGAGTTTAATTGAGTTGAACTGAAAGTCACAATGGGACAACTGAGAGAGTATCACACAACACAAAAGGAGGTCTATACACATGTACTCTTGCTTCAACTTCAAAATGCTTAAGGTGCAGCTAAACAAGCACAATTATAGTTCACGAGTACAAGTAGAAACTGAAGTTTGATATTAGCAAATGGTTGAAGCAGCACGACGAAAAAGTTGAGACCTTTTCTTCGTCAAGACATTTTTAAGATTAACATTTCAAAGACGATTACATTATTAGTTCATAAGTAAACTTTTATACTATCACACATCACAAAAAGCTTGCAAACGCGATATTAGACTTGCCAACGAAAGAGAGTTCCACTAAAGAAATATTCCAAACAGGAACCTACCCTTCTCTATGCCAGATGAAGATAATGCATTAAGAACCTTAGCCGCTTCTGAAATAAGTTATCTTGAGAAACTAGGCATCTAACCTGTGAAGCGTTTGTACTACCGCATTAATACCTTGAATGCTTCGTTGGTACTCTCATCTTGATATTCATATCCAAGACTGTTAGCACGAGCCTTGAACTCTTGCATCTCAGCAGGTGAGACTTGAATACCAACTAAAACATTTGCACCAGCGTCTCCCTTAAAAAACCAGGCAAGGCAATTTTTTATAGGGTCAGAATCAGTCATAAAATATTGAAATTTACAAAACATGCTCACAAGAAGAAAAAAATGACAACCATTTATTGACTTTTGGTGAGTGATTATATATATATACTCCCTCCGTCCCACTCGGAAAAGCACAAATTTCCATTTTGGGTGTCTCATTTTAAAATGCACACATCATATAAAATTATAAATATCCACTTACTATTCTCTACCCCACTTTCTCTCTCCTAACTCACTTTTCATACTCACAACAATTACTCCACTATACACTTTCCTTAATTGCCGTGCAAGACCAACTTTGTGCCATTTCGGGTGGGACGAGGGAGTATATTATATAAACAATATATGTGTATATATATATATAGTTCAGTCATTTTTACACATGCCTGCAATGCCCATCATTATCTTTAATTAAATTACTAAATACTCCCTTTACCATAATATTCGTTGCACCCAAACCCCTCACCAGTTTCCTCTTTGCTTGCTGCTATTTGTATCATAAACGGGCAGAATGTATTTTGACACTCCCATATAAACTCAATTCAGATTAGGAAAAATAACTTCTAATATCCTGCCTGAAAGAAGAAATCATTATAGACATATAGCTTGATTTTTTAATAGGGATCTTGGTCAAGTTTTTAGGAAATAAGATATGCAACGCAAGTATAATCTGGGCTTACCATACAAATCTAGAGAGGTCTGATTTGAGATCTCTTTCCCATGGAAATATTGATATTTCATTCATTTCCACTTTTCGGGAGTTTGTGTTTTATTGGTCTAATTGAGAGTGGATGGTAAAGTTTTGGATTCTGATTTGATAAAAAGAGCTTGTAGAAAGAAGGTTGTCACAGACCAACATTTCTGGAGTGAGGATTCACCCAACAACGAAAGCTAAACAAATGAATTATGAGAGCTAATTAAGTAATTTGGTGGAACCACTGTGAGTAATCCAAAAAATCGTCTAATTATTTAAACATTAAAAACCAATAAACACAAAAAGGAATAATAAATTAGACGGAACCACATAACTAATTAGAAGGTTTGAGATCAAACCTGTGCACGGTAATGGAACAAGCTAATATTCCAGCGTGGACTAAACACATTCAAGAATTTCATCAAAGCACCTGGTCTCTCCGGGAAAATGAAACGACAAAGAAGCTCATTTTCAATATCTGGCCGCCCCCCCATCTGGAAAACAAACCAGCATTGAACAGTTTAGTGGAAAGTGTTGTGATGCAAAAAAGAACTGGTAGAAACATGTCTACAAGCATATGGAAAAGGAGATACGAGATATCAAATTATCAAATTATTATCATAAAGTTACCAGTGAAGACTTTCTGGAACTAGATGATCTTTTATCACCACTTCAATAGACATTTTTTAATCATCAAGTATTACAGCTATGGGGTTTCAGTATATGAACAGAACATCCCTTTTATCTAATCGAGAAGGGAAAAAATATCTTTTTTTGTTGGTGTGTGAATTCACAACAGGTGGCAGCAAACTTCTAACCAGATGGATTATACATGTCGATTTTCCAGGTCTCGGGAAAATAGTACTCCCTCTGTCCCAAATTGAATGTCCTTTTTTGTACCAAAATGAATGACCTTTTGAAACTTTCTAATAATTGTCCCTAAATGATTTTTTTTCAATTTTTTTTGAAATTATTTTTCATAGTTTATTATATTTTAGCAAAATTAGAAGTTTAAAAGCGAAAATCAAGAATATTTATGACTTTTTTCTATTAAAATTAGCCTTATCAAAATGACCCTTACATTCCAAATAGACATTCAATTTGGGACAGAGGGAGAACAAAAATATGAAAAGAGTTACAACACGGATTACTCAAGGAAGAGGGGAGGGGGGGGTGATGGTGATGTAGTAGGAGACTCACCAGATGCCGTAGATGATCTTTAACCAACTCATCATTTGTGTGATTGGTAGTTCTAAGTTCAGAAGACCTCATCCTTTCCTCCATTTCTTCAAGTTCCTCCTTTGTGTGAAGACCAACACTGCATATCATCAGGAGTCAAAAATCAGAAAAGAGTGAGCTCATGACTTTTTTTCTGCTTTAGTTCTCTTAAAAAACACCAGCACCAAGTTAATAAGAACGAAACATTTTTCCTTAGTAAGTCTAGAAGTTCTTGCCTGTACAAAACAACAGCTTCTTTGTCTGATGTATATCTGTACTTGAACTCGGTGATATTCATTAATCCCACCTGATAATCCAAATAAATAAGCAATTCCATTAGAAAGAGCTAAAACAAAAAAGGGTCCAGTGCTCTAAAGCACTCACAAGTTCACAAAAGCGTTTGAAGCTTCCAGGCTTTTCTGGCATATGAGTTGCAAGCACAGCCTCCTTCTGTCTACCAACATCTGCAAGTTCAGTTACCAATCTCAATCTATTGAAGTTCATGTTTGCCCCACTGGTAATTGCCACTACATTGACACCCTTAAGGTTGTAGTACTTGCAGTATGCTTCAGCTCCAGCAAGGGCAAGCGCACCTGCAGGTTCTAGGATGTTCCTTTTTTCCTCAAACATGTCCTGAAACACGAGTATATTAGCAAATGGATTGAAACTAAACAAGAAAACAAAATTCAAAGGTTTAATTTCATTTACAACCATTGTACTTTACTTCAACTTTGACTTCAATCACTTTACTTTGTTTTTAGCACGAAACCACAAATGTTTCAGAAAACTATCATTTTAGCCACAAATTTGTGCCTAATCTGTGTCTAATCCGTGGCTAATTCGTGCCTTAGTTCGCGAATGTGGCTAAAATGATAGTTTTTCAAAACTTTTGTGGTTTTCGTACTAAAAACAAAGTATAGTGGTTGAAGTGAAAGTCGGGGTAAAGCACAGTGGTTGAAAATGAAATTAAACCAATTCAAAATTAAGTTTCGTGCTATTTAGGATCAAATCAAACTCCAAAAACTCCTACTCCCTCCATCCAAAAAAGAAATAAAAATAGTACTACTATCCATTTTGGTTTGTCCCAAAGTAAAAGTCTCATTTCTGTAAAAGGCAATAATATTGGTGCAATTTCACCAACATGCAAGCAAGTGAAGCACCATCCTTCAAATGTGTGCAATATAAAGTGGGTTTACTTTTTGGCACGCGTGAAACTTGCACAAGTGCACGCACACACACACATAAAGCACCTTACCATTGTCTGAAAATGTTCGTAATCAAATAAATAGAACTTTGTATAGCTGTAGAGATGCATAAATAAGAAGAAATTGATGAGAAGAAGCATTGGAAAGGTCTAAATTCACCAGCAAATCAATCTTCCTTCAACTTTTAACCTAGACATGATAAACTAACAACAGGATGGAATGAAGCCCCACTAGTTCAAGTGAGTAGGGTGCTTCCATGATGGCGCTTAAGCTCTAGTTGTTGAGGGCCATAGTCGAAAACAATTTTCGAGTTAAATGGAGTATAATCAAGACAGAATTACCAATTTAGAGAATAGATCTCAGAGCAAACATGAAAACAATGAGAACCGGAAGTTAAAGAAAGGGTACAATGACATCAGAAAAAACTCACCTTTATTGATGCGCAAATGGCATCACGGTTTACAAGAACAATTCCATCAAGCAATTCCCTGCATAGACGGAAAGGTTCTTCACCAACCACCTTAACAGCAACACCATCTGCAAAACCTCCCACCTGGTCCAAAACTACCCTTTGACCATGGTGTAATGACAATGCCATAGCATTTGCATCAGCCGGCTCTACTCCAATTATTTTTACCTGTTAAGAGATTTCAAGGGTAAAGTTCCCTGTCATAATACCAATGACAATGCAACAATGATAGGATTATGAAACTAGTAAGGCAGTTCTAATGTGTTAAGTAGATTACTTTATCTGATAAGGTAGCAAAAAATATTTCAAAAAAAGAAGCAACGAACCTCAGGTGAAATCCTCTTTACGTAGGCAGCAATACCTGCTATTAACCCACCACCACCCACTGGCACAAATATGGCATGCAATGGGCCATTCATCTGACGCATAATCTCCATTCCAACCGTTCCCTGCCCCATTATTATGTCGGGGTGATCAAAAGGAGGTACAAAGGTTCGACCCTCCTCTAATGCCCTTTTTTTAGCATACGCTTGAGCTTCATCATACGAGTCTCCAATAAGAACAACTGTTCCACCATTTCTTTCAACTGACTTCCACTAATAATTTGGTTGATAAAAGAAAAATCACAATATCAGCTAGCATAAAAAGGTCCCAAAAACTATATACTAAATATATGCATGCTCAAAAGCAACACAAAACAATTATTAACCTTTATCTCTGGTGTAGTAACGGGCATGGCAATCACAGCATCACACCCCAATTTTTTCGCTGCCAATGCAACCCCTTGGGCATGA
The DNA here is from genome assembly GCA_022495995.1 of Adenophora triphylla var. japonica. Lineage (NCBI taxonomy): Eukaryota > Viridiplantae > Streptophyta > Magnoliopsida > Asterales > Campanulaceae > Adenophora > Adenophora triphylla. The sequence goes on along the minus strand of JAFEMH010004684.1, from coordinate 67,573 downwards.
TTACCAGCCGATGAACAAATGACACCTTTTTTCAACTGTTCCTTTGGTATTTTAGCCATCATATTGTACGCTCCTCGAAGCTTGAATGAGAAAACCTATAACACGGAGATAGTAAATTGAGCAAGAAAAATGATCCAATAGATGATCCAATAATTCTGGACATATCAATTTTTTGAGAATGGCAGAATAGAGACCAAGAGTCAGCACGGCTTGACCACAAACAAATTGCAATATGCATAAGAAAATGAGTTATGAGGATTAACATATAAACCGGTAAGCATTTAGCAAAGTCTAATTCTTAAGAGAGAACAAGTAACCATGGCATGGTGTCCTTGCCTGCAATTTGATACTTTGATTTTATTGTGCAGATAGCAGCAAGTAATGGAAGTTTTATCATGTTATGGTGGCGGTCTATAAATGTTGATGGTCAAGAGGTGGCTCAATTTGTTCTGCTAGTTGTTCAAGACTACCTGGATCACACCAAAATAAGTCGAGTCACACTATCATCAATCAGACAGATGATAGGACATTACGCCTTGACCTCAAGCATCAAATTCCCTGTATAACGACCTAGGGAAGGTGTCATAAATTAAGTTTATAATTCTCTGGTAACCCAAACCAATGTCGGATGGAAAAGTTGTGTTTATGTACATGGACTCAATGAAAAAGTTAGTCTGCAGCAAGTTTACATTTTGGGTTCTAACGAAAGAAATTGATAAATTTAAAGCAGAAGTTCCTGACGAGATAAAAACTTTAAGTTTGAGGCTTTTTATCAATTAAAAAGAAATACTTGCCATAGATTAAAACTTCAAGCTTCAGGCTTTTTATCAATTAAAAAGAACTACTTGCCATAGATTAAAACTTCAAGCTCGAGGACTTAGATATCAATTTAAAAGACCTACTTGACATAGTAACAGAAAAAACCCCTCTACCTACCTAGCTTCAAACCGTCATCCAGAATCACATTGAATAATTAATCATCAAGATATGTTGAAACATTAATCAGTCCATTCCAATTTCATATTTAAGAATAGAAATTTCAACACCTTCGAAATTAAACCACAAAAAGCAACAAGTCCAATGAAACTGTCCATTATTGCAATTATAAACCATATAATCAACAATAAGCTAATTGGATAACTGAATAATTCAGAAAATCAACACAAACACACATATACATTGTGTGTTTATATAGCAATTTATAACTTACAGGCTGAAGATCCTCTCTCTTAAGCCAAATGTTAACATCCAACCTCTCCGATAACTTCACAGCATATTGCAACGGCGACTCAATCGCGACGTCGTATACCTTAGACGACAATATATTCGTCAAATACGCCATCTGACTAAGTGGACCCTCCGTCACCTCATGGTCCGGCTCCGCCCCGAGTTTACCCGCTTCGTACTGCAACGAGCTAGGGGAGACTCGGAGCAACGGTTTCGCGGCAACGAGGGATGCCGAATTCGACGTCTCCGGCGTCGATAACGTTGTGGCGGAGACGACGAATTGGGGGCGGCGGCGCCTGTTGTCTTTATTGAAGGCGTCATTGGAACGAAATAATTGTTGTGTGAGGGCGTAATTTAGAGTCCCCATTGCAATTGGATCGTATGTATAGATTGGAGAGAGGGGGAGGGGTGGGTGGTGGTGGTAAGCGGCGGCGCCGGGCTAACTGACAACCGGTGTTCTATACTGGGAAAGGGCTTTGGTCGGAGGGCAGTGGTTGGTGGGTCGCTATGGTGAGGAATCAAAAAATGGGTCGTATTTTGTCAACTAATAAGAGCCAAAAGCACGTCAGCTATAGAATAAGTAAATAAAGATACTAAATCATGCTTTTCATGACTAGAAGTACAATAATTGAAAGGGAGTGTGCTATTGTAATTACAATTTTCAGTTTTTCAATACTCCCTCCGTCCTCTATTATTATGTTATCCATTTATTTATTGTTTCACGCAAAAAATAAAAAATAATGTTATTAATGTAAGAGTTGTAAGTGGGTGTGAGAGAGAAAATAGGGTAGAGAATAGTAACTGAATGAATAGTTGTTATGAGTATGACAAATGAGTTCTATGAATAAAGAAGTATTAAAAAAATTTCTTTTAAGAAAAGTGTGACTTTTAAGTGAAACACCCTAAATGACAAAGTAGATAAGATTTTATGTACTCCCTTCGTCCGCTTACAAAGTTCACACTTTCTATTTTGGGCGTCCGTTTACAAAGTTCACACTTTGTTTCTTTCCTAAAAAAGGAAACCTTAAATCACTATTCTCTCCACTCATTCTCTCTCCTACATTATTTTAATACTCACAAACCATTATAATTTACTATTCCCTCCATTCATTCTCTCTCCTATTTTATTTTCACACTCACAACACTTTCAATATAATACTCCCTCCTTAATTAACGTGTAAACAGTAAGTGTGAACTTACTAGGCGGACGGAGGGAGTATACTTTTAATTAACAAAATTATTCTTTTATATTTTAACATGTTAAAAAGAATACTTATTTTGTCTAGTAATAATGTACAAAATTTTGGGGGCACACTGAAATTAACAAGGAAATATATATTCTAAAAGTATTGATAGTGAAATAGCTTTTGTAATTATAATAAGTGGAGTTGAAAATTACGTATGACCAAATCCGGTTCCGGGCCCGGTTTCGGTTCGAAACCGCCGGTTCCGGTTCGGGAAAAGTGTAAACCTTAATCGGCCCGGTTGACTCACGGATCCGGTTCCGGTTGGTTCAAAACGGTTCCGGTCCGGTTCGGCGGTTCATTTTTTTTTTTTTTCTGACTCGGACAGTCTGACAATCAAATTCAAAAAAAAATAAAAAAAAATAAAAGAGAAGAAAAGAAAGGGTCAAGGTTGGGGGGAGAGGTAAGTAACCGCATGGGGGTGATTGGGGAGGGACTTTTTTCCTGTAAAGTAGGGACTAGGGAGGGAGTACTACTTAGTAGGGGGAGAGGAGTGGGGGACAAACATGTCAGGAGCCAGGAGGACACCACTCCTCCTCACCACTCACGTCTCACTTACACAGTCACACACACACGGTCACAACACACACAGTGTCGCACGACACAACACACACACACTGGCCGGTTTTTTGACCGGTCCGGTTCACGGTTCACGGTTCCGGTTCGAAGAACCGGCGGTTCACCGGTTTTCACACCTTCGACCCTGAACCGGACCGCCTGGTTCACGGTTCCGGTTAGACCGGTTCCGATTTTCTCCCCGGTTTACTCCGGTTCCGGGCTTTTCCGATCCGATTATCCGGTTCCGATCCGATTTGATCATCCCTATTGAAAATAGCAGTGTTATAAAAGTTGTCGGTCTAGGCCTCCTGCATATGCGTTAGGCGTTAATAAAACATCGTAAATAACTTCAAATGCTTCAAATAAATAACGAGTTCAAGAAGAATTTTAAAAAAGGGGATTTCTCAAAATGACTAAAAAATGGGCTGGTTCGGAGAGGGGAGTCTAGTTATAAAATCGCATCACGGTGTCCTACGCACCAACAAGTCGGGATGGGGGCCGCCAAACGCTAAGACCCGCCTTGCTATTTACTCCCTTCGTCCCACCCATCTTAAGAAAAGTTTCTATTTTGGGCGTCCCGCTTATCTTAAGAAATCCCAAAATAGAAAGTTTTTATTAATTTTATACTCTTCCTACCCCACTCATTCTCTCTCCTACTTTACTTTTATACTCACAACATTCTCTCTCCTAACTATTCATCCCACTCATTCTCTCTCCTATTTAATTTTTCACACTCACAACACTTCTTCCACTCATTCTCTCTCCTAATACTATAATAATATTCCTTAATTCCCGTGCCATTTTACTTTTTCTTAAGATCTCCGGGACGGAGGGAGTATATATTTTTATACAATATTTGGTCCTATAAAACAGGTTGTTTTTGTAAGTACAAAATACAAATAAAAAATCCTCAAACTGAAGACTTAAAGATGTGAATTGATTCATTTGAAATCTAAAATCTCAATACAGGACTTACAAACAAAATTGTCAAGTTAGTTACATTTCCCATCTCAATTATCTCTTCATCTTTGTCGGATTGTTTTTTACTCTAATTGTCAAGTCAAGTATTTAAAGGTTTCGTCATCCTTTTACGTCTCTCGGTTACATCAAGTTATTTAATCAGGATATTAGGACAACATTATCGATTAGAAAGAGGGGTTTATGAAATAGGTTTATGCTTAGGTGGAGGCGAGGGCGAATCAATGGAGAGAAAGAGAGAGAAGAAATGGGATTGGATCGCTTCATGTCCATGAAGTTTTTTTGTTCAAATTGAACAACTTCATAAAAAGAAATAGTACTTCATTATCCCGAAATAAATTATCATTTTTTTTTCAATTTTTTTAATCAAAATAAATGTCTACTTTATTAAAAAAAAAAGTGTTTCTAAAAAGCTAATTGAACATATTTAATGTTATGAGAGGAAAGAATTGTTAAGGGTTTATAAAAATGAGAATGTATAAAGTGGTGACATGGCAGTTGAATAAACCCCTTAAAGAAATTTATGAGTAAGGATACCCTTATAATCATGTATAAAATCTGGGCCGACCTATGCTCTGTCTAAGCTCTATCCTGCCTAGGCATTGACTAAGTCCCGCCTTGGCGATTTAGACGCTAAACTCGGCTCCGATTCCTAGCGATCTATCGATTTTTAGAACCTTGGATAATAGTAGTGATTAGTTGTTGTGAATATAATTTATAAATATAATTTTTTTAGTATAACAAGTGAGTTTCATTTAATAATTGCAATGAATACAACTTATAAAAAACTTTGAAATGTACATAATCTCTTCAAATGGAAAAAAGTGTTTACCAAATTGATCAATTTGCTAAAAATTAAAATATTATTCCCTCTGTTATAAAATAATTGGTAAAAAAAATGTTTTGCTCTTCACTAATGTGCTAATTCGAAAATATTTTGAAAATCATTTTGGCATAAATGATGTAGCGAAAGCAATGAAAAATCAAGCCACAAGGGGTTTCTGGGCAAAAATGGTTATTTATTATTATAAAACTAAATATTTGAAGATTAATAATAAGAATATTTATTTATATTTAAAAGATCTCGCCTAAGGGCGCCTAGGCCCCGCTTAAGCGCTATGCCCCTCTCCAACGCCTAGTTCTAAGCCCTGCCTAGGTCCCGACTAATTCCGACTAGTCCCCGCCTAGGCGCTAGGCCCAGCTTCACCGCCTAGCATCCGCCTAGCGCTTTTTAGAAGCTTGCATTTTCATAGTTAATTAATTCTCGTAGTTTATCATCAGACAAACAGGACTATATATAGCTCATTTAATTATATACATTTACAAATATGAGTCAACCTAGAATCTTACATATATTTAAAAATTTCAATCAAAATTTAATAATCAGCCAAACCTCAAATACTCCAAAATAAAATTAAAATATTTCAGTCCCAAAATAATGTTCATTTTCAATATTGAAAAAAATAACTTCCTCATTTCCAAAATAAAATAAATTATTTCCTTTCACAATAAATGTTACAATTCATTGGTTCATAATTAAATAAATAAAAAAAAGTCTTTGTACATTACAATAATAAAATTGCACCATAACTCTTTTTAATTTAGAAATTTATTTTGTACATATTAATAGAAAAAAAGTGTACATTTTTGGGACGGATGCAAGGGCGGATCTACTTGCGGTTGTTTGAGTACTACAATAATAGGCATTTTTATTTTATTTTTTACATAATCTCACATTTCAAAATTTTATAGTATAATTGTGCATCCATTAAATTTGAGCATCTCCAACCCACTCTATTTTTCACACTATTTCTCTATATTTCACACTATTCACACTATTCGCAAGTTCAACTCATTCTATTTTTTACTCTATTTTTGGTGTTTTAAACAGTATTACATCAAATTTGGTGTAACACTATTCATCACACCAAATTTGGTGTCATACGATTTTCCTTTGCAATTTAGTCCCTCTACTTTTTTAAAATTACAAATGTATATAAATTGAAGTAATACTTCCTCCGTTCCAAAATAAATATTTAATATATATATTCAATTTATATATATATTCAATATATATTCAATATATATATAAGTATAAAATATAAAATAAAAACATAACACCATTTATATAAAAACAAACATAAAACATTTAGTCCCTCTACTTTTTAAATTAATATTTATTACTTTAGTTTATTTAATAATATAATATTTTTTTAAAATTATTAAATAATTTATTTAAAATTTTAATACCTCAATTAAAAGAGAGGGATTAATATGTAAGAATAATAAACTTTTTATGAGTATTATTAGAGAAATAATGAAAGTTGTATAAGGATGAGTTGGAAGGGAATATGGTAAGAATATTCTTTTTGGTGCAAAAATTGGTGTTATGAATTGAAGAGAAAAAAAAATGGTGTAAAAATACAATATAGTGCAAAATTGCACCAAATATAGTGTAATTGGTTGGAGATGCTCTTAAATTTGTCATTGTGCTATAAAAAGGAGGAGTAAAGATATTTTTTGGAACCGAAATAATGTACTTACAGGGTGCAAATCTTCTCGCTTAATCCAAAACTCGACACCGAGTCTCGCCGATAAGTTTTCAGCACGCATCAACGGAGACTCCGTTGACATGTCGTAAACATTTGAAGTCAAAATATTGGCCAAATATTCCATAGGAGTGAATGGTCCGTCCGTTACTATATGGTCCGGTATCACTCCCAGCTTTCCCTGTTCGTACTGCAGCGAACTCGGAGACACTCGAAGCAATGGCTCCGACGTCATAACCGGCGGTGTCCATTTCGCCGGAGTCTCCAGCACCGTCGTCATTGTTGACGTTGATTTCGTCACTGTGGCGGTGGTGATATGTTTTTGCCGCCGGTTAGTGGTCGAATTGGTGGATCGGAGAATATAATGTGGAGGAGAAGAGTACCGGAGAAACTCCATTGAAATGGAGAGAGGAACGGAGGTTGTGACGGTGGCAGGGCGGAGGAAGGCGGAGGGTTTTTCTGTGTGTGTGTGAAGGCGTGTGATTCGGTTCGCATAATGGGTGGGTGTTATATATCCGTACCGATTTTGGCAGACGTTGATATTTTGCGTTATACTAGTAAAAATTAAGGCCCTCTTATATTACATCCATAATTAATTTTATGAAACGTAATTATTTAATTTATTTTTATTGACTCTTTATTTACTTCTCTTTAGTCTTAAAATCATGCATGTAGTGTTGATTAATAATTAGAACAGAGATACTATTTCCATTACAAAATAATTTTTTTTATGGAAAAAACATGAACAAAAGGAAACAAAATAAATGGTTAACATTTCGTATTCTTTTCAAATTGATTAGTTTATAGGCAAAATTGATAATTTTGTCATTAACTCATACTCCCTCCGTCCCAAAATGTTTATTCCATTTGACTTTTTTATTAAATTTTGACCACAAATTTATGAGAGATTAATCATGTTCATGAAATTCTAAAAGTTGTTGTTGATAATATTATTAATGGTGAATCAATAGAAATTTTTAGATTTTCATGAACATAATTAAATTGTCATATATTTGTGATCAAAATTCAATAAAAAAGTCAAATAGGACAAATATTTTAGAACGAAGGGAGTACTAATAATTATTTTTGTTAAAACTGATGAAATCCTAAAAAGCAATACTTAGGGAGTAATTTTTATTGAACTTAATGGATGCATATACACTCTGCATTACTTTTATATTAATGAGACTCACATATTATAATCACAGTAACAATTCAATTATTATTTTTTACCTTACTTTCTCTTTTTTACTTAACTTTTCTTACTTATATCACTTATTCCACTTACACTTTTTCATAATCTCCATGCAAATAATAATTACTCCCTCCGTCCCGCTAATATCCGCACTAATACTGTTTGCGCGGGAATTAAGGAATATGTTATTTTAATAAAATGTTGTGAGTGTAAAAGTAAAGTAGGAGAGAGAATGTGTGGAGGGTGTAATAAATTATAATGGTGTTGTGAGTATTAAAATAATGTAGGAGAGAGAATGAGTGGGGTTGGGTGAATATTTTATTAATATAAAGTTTCCTTTTTGAGAATGTGCGGATATTAGCAGGACGCCCAAAAAAAAAAAGTGTGCGAATATTAGCGAGACGGAGGGAGTATGTACTAGTTTTTATTGGAACGATAAAGTATCTTGTAGTGCAGATGGCCCTCTACTAAACATATTGTAATTTTTTTAAAAGACTGAAAAGTAAACTAAAAAATAGGAGGGAGCATGCTCTTTTTCTAATATGTGCCAAAATAGTTATCATGTTTTCTTAAATAAAAAATAATTACGCTTTAAAAAATTATAAATCAATTTATAATACAGAATAAACCCTCCATCTCTCATTTAATTAAGTTGGTCAGCAAATAAAATTTATTTTTAGAAAATAATTATTGCTTACTCCCTCCGTCCCACGTTAGTTGAGACTAACTTTTTGGGCACACCAATTAAGGAAAAGTAAGTGAGAGAAAAAGTGAAAGAAAATGTTGTGAGTATGAAGAATTAAATAGGAGAGAGAATGAGTGGGAGGAATAGTTAGGAGAGAGAATGTTGTGAGTGTAAAAGTGAAATAGGAGAGAGAATGAGTGGGGTAAATAGTGAAGATTCCTTTGCCATTTTGGGCAATCTCAACTAACGTGGGACGGTCCAAAAGGGAAAGAAGTCTCAACTAACGTGGGACGGAGGGAGTATATTATTACTCCATATTATTTTTTAAATCTAATTCATACTAACCCTTTATCTCATAATAAACGTGACAAATTTACTTTTTTGTTCAAATTGATTGACTTAGACCAAAATTTAACGATAATTTAATAATCTAAATGAAAATCTTAAAATCATATTTGATTCTCTATTAAAAAATATTACAATTAATAATTTTCACAAAATTTTGAAAATAAATAAATTTAAATAATATAAAAAATTCAATCAAACTAAAAAAATTAATTAAACAATCGATATGTACACCTGGTGAGAGAGAATTAATTTAAATGAAACGTTTTTCCATAACGAATGGATGCTAAAAGTTTCGTAAGTCTTTCAACATTCTTGTGAATCTGTCTCTCAACTTCTAAAAACACTCACTTGGCCAACAAGCCTTGAAAAAAAATATTTGCAAAAATGACCAAGTTCGATGAAAGTCGTTAATCATACTAGTGAATTTACACTTTTTCTAGGACAAATTCGTAATTTCTATTAGCGAGTTTTGTGATTTTCTTTCTATTTGTATAGTTTAACGTAAATCACTATTTTTCTATTTGGTCTTGTTTAATTAATTAATTACAAAGCAGGAAATTTTTTGATCAATTTTACAATTTTAGACTAGTTATAATTAAATAGTTGTGAATGCGATGCAAGATTGATACAAAAAACTGGCTACTCCATTATTTTTGTTACGTTAATTACTTTATGTATTTGGTCTTTCACCTCAATTTTTCTTCTTTAAATGAGTTCTTTATTAATTAATATCTTAAACTATTATAAAACTGACATTGAAAACTATTATAAGAGTGACATTGGAAAGTAAATTTGGTGGAAATTGAACTTCTGATCTATCACACAGAAATGAATACCTGATGCCGATTCAACTATAAATTAATTATTTAAATATTATTGTTTTATAATAAAAATATTGCCAATGATTTGTCAATATTAAAATAAATTACTTATTTGTGTTTTGATATGGTAAAATTGCACCACCACGATTTTCTTATTTATGATATTTACTTTTGTGAGATTAAAAACAAAAGTACAATACTCCCTCCGTCCCAATAAAAGCTTCACCAATTACCCAAAAGGGCGTCCCGTTAGAAGCTTCACCTTTCCTTTTTTGGACATAAAATATTATTATTTCCTCCACTCATTCTCTCTCCTACATTATTTTAATACTCACAACACCATTATAATTTACTATTCTCTCCACTCATTCTCTCTCCTATTTTATTTTCACACTCACAACACTTTCAATATAATACTCTTACCATAATTACCGTGCCCAAGCCAAATGGTGAAGCTCTTACCGGGACGGAGGGAGTATTTATTACAGAGAGAAAGACGAAGAATATATCTAAAGCAAACTCAAATAAAGGACATTTATGAATAAAAAATAGTGCTAGGATGTAAAATCATGGTGCAATATCAGACAAGCAGATAATTAAATATATTTCCAATTATGAGGCAGCCAAGCATAATTCATACACATAATTATTAAACCAAAAATAAAATATAATACGGAGTAACAAATTAAATAACAGAAAATAAAGTTTAAAATAGATATATAATGTACTTACAGGTTGAAGATCTTCCCGCTTAATCCAGAAATCAACACCAAGTCTCACCGATAAAATCTCAGCACGAATCAATGGCGACTCCACAGCAACGTCATAGACCTTCGACGTTAAAGTATTCGTCAAATACTCCATTGGAGTGAGTGGGCCCTCCGTCACCAAATGGTCCGGTTTCGCTCCCAGTTTACCTTGTTCATATTGCAGCGATTTAGGCGATAGTCGAAGCAATGGCGCCGGCGGTGTTTTAACCGACGGCGACGTTTTCTCCAGCACAGTCGATTTTGCCGTTGTGGCGGTGACGTGAATTGGCCGGCGATTAGAGCTGGCATTGGGTCGGGGGATGTATTGAGGAGTAGAGTACCGGAGAAACTCCATTGGAGAGAGGACGCGGAGGTTGTGGCTGGTGGCTGGTGGCGGGGGCGGAGGAGGTTTGTTTGTTGGTTTGTGTACCAGGTGGGTGTTATATAGCCGAACCGGTTTGGTGCTCGCTCGTTGCTATTTCCAAATTATCCGAATGGGGACATATACTCCCTACGTCCCATAATAACAAGTTACATACTTACTGTTTCGCACGAAAATTAAGGAAAAAGTGAAAAGGTTAATGTGTTATGAGTGTAGATAGTTGAGTAGGAAAGAGAATAAGTAGAGAAAATAGTAAATTTAAAAAGTGTTGTGAGTATGACAAGTGGATCCCATGAATAAAGAAGTAATAAAACGTTATTATGAATATAAATTGAGTCTCATTAAATAAATATATATTATAAAATTTCTATTTTTGGATTTGTGCTATAATTTTTATTGAGACACTAAAAAAAATTAATATAAATGTAATTTCAGGGGAGTATATTTAAAGAAAATTGGAATCAAGCGGGGTCAAAATAAAATTATAGTATAAATTTTATCAAATACGAAAGTTTTTTTTTAAAGAATAAAACTTCGTTGAAATTGATAAAACACAATATTTTGGGGAAAACTAGTTTCTCCCTAAGTTATAAAAAGTCCTGTTTTTTTAAACTGCTCTTATATTCGTCAAATATTTGCAAGTTGAAAAAAAATGGACTTTTTATAATTTATGGAGAAACTGATTTCTCCCAAAACTTACTCTTGATAAAAATAATGATTTTAATATATTTGTATAAACTTATAAATGATACTTCCTCCCTCCCATTACAAAATATACAAAAGTTTAATTTTGATTTCCCATTACAAAAGACAAAAAAGTCTCATTTTGATGTCACATTACAAAAGACACAAACCCCAAAACGAAACGCGTTTCTCTTTAGCGCTAAGGAGAGTGTTTCTCCTTATCGGTTTATTAACGGGTTTAATTGAACGTTTAACGAACCGATTTTTTAACCGATTTAATTAAAATCCTTTTCCCCTAATTTTAATATCAAAACGAAATCAGTAGCAAGCGAAATCCAGTTGAATATCCAGAAACTATATCCAGAAATCAGTAGCAATCGAAATCAGTAGCAATCGAAGAAATTATGTGAAATCCAGTTGATGAAATCAGGAGCAAGCGAAAATCCGATTGTGAGTTCACATGTTATTATTGTTTTGGTTCGAATTTTCATAAATTTCTGGATATATTAAGCATACTCATCTGTATATGACTTTAACAATGTGTTTTAGTTTGAAAATTTCAATTTATGTGTATCGATTTTGTGTTTTATGTTTAACGATTTGTGGATATTTTCTGGATATCATTTTGAAAGTTTCTGTATATTCATTTGCTTGTTTTTGGATATTCATTTGCTTGTTTCTGGATATTCATTTGCTTGTTTCTGGATATTCATTTGTATGTTTCTGGATATTCATTTGTATGTTTCTGGATATTCATTTGTGGATATTTTCTGGATATCATTTTGAAAGTTTCTGGATATTCATTTGTGTAGTTTCTGGATATTCATTTTGAAAGTTTCTGGATATTCATTTGTGTAGTTTCTTGATATGCATTTTGATAGTTTCTGGATATTCATTGGTATGTTTCTGAATATTCAATTGTGTAGTTTCTGGATATACATTTTATAGTTTCTGGATATAGAATTGGCCTTGGCCAAGGACATGGCCATAGCTATGGCTCAGGCCAAGGCCAATTCTAATTGTCTGGATATCCTTTCTTTATTATTCTGGATATTCATTTCATTTATTTCTGGATATCCTCTTGATATTTTTTTAAATTATTTTTTTTCTGTTTTGTAGCTGCAAATTTGAATAAAAGTAAAGATAGTAGTTAGCATAAGAAGAATTAATTAATTGTTCATTTGCCTGTTGAAGGTCAAGTTAAGAAGTCAAAGAAGAAATCAACAGTGGATGTGGTTGAAAGTGGTAAGAAACGGGCATTTGAACATTCTTGTGTCCCAGAAAGGCTTATTGATCTTGGTTTAGCCCCTGCTCAGAAAGAAGATGTTAAATCTATAGGTTTTGGTAAGCTATTAGAACTTAAGTTGAATAGATTGCCAACAGGGAGAATTGTGGAATATCTTGTGGAAAGATTTGATCGGGAAGCTTTATTCAGAGAATCAAACATAACAAGTATTATATAACAACAAATGATGTTTTTGATATTCTTTGTCTTCCTAGGAATTTAAAAAAAGAGAAGATAAATTGTTCAATAGGCATTGACAAAGAGTTGAGCGCACGATACATAAATACTTTTGGGAAACTTAAAGATGGTATTCCAGCCCGTCTGCTTGGTGAACGCATCAAAGAACTACCTAATGGAGGTGATGAGTTTAAACGCCTCTATGTCTTGTTTGCTGTCAGTTTCTTTCTTGCACCAGTAGTAACAAAGGCTGTTGACTGTTCTTTGTTGGCATTGGTTGAAGATGTTACTCGAATTAAAAAGTTTGATTGGTGCCAGTTTGTATTGACTAAGATATCTGATGGTGTTAGGAAGTTTAAGGCTTCTTCTGATAGTAAAGTGAGGTGTTGTAGTGGTTGTGTGGCAATTCTTGTAATAGCTTACTTTCATAGATTTCCATATTTGGGTAAACATGAACCAACTGCACGTCCTTTGATTCAACATTGGACTCAAGAGAAAATTTCTGGCAGGGCTGGTAATGAAGCTAAAATTGGTTGGGGTGGAGTACTTTATTTGGATAATGTTTATCCTATTACGAGCTATGATGATGATTTAGATGAAGGAAAAATTGGATTGCTGATTGATGCTGCTCCTTTTGTTGACGATGTAAGTCATCCTAGAAATCATCCTGCAATTGAAAATGTTCCAGAAATTTTGAATTTTGTTAAAGAGTCACTGGAAATATTTCACAATGATATTAAAGTTGCTATCAATGCTCATATTGCAAGGATTTCAAAAATTGAGAAGGAGAAAGAAAAAGTTAATAATGATGATGTGGAGAAAGGATCTGTTGAAGAGGAGGATTTGCATGGTGATAGTCAACCTTGGGGAAGTCAGATTTTTTATTATATTGATGATATTATTGATAAGTTGAAAACTTCAAAAGTTGAGCTTAAGGAGAAAGGGAAGGTTGGACCATTGCCAACATTTATGATTTTATCACAGAGTCAAGAATCTGAGCGTACATCGTCTGATGATAATGTTGACAAATTTCAGGATTTTGATGACAGATATCTGCATGAGCATTTTGGGGATCAAGATGTTACAAATGTTGCTCAACCAACTGAAGATCAATCTGCAGAGCATCAAATAGCTAGGCTTAATACAGAGGATCAAGTTACTGATTCCCATCTATTTAAACAAAAAATGATTGAGCCTATGTCTGTTATCAAGGAAGTTGACGTGGAAGAAGAATTTTCTTCACAAATTTTGGGTGATATTGATAATTTGGTTGGTATCAACATTGTGTTAATGGTGAGAAGTTTGATAAGATGTTAGATGAACTGGATTTGGAACCTGTTAATGGTGAGATTATTCTTTCATCTGAATTTATGGTGAAGAATAAGGAAGTAATGATTGGTATGCCAAAGCTAAAGATGGAAGTGGTTGATTATTGCTTCTCAAAATTGATTCTTCCAGCGTCAAAAAAGTAATATCCCGTTTTTATTTCAATATTATTACAGTTGAAATTTATTATGGTATTCAAATTCTAATATTATTTTTTTTTCAGTTTAATGATCTCATTGGACTGGAAGCAGACGATATTTTGAGTATGCAAGAAGATACAGATATCACAGGTGTAATTGTGAATGCTTGGGCAATGTTGTTGAACAAGCTGGAGCATAAAAAGGGTGTAATGAAGAGATTTATGTTTGGTGTTGACCATTTTGTAAGTTTACATTTTTCAACATCTTATAAGTATATATCGATTGCAGGGCATATATCCATGAAATTTCTTTAAGATATTGTTATCATTTATATTAATAGGATATTTGGGCGAAACGTTCTTGCAATGCTCGTTATGGTGCTGCAGAAATGCTTCAAACTTTTTTGTATTGGAAAGATGATGTTAATGTCGATGGGAATCTAATGGATCTGAAAGAAGTAGATCTGGTATGTATTTTCATTTGTCAATACATTTCTGGATATCATATTGAAAATTTCTGGATATACTTTCTGATATTTCTGGATATATCCATGACCAAGGCCTAGGCTAAGGCCAAGGCCAAGGCCTATGCCATGGCCAAAGTAATATCTGGATAGTCATCTACTATATTTCTGGATATACTTCCAGATATTTCTGGATATATCCATGACCAAGGCCTAGGCCAAGGCCAAGGCCTATGCCATGGCTAATGCCATGAATTTAGCCATGTCCAAGACAAATAAGAAATTTCTGGATAGTCACCTAATATATTTCTGGATATACTTATTTTTTTACAGTTTTTCATCCCATACTTTAAAGGAAGCAGATCAAATGGGCACTTTACACTATATGTATACAACATGGTTTCAAAATTCATTCACTATTTTGATAACCTTGCAATGAATAAAGCAAAAGAAGCTGATGTTGTGAAACTTACAAAAGCATTGGTATTATTTTATATTTTTCATTTTTGTTTTCATTTTTGTCAATACATTTCTGGATATCATATTGAAAATTTCTGGATATACTTTCTGATATTTCTGGATATATCCATGACCAAGGCCTAGGCTAAGGCCAAGGCCAAGGCCTATGTCATGGCCAAAGTAATATCTGGATAGTCATCTACTATATTTCTGGATATACTTCCAGATATTTCTGGATATATCCATGACCAACATGGTTTCAAAATCCATTCACTATTTTGACAACCTTGCAATGAATAAAGCAAAAGAAGCTGATGTTGTGAAACTTACAAAAGCATTGGTATTATTTTATATTTTTCATTTTTGTTTTTATTGGTTATCTAATATTTTATACTTTATTTTTTCAGTATGTGCCTATGAAATCTTTTTTGAAAAAGATTGGTCATCCATGTTCTAATGATTTTGAAGGCAAAAAATCATATAAATTTGAATACATGAAATGTGATTGGGTTTTTGAAGAAAATAAAGCTAACCATGATTGTGGAGTTTATGTGATGTCTGAGATGAATGATTTTCAAGGATCAATGTATTCATGCCCTGAGTTATGTCAGGTACTATTAAAGTTTTTTTTATTCATATTTATATCATATGAGTTTGTATATATATGTTTTAATATTTTTTTTTTATTTTGTAGGATAAACAAAGGATTCATCTACGAGCTGAAATTCTTTCAACACTTTTGCTTAGTCAATTGAACAAATATAGGCAGAAGTTTATGATTCAGGCACACACTTTTGAAAAAGAGAAGAAAACAAAAAGTACAGAAGAACAAAGAAATGTACAAGATTCATAGATGAATGTAATTATGTAATTAGGAATCTGGTTTAGTGATGTAATTAATGTACTTTAGTGGAGAAATATATTACTCCACACTTTTGAAAGAAATGTACAAGATTTTTTTTAAAACTTTTGCTTTGTCAATTTAAAGTTTCTGGATATTCAATTTAAAAGTTTCTGGATATAGAATTGATAGTTTCTGGATATTCATATTGATCGTTTCTGGATATTCATTTGAAGTTTCTGGATATACATTTTGATAGTTTCTTGATATACATTTTGATATTTTCTGGCCATGACAAGGACAAGGTCAAAATCAAGTTCAAGGCCAATTAAAGTTTCTGGGTATTCAATATGGTAGTTTCTGGATATACATTTTGATAGTTTTTGGATATTCAAATTAAGAGTTTTTGGATATAGAATTGATAGTTTCTGGATATTCATATTGATAGTTTCTGGATATTCATTTGTAAGTTTCTAGATATACATTTTGATAGTTTCTGGATATACATTTTGATAGTTTCTGGCCATGACAAGGACAAGGCCAAAGCCATGGCCAAGGCCAAGGTCAAAATCAAGTTCAAGGCCAATTAAAGTTTCTGGGTATTCAATATGGTAGTTTCTGGATATACATTTTGATAGTTTCTGGATATTCAAATTAAGAGTTTCTGGATATAGAATTGATAGTTTCTGGATATTCATATTGATAGTTTCTGGATATACATTTGTAAGTTTCTGGATATACTTTTTGATAGTTTCTGGATATACTTTTTGATAGTTTCTGGATATACCTCCTTCAACAGTAATAAATAATGATAAGTTTGCTTGTCTTTAATGGTCAAAAAAGCATTCAAACTTACTATTGAATTCAAAGAGTAATAAATGTGTACAGTTGGTAAGTGCATTGAATTCATTGACCAACTTTTTTGACTGGTTTCAAGTACTCAGCCTATATAAATCTGTCCAAAGGCAAGCATATACATCAAGTTCAAGAAAAATTATACCTTTAATAATTTTTCTAGTGATGAACAAAGGCAAGGGAAATTCTAGTGAGCCAACTTTGGGTGATTCAAATGATGACAAAAGTTGGAAAATATACATGGTGTGCTACCAAAAATTCATCTATGGTCATCTTGTTGTTTTGCAGCCTTCTTCTGCAAATGGAACTCCCTCATTTCGTTGTCCATTGGAGCCATGTAATGGACACAATTGTAGGGATAAGGATTATGTGGGGATAGTCAATCATGCTCATGAGTTTGGCAACGCTCACAACATTGATGAAGCTGCTAGGATTAACCACAAGGCTTTGGAAATGTATTTGGAATGTATTTTGAATGAATATGATCCAAAAAAACAAATTGAATGACAACGTAAGCGATGATGGAGCAGGTGGTAGTGGTAGTGTTTAATGGTACTTAAATTCTGTTTTTAATATTGTTGTGTTTGATGTATTTTGTAATATAGGTGATGTATTGTTATCCGTGACTGTTTTTGTTTGAAATTTGGCACTATTGAATCCATGACTGTTTTTGTTTGAAATGTAGTTAACTATTGAATCCGTGACTGTTTTTGTTTGAAATTTGGCACTATTGCTTATGGACAAAATGAAGCAGTACTAGTTGGGATAACTATTGAATCCGTGACTACTAGCCTTTGATCCCAAATGAATAAATACAATACACCACCACTCCTACCATCACAACAAAAAAAATCAAATTTCTCAAAATGAATAACAACAACAACAACAACCAATCTCAGCAAAATGAAAGTTCTGATTCTGATGTAGGGTTTCAGCCTGAGGAGGTTGAATATGTAGATAATAATGTGGATGTTCCGCCTAGAACCATGGAGCAAAAAGTTGCAAGGCACAAGCGATCAATCCAAAATGGGCGTTTTCGCCTCTATAATGGGGAAAATAAATTGCAATGCCCATTCTGCCCCCCTAGGAGCTTTCCAACAAGAACCTTGTCTTGGGACCAACTCTTTGCGCATGCTATTCATTTTGGATCTATTTCTGCGTATGGAGAAATATCCATGCTACAGCACATCGCACTAGAGCAGCATATGACAGAAGTCAATGATGGGAATTAGGGGACTCTGAACAGAGAAACCGAGACGAGATTAGTTCTTGTTGCTGATGCCCTTCCTCTTGTTGATGTTGTTCTTGTTGCTGTTGTTGTTCTTGCTCCTCCTCTTGTTGCTGTTGTTCTTGTTGCTGTTGTGGGTTTGGTCCTTTTTGGATCTATTTCTTAAAATTTAGGAACCTGTTGTTGTTATTGTTGGTTTTTTTTTTTGTAATTGTATTTAAAGCATTTGGAGTAGTAATAATTCCAGAAACAAATGTGCTCATTCTGCATTTTCAATTGATTTTAATGTTAATACTTCTGGATATTGTAAATATACATGCATACAGTGGCTAACTAGTTACTGGATATTCAATTTGGTAGTTTCTGGATATACATTCTGATACTTCTGGATATATAATTGGCCTTGGCAAAGGACATGGCCATAGCCCATGCCAAGGTCAAGGCCAAATCCATGACAAGTCCAAGGCCAACTTGTCCATGACAAGGCCAAGGCCAAGGACAAAATCAAGGTCAATGCCAAAGCCAATAAGCAATTTCTGGATATGCACCTAACACATTTCTGGATATATATTAACATACTTCTGGATATAGAATTGGCCTTGGCCTTGGACTTGGCCATGGCCAAGGCCAAATCTAAGTACAAAATCAAGGTCAAGGACAAGGTCAAGGCCAAAGCAAATAAGCAATTTCTGGATATCAATTTCTTTCATTTCTGAACATAAAAACATCAAATATCTGTATATAAAATATTTAACTAGTCAACTTAATAAATTGTACTTCAATCTAAAAACTATTAAATCAAATGTTCATTTGGTGTTTTTGAACCAAACTCATCAGTGATTGACTTTCTTCTATCAAACTTTGTCTTTAGCTTTCGTTTTCTGCCCTTTGTATTTGCACGAATTGGATCAATCACAGCTGGAGCACTTGTTATACTTTCTGAACCAACGCTATCATTAACACTTGTCGTAGATCTACAATCCTGTTGATTTTCTGACAACAATTGTTGTATAAGAAGTGAGTCTCTATTGAACCCATCTTCCAGTATCTTTTTTGCAGCTCTGTTTTCATGACAAGCCATCATCAGATTGTGATATTTCATTGCCATCTTTTGTTTCCAGGGAATGAATTCATTTTTATCTGTTGATGTATTATCTTTTCCTTGATAGACTTTGTCCCATACATCTTTTTTTGCCATCTTTGTCCACCTTTTTTCAATGTAGATATCTGGTATCCTTGTGACATTTGACAAATTCAGCGCCTTTATGTAATGAAAGCACAACCAACCGACTGTAGTAAACTGATTGCAGCTGCATACAACTGTTACACTTTCATTATTCCTAACAAAGAGTACACTCTCATATTTATCTGGGTACTTCTCATGAGCAACATGTATGAATCTGCAATTTTTATCACTTTCATCTCCAAATTTGTATACAGCAGGAAAAGCTCGTTTTACCTCAATCTCAAAGAACTTGAATATCTGTGGTGTGTATACCTCAGCTGCTTATTTTATGATACCACCATACATGTCTGGTTGAGGGACTGAGATTGATGCTTGAAATTCCTTTTCTTGTTCAGTATTCCTCCAACGTTTAACTGTTTCATTGAATATGTCAAAGAACTGAGCGAGGGATGTGTTTCTGTTTGCTTTGAAACAAAGGGCATGATTTGTGCTCTCGCTTCTTTGGGATGACAATATTTCAGCTGAGAAGAAATTTGTGCTTAAAGTTATGCACCATTTCTCCCGTAGTCCATATAGACGCTTGAACCAGGAATTTTCAACGAGATTGTATTTCACGAGCATTGACTCCCAACATCTTTCAAATTCATCCTCACTGGTACATCCCATTAAACAATGATCAAATTCTTTTTTAAAATCTTCATTTGTCTTCAATTGTCCAAAGTGGGATACATCATTTTGTTGGATGTGCCATAAACATAGCCTATGCCTCGTCCGCCCTTCAAATACCTGTATTATAATAAAGTTTCTGGATATTAACATTATATGCTTCTGGATATTAACATACAATAAATTTTCATTGACCAATTTTTTGTCATGGCTTTGGCCTTGGCCATGTCCAGAAACTAACAATTGAATATCCAGAAACTACCAAATGAATATCCAGAAACTACCAAATGAATATCCAAGAAACTTTATATTGAATAACCAGAAACTTTAGAATGACTAGCTACTGGATATTCAATCTGGTAGTTTCTGGATATAAACACCAATGACATCTGGGTAAAGTTAAGGCACATCTGAAATATTGTTAGAACTATATAGCACAAATAAAATACTAGATAAGAAATATTATAAAAGAACTGGTTATGGAATTTTATAATCATACCTCTTCAATTGCATTTGACATTGCTTGGTCTTGGTCTGTAAATATTGTTTTTGGTTCTTTGCCTCCCATTGATTTTCTAAACTGCTTAAGCAACCAGACAAATGTTTCTTTTTTTTCATTTGCTATGAAAGCACAACCAAACATGACAGTGTTCCAATGATTATTAATGCCAACTATTGGAACACAAATAAGGTTGTATCTATTTGTAGTATAAGTTGTGTCAAATGTAACCAGATCTCCATAGAGCTTGTAATCTTCCTTCATCATGCTATCTCTCCAAAATATAGCCCCAAGTCTTCCTTCATCATCAAATTTGATTTTAAAATAGAACCCTTGATCTTCTAGTGAAATTTCAAAAAGCCTATCAACAACATTCTGAGCATCACCATTTTCAATTTTTTCCATTCTAAGTTTCTTATCAAAATTGATATGATCTTTCTTTGTGTGACCAACATGTTCCTCTCAACCAGCTGCTTTTACCAAAAGACTATATCCATCAGTTGGTTTTATACCAGCTTCTTCCATTATTTCAATTATTCACCCTGATCTTCTGAGATACACCTTTCACTACGCTTCAAATGGTTCCAATCCGTCCTTATCATTGGATGATTGTGCTCTGTAACATGGCGGTCAACAACATACATATCTTCCTCTTTTAGCAATTTCGCCCTCAAAAGAGCCTTACATTGAGTCCTCTTTATGTAATTTCTCCTTCTCTTTTGTTGTTTTTTGGTAACATCGAGTTGTTCAACTGGTGAAGGAATTTGAACTTCATTAACATCAACTGGTGATGGAACACTGATGTTATCCTCTTGGGTTGATCTGGTAACTCCTTCACATGAGCAACGGAATAGCTTGTCTAATATCCTTGAAGTAATTTTTGAAACATGATTTGTTGACAACTTAATACTAAATCCTAGTGCATTTGCATGAAGTTTATACAGTTTGTACAATTCCTCCCATGTCTTTGCTTTTGTTCCCAGCAAATTTTTGCTTATATCAATATTAGGGTCCTCAGTTACTTCACACACTAAATATATTAAAAAGAATAATGTTATATGAAATCAGTAATTCTAAATCAATATGTCAATAAAGTTAAGAGAGAAAACCTATTTGTAGCCCAGTTTCAGGATCTGTAGGTTGTTGAATTTGAAATTCTAAATCAATATGAGAATATGATTCTACAAGAAAAGGCAGTAGTTAGTTAGTTTTTGGATATTCATTTTGAAGGTTTCTGGATATTCATTTTTGTAGTTTCTGGATATAGCATTGGCCTTGGCCAAGGACATGGCCATATCCCTTGGCCTAGTACATTGCCGCTTTAAAGTTTACGGATATTCAATTTGGTACTTTCTCGGATATACATTTTATTATTTACGGACATGGTCAATTGTGTGTTTCGGATATTCAATTTGGTAGTTACGGATATTCATTTTGAAGGTTTCGGATACTCATTTTGAATGTTTTTGAATATTCATTTGATGATTTACGGATATACATTAGAAGGTTTACGGATACTCATTTTATAGTTTATGGACATGGTCAATTGTGTGTTTACGGATATTCAATTTGGTAGTTTACGGATATTCATTTTGAAGGTTTTACGGATATTCATTTTGAAGGTTTTACGGATATTCATTTTGAAGGTTTCTGGACATAGAATTGACCAAAGCCATAAGCAATTTCTGAATATGTACCTAACACATTTCTGGATATACATTCAGATACTTCTGGATATCATTTATATAAATATCTGGATATCATTTATATAAATATCTGGGTATGGATATAGAGATGGTCATGATATATAAAATATTAACAAGTAAGTTTTATTGAGATCAAACCTGTAGCCTGTAGAATATCGATTTGTGATATTTCTGAATATCTGTCATGTAATTGAGCTTCCATTTATGCTATTGATGGATAGATCCAAAATTACGTACATCAATCTCTGAAAATGTAATATAACAATCGACCTTAGTACAATAAACGTTGATTAAAATTAAAAACAGTAGTTGTTGATTTGGTTCATATTACCTGATTTAATCAATATCGATTTCTGTATTGTTTCTGAATATTCATTTTGATTGAACTGTCCTGCTCGTCTCCAATTGCTGTGATCGTTGTAGTGTGTCATTGTGTGTATCTACGCAAATATTGAATTTATGTAGGTTTTTGGACAATAGAACAGGTTTAATTCAAATGGTTACCAATTTTTGAATATATTAAAAACCCGTTTCTCCATACAGAGATGGAGAAACGCGTTTTTCGCCAGACCAACTCATTTTTAATACTTGTTTATTTATAATACTCACTTGTCATAATTTTATCACCTATCCAATTAATATTTCATACCCCAACTTTCTTTCACATTTCTCACTTTTTATAATCAAAACACTTATTACCAAGGTTCTAAAAAGCGCTAGACGGATGCTAGGCGGTGGAGCTGGGCCTAGCGCCTAGGCGAGGACTAGTCGGGACCTAGGCGGGGCTTAAAACTAGGCGTTGGAGCGGGGCCTAGGCGCCCTTAGACAGAATTTTTTAGAACACTGCTTATTACACTACACACGTTTCTTAATTTTTGTGCAAAATTCATTTTGTTTTTATAATGGGACAAAGTTCACCTACCTAACTATTTATAATCACAACACTTGTTGCACTATACACACACGTTTCTTAATTTTTGTTCAAAATTCATTTTGTTTTATAATGGGACGAAGAGAGTATTTTATAAAAATTAAGGAAGTCAAATAACTTTATCCAAAAATTAAGGGAATACTAAAATCTAATATGTCCGTTCCCGCATATCATTTTTATTTGTATGTTTTGAGCATTTCATATACCATTTCTATTTTCTAAAATGACAAAAAATTTAAACAATTATTAATTCCACTCATTCTCTATCATACTTTATTTTTATATTCACAACTAGAGCCGCCAATTTGGGTTGAGCCCGCCGGGCCAGCCCGCCCCGCCAGATAATAGGGATGAGTTGGGTTGACATATTTTCAGCCCGCCAGGAATTTGGCCCGCCCCGTTTAGTTGCGGGTTTTGACGGGTTGGGTCCGCCCCGCTTCACCACCCCGTTATTGACAGACCCTATGACTTTCGACATTCATTCAAATAATTGACCCTAGTTATAGCTATATGGGTTGACATATAATATGTTATTTTAATCTGAAATTTCGACATAAATGAATTAATCTAGGTTCTTGAGTAGTGCCTAGCAACTATTTAACTTAACAATTTGGTATAGATTGGATGTTGGTCTAATTTCACACACTTTTGTGAATTTGGGGTGCGAGTATGATAGTTGGTTTCAGTTTGAAAATTAGATAGAAGAGAGGAATTTAGGTTATGGTAGTTCCTACCTAGCATTAGTTTGACTTAAGCATGTGTTGATTGGCCAAGTTTCACGTAATTGAGCGAATGGCTAATGTTTTGTGTCTCTGTATTAGGAAATACACACATGTGTTAAAAGCCATAAGCATCCTTACCCATATAGTTGTAACTAGGGTCAGTTATTTGAATGAATGCCGAAAGCCATAGGGTCTGTCAATACGGGCTGGCAGAGCGGGGCGGGCTTAACCCGTCAAAACCCGCAACTAAACGGGGCAGGCGGGGCGGGCCAAATTCCTGGCGTGCTGGAAATATGTCAACCCAATCCACCCCTATTATATGGCGGGGCGGGCTGGCCCGACAGGCTCAACCTAAATTGACGGCTCTATATAATAATTATCATGTTTAATTTTTCCATTTCCATTTACATTTGCATCTTTATTTAAATGAAAGATTTACATTGATGAAATCCAAGGAAAAATAACCCCCCCTTCCCCAATAAAAAGCTTTAAGTAGGAATATAACGGAAAATTATTCCAATAAATGTTGAAATATTTGATATATGTGGTATGAAAGTTCATAGCCTATGACCTTGGAGCATCTTGGCTTGAATTGAATTTGGCAAAGTGGAAATTCACGTCGGAGACACTGCCATGGAGGGCGGCCGCGCTAAGCCCCTAGGGCGGACGCGCTGGTCTACCGTAACTCCACCCAAATTGCCTGGCCTCAAGCGGTCGCGCAAGCCTCGAGGGCGGCCGCGCTGGCGTCGGGTTAGTGAAATTCCTGGGCCGAATTGGAGCAGGTTTTTAGGTTTAATTAAGTCTAAAACCTAAGTTTTACCACATGTATAAATACTCCCTTCCTCCAGCCGTTTCTGCATGAGAGATTAAAAAGAGAAAACCCTATTCTCTAGTTTCTTTCATTGTTGATTACTCCCCGTTCATAGAGATTCGATCGTGAGATTCAAGGCGACTGAGATAGGACCGCCGGTGATTACCTACCTGTGTGCTGATTTGTGGTACGTAATCCGTGATCATTTTATCCTCGGAGAAATTTGCACATGCACGAGTCGCACCAATTGGGGGCAATATTTTCTCTTAGGACAGTCTTCCTAAGGCGACTCGATCAAATCACGATAAGTTTTCTAATCGTTTGTTTACTTGTTTCTGTTGTGTTTTCCTGATCCTGTTTCCTTGCTGTCGGTTTTGCTATTGGCTTATTGGTATGTTCTTGACTTGATCAATAAATTCCCTACTGTTGATTAAATTATTTGTTTAATCTGTGGTGCTATAAATTAATTTCCAACAGTCTAAGAGAAATTTTTTTTATTGAATCATGTCTGGTAGTACCTCTAGTTCTCCCTTTAAGTCCCTAGTTGACACCTCAGATCTTCCGGAGAAGTTCGCTGGAAATAACTTCAAGCGTTGGTCTGAATGCATGAAGATCTGGCTGTCAATTAAGGGCATGTTTGGTATGCTGTCATCCAAATGTCCCACTCTGAAAGCCGATGATATCGCTAGTGTGGCTGCTGTTAAACAGTGGAAGGAGCAGGATGATGTTGTTCGAGGATGCATTCTGTCAGCTCTGTCGAATGCACTCTTTGATGTTTATTGCTCTGCTCCTCTCACTTTGCGTCAACTTGGGAATCGCTTTCCACGAAGTACAGCACCGATGACTCCGGTGTGAAAAAGTACCAAGTGGGTAAGTTCCTGAATTATCGCATGAGTGAGGGAAAGTCGGTTACCGACCAAGTGCACGAACTCCAAATCATTTTGCAATCGCTCAAGGATGCCGACATGGGACTTCCTGATAAGTTATTGTGTCATGGCTATTATTGAGAAGTTTCCTCGATCTTGGGGGAATTCGGTATGACCCTCAAGCATCGTGCCGGAAGCTTGACACTCAATGAGGTGATGAATGCAATTGCGATTCGGGAGGTGCATAATGGTAACCAACCAAGCGTACTGTGGAGGCTGCTTGCTAATATGGTATTTGGTAAAAGCAAGTTTAAAGGAAAAGGTGTGAAAACTCACTCTAAGGATAAAGAAGACCATGATAAGATTAAAGTTAAGAAAAATAACTTTAAGAAGCCAAAAGCAAAGCGAGGCTATTTGGAATTGTGGAGAAGGTGGACACTTTTCTAGGGACTGCCGGTCCAAGAAAGGAAAAGGACCACAAGGCTCTGGCGATGACCATCCCGTCGTCAACATGGTGTTGGGTCCGAAGGATTATGATGATCACGACTCGACGCACCCGGAGTTGACGCTCGACTGCAATGTTACAAAGTATGTAACCTCTTATCACCGAAATCTTTGCGTCTATGAACCCAACGAGTGGCTAGTTGACACTTGGGGCAAATGTGCACGTTTGTGCGATAAATTGCTATTTATGTCTTACCGGCTGAGCGTGGTAGATCAGTGACGATGGGGAACTCTAGTGCTGCAAAGGTGCTTGAGACTGGACGCGTGGACCTGAAGTTTCCTAATGGGCGCATTCTTACCTTGCATCGAGTGTATCACGTTCCTGATATTCATCGCAACATTATTAGTGGTTCTAGTTTAGTTAGGGAAGGATTTGAAATTTCGTTTAAATGTAATAAGGTCATAATTTTGGATTCTGGTAGTTTTGTGGGGAAAGGTTATTCCTCGGATGATTTATTTAAAATTAGAGTTGAAACTGATGTTTGTTCGCATAATAATTTTAGTTCTATTGATTATCCTGTTTCTTATTCCATTGAATCTTCAAATGTTTGGCATGGTCGTTTAGGACATATTAATTATGATTCTGTGAAAAGAATGATGAATTTAGATATTATTCCTAAACATGCTATTGATAAAAATTCTAAGTGTCATGTATGTGTTGAAGCTAAATCTACAAAAGGTCCGTTTAAGTCGGTTGTGAGAAATTCTGAAATTCTAGATTTAGTTCATACTGATATTTGTGAATTTAATGGCGTGTTGACCAAAGACAAAAAGAAATACTTCTCACCTTTATTGATGATGCTAGTAAATACTGTTATGTCTATTTGCTTAATTCTAAGGATGAACCTTCATGTAACTCTCTTAGGACCTCTTTAGCTTGGTCGGCTTCGAGACATCTCAAATATGGACCTGCAAATGATTTCTTAAATAGCACATTATCTATTAATATAAATCTTGAAATCCTTACACTGAATACTCTAGCATTCTTTTCTTCATCAGGGATAGTACCATCTTGAAGATATTTAATTATTGGCATCGTCCAAGATATCTCTATCTGACTATCAAGGATATCGTCATCTATACAGAATAGTTCTAATCTTTCCACAGCAGGGATGTCAACATGTATGATTGGGATATTAGTCTGAGGTAAGCTTTTGAAAGCTGATCCAAGATTAGCTAATGGATCTACTTGAGAGTTATCTTCTCGGGGTATTTGTTCGAAAGAGAATATTTGAAATTTGCTTGCCAAAATTTTTACAATGCCCAAATAAGCTGTCATCTTGGCATTTTTTGCTGCATAGGAACCGTTAATATGATTTACAAGTAATAATGAATCACTATATACCTGTATTGCTTTGATGTTCATGTCTAGAGCCACGGATAGGCCCACGATTAAGGCTTCGTACTCTGCCTCATTATTGGTGGCTTTAAAATCACAACTAATGGCCTGGGGTATGATGTCCCCTTGTGGTGACTTTAGGACAACATCTAGCCCTGTGCCTCTCATATTAGAAGCACCATCTGTGAATAGAGTCCACATCCTCAAGGTGTCCCCATCTTGGAGTTGTTGCACTTCAAGTTCTACTTCTGGTTGCATACTTGAACTAAAGTCTGCCACAAAATCTGCAAGTGCTTGTGATTTTATTGCTGTTCTAGGCTCATATTTGATGTCATAAGTGCTTAATTGAACGGACCACTTAGCCATCCTTCCTGACATTTCTGGTTTTCTCATTACACTTTTTATTGGATAGTTAGTACGAATGACAATAACATGAGTTTCAAAATAGTGCCTTAACTTAATTGAAGCAGAAATTAAAGCTAATATTAATTTTTCAAGGTATGAATACCTGGTTTCCGCATCGAGCAATGTTTTACTTACATAGTATATTGGCTGCTGGATGCCATCTTGATCACGGACCAGGACGACACTAACTGCAGTTTCAGGGACTTCTAAGTAGACACACAATGGCTTACCTTCTTGAGGCTTTAAAAGAAGGGGAGGTGTTGACAGGTACAACTTCAAATCTTGAAAGGCTTGTTCATGCTTATCAATCCACTCGAACCTAGAATTCTTCTTTAAGATGTCATAGAATGGCTTGCATCTGTCTGAGGATTTTGAGATGAATCGATTCAATGCTGCCACCTTCCCTTTCAATCTTTGAACATCTTTTATGGATTTGGGTGACGTTAAGTTGATGATTGCTCTGATCTGCTCTGCGATTGCTTCTATCCCTCTTTGTGTCACCATGTAGCCCAAGAATTTCGCGGACTTCATGCCAAAATTGCACTTTGTTGGGTTCAATTTCATGTTGAACTTGTCTAGGAAGTCGAATGCTTGAGCAAGATCTCAAACATGATCTTCAGCTTTCTTTGACTTTATCACCATATCGTCGATGTATACCTCCATAGTGTCCCCAATCTGCTCCTTGAACATCATGTTGACTAACCTCTGATATGTAGCACCTGCATTTCTTAGTCCAAAAGGCATTGCAATGTAACAATAAATACCTGTTGGGGTGATGAAGGCGGTATCTTCTTGATCGGATGGCTCCATCTGGATTTGCTGGAATCCTGAAGATGCATCCAGGAAAGTCAACACTTCATGCCCAGAAGTGGCATCCACCAAAGTATCAATGTGTGGCAAGGGAAAAGGATCTTTGGGACAAGCTTTGTTTAAGTCTGTGAAGTCAACGCAAACTCTCCATTTTCCGTTCTTCTTTTCTACTACCACCACATTTGCTAGCCATCTTGGATATTCGACCTCTCTGATCATCTTAGCTTTGAGTAGTCTATCCACTTCTTCTTGAATGATAATATTCCTTTCCTGTGCGAACTTTCTTCTCTTTTGGTGGATCGGTCTGAAAGATGGATCGATGTTGAGTTTGTGGGTGATTACATCCTTACTGATGCCTGTCATATCTTCATGTTTCCATGCAAAGCTTCTAATCCTGTTCTGCAAGAGGTTAATAAGGTCTTCTTCTATTTCTGCTGGAACATCTTGGCCAACCAGCACTATGAGATCTGGGTTTGAGGGGTCTAAGAATATCTCTTTCAAATCATGTTCCTTCGCCTCCAGAACCTCACGGGCCTTTTTCTGTAATTGCTATGCCATCTTAGGGGTTGTTGACGCCTTCATGGAAGTCATGTAACATTCTTTAGCTGATTGTTGATCGCTGTAAACCTTGACAACTCCCCAAGGTGTCGGCATCTTGACACATTGGTGATAGGTGGATGGTACAGCCTTCATTCCATGGATCCATGGTCTTCCCAAGATCACATTGTAGCAAGTTGTACTATATATCACGCAGAATTTCTCCATGGAATTGATACCTCGACTTAGATTGGAAGTGTAATCTCACCCATTGTACTTTTGGTTTCTCCACTGAAACCCACGAGCACCGAGGTCCTTTTTACAATGCTGTCTTCAGGGATCTTCATTTCCTTCAGAGCATCCAGCATGATGAGATTCACAGAGCTACCCCCATCTATTAGGATACGTCTGACCTTGCAGTTGGCTATCTGAAGTGCAACGACTAAGGCGTCATGATGTGGATCCATAACGTTGTCCCGGTCACTTTCTTCGAAGGAGATGACATCTTGAGATGTGAGCTGCGACATCTTGGAGGATCTCTCGAGTTTCTCATCCTTAGCTTGCTTAGCGAATCTCTTAGCTGCAGAATAAGAAGTACCACAAATATCAGAACCACCACTAATAACATTAATTACCTTTGTTACCGGTGGAGGAGATGGTGGTCTGGTTGCAACGGGTTTTTTGTTCTCCATCTTGGTCTTGCGGTTCCCAAGGAGCTCTTTAAGATGTCCCTTAGACAACAGGTAACTAATCTCTCTCCTCAAGGAGATGCAATCTTCGGTAAGATGTCCAAAATCTTCATGATAGGCGCACCATTTGGATTTGTCCTTCCAGCCGGATGACTTGTCAGTCTTTCAAGGCCACCTTGCTTTATCTCCAAGATTGCTCATTGCACAGAGAATACCTGAAACATCCACAGAAAAACAATAATCAGAAATTTTAGGAGATTCAATATCATCATCATCCCCATCATCTTCCACATAATTGACTTTGTTATGGTCATTTCTCTGGTAGGGTGCGGATGCATTACGTCTTTGGTGAGATGATTCTATCTTCCTATCAGGATGGTCATATGTTGAAGCTTTATCAGGATTCTTGGATTGCTGCATCTTGTCCTCTTCCAGCCTAATAAATCTTAGGGCCCGATTTCGGATATCTTCCATCTTCTTGCACGGGTTCATCACTAGGTCTTCATAGTAAGGGGAATCCTTCTTCAAGCCCATTTTGAAAGCTTCTGCAGCTGTTGCCATGTCCAGGTTGGGGATCTCCAAGACTTCTTTATTAAACCTGTTAACAAAGTCTTTTAAGGCTTCAGTGGGTTGCTGAGTGATACGATAAAGATCGCTGGTGAGCTTTTCAAATTGCATTTGCAAGAAAATTGATTGTTGAAGAGGTTGACAAGCTGAGCAAACGATCCAATAGAACCAGGAGGTTGACGGATCAGCCACTTCAATGCCGGTCCTACCAACGTTGAACCGAATCCTCGACATAAACAAGCTTCATGAAATTGGAGAGGGATGCGAACGATCTCCATTTTCTCTTGGTAGTGGGCGACATGCTCCTCAGGATCAGAACTTCCATCATACAATTTCATGGCAGGAACGTTGAATCCTTTCGGGATGTCAATATGCGCAATAGCTGGAGTAAAGCGAGATTGATTGTAACATGTTGGGGAGACTTGCTGGATAGGCGGGGTGACACCTGGCACATTCATGATCATATCTCTCAATTCCTGAAGCTGATTTGCAATGTAGGTTCCTGCAAAAGGGTTAGTGGTACGAGCAGTATTATCCAAAACAGGATTAGTATTGAAATTAACGAAAGGATTAACATTATCTGTAGAGGATGTCAGAATAGTGCTATTAGTGAAGATGGGCGTTTCTGGAAAGGTCAACATGTAGGCACTGGTAGCTAAGGGTGTCGACATCGCCACAGAAGTAGTAACCGGAGGAGAAGATGTTGACATCCTTATAGATGAAGCCATTGGTAGAAATTCATTGAAAGTTTGAGAGTTGTTCCCAATGTTGAAATCAAGGACTCTAGGACGGTAAGTAGAAACATTATCCTTTCTTTTGGAAAGTAACTCCTGCTCCTTTTGCACCTTGATCAAGCTTTCGGCTATCAAGGAGGTGCTATTTTGTTGACGATCCAGCTGATTCTTCATCTGCATCAGTATGCTCTTGATCTCAAGATCAGGAGATGGAGACATCTGCTTCTTGCCAGAATTCACAGGAGGAGGAGGAGGCAATGTTTCTTGGCCTCCGGTTGTCGACCGGCTACTGTTTTGAGGATTCACACTGCTAGGAAGGGCTTTGGTGACGACGGAAGTCAAAGGTTGGGTAGACATGGTAAAAAACGTAAGAATATTGAACCAATTAATAAACCAATGGCCCCTCGGTGGGCGCCAAACTGTTTTGGTAAAAAAAATCAACAATGAAGAAATTTGAAATGAAACTAAGGAGGGTGCAATGGAATATAATTGGTGCAATAATGTAATTAAAATGGCTCGATCAAGTAACGAGAAAAACCCTTGAGATAACTATCTCGCCGGCACAAAACCTCGGGAGGTGATTATGAGCACCTACCTTCCCAAACAATTTTATTAATAATGAATTACAAGGTAGAAAGCTATGGCGGATTACAAAGTGTTCTTGAGCTATGTGAGTGTAATGCGTGTGTATCTGTGTTGTGTGTGTTGTGTGTCTCCAGCCATGAGCTTAAATAAAAAAGAAAATAACGGAAAAATAAAATCCTAACAAACTTCCCTACAATCTCGGTAAGTTATCTATATCTTGACTTAGTCTTCCGAGCCGTTGAAAGGAGTCTTATTGGACACGTTTTTCCCACGTTCCATTTATCCCTGTAATTAAATATAATAGAAATAAATAAATAGTTAAATTAAGTAAATAGTTTACCTTGCTTGCGAGTGTGAAGATGTTGACATGCTGACAAAAACTCAAGACGTAGCAATCCTGAATTTTACCCACAACAGTAGTTAATCTTAAATTTTCTATAAATAAGTGTCTTTTTCTCTTCTTGCTAGACTTGAGACATTATTTGCACACCTACATTACATCTAATGAAATGGTTATATCCTAAATGATCACTTGCATTGCTCAACAAATAATCTCTGAAAATAACTAATGTTCTGATTAATCGGTGTGAGAAAGTCAATTGGTGCCCTCCCCA
This sequence comes from Adenophora triphylla var. japonica, assembly GCA_022495995.1. NCBI lineage: Eukaryota > Viridiplantae > Streptophyta > Magnoliopsida > Asterales > Campanulaceae > Adenophora > Adenophora triphylla. Next base: position 35,208 of record JAFEMH010004684.1, on the reverse strand, counting down.
TACACTTTCCTCACCTCACAAAGGCCTCTCTCAAGCCATACACTTCCCAAAACATGTCCCCACCATCACCTTGACCAAACATCAAGGAACAACAAAAGTTCACTCAACATCGAAAGATTGACCCCATGTCGACAACGACCTCGGAGCTCGCCTTCGCCCTCGTGCGCATCGAGAAAGTTCAAGCAGGAGCCTGCCTTCGTCCTCAAGAACTTCATGAAAAAAAAAAAAAAAAGAGAAAAGTTCAAGCAAGAACTTCAAAAAAAAATGAAAAAAAAGAGAGAAAAGTTCAAGCAAGAACTTCAAAAAAAAAAGAGAAAAAAGTTCAAGCAAGAACTTAAAAAAAAAAGGATGAGGCCAAGAACCTAGCACCGCCAATCAAAAGCTTGACAGATGGGCAAACAAAGTTAAAACTCGAAGAATGGAGGTTGTCGATAACAATGGAGCGGTCAAAGCAAAGGCAAAAACACATCATAAGCCCTTATGCTATATTCGAATTCTTTCTCCCCCGATGAAAGACGCCGATCAAGAAGCAATGGAATCACGGAAGAAGCCGTCAACAACGACTTGTCAAGGGATCACCTCAAGGCCCGTGCCTCATCATCCAAACTTCCCATCCGAACCTTTGCACCAAAAAGGCCACAAATGTTCATACCCTTTTCCCAGAGACAAGCACCGTTCTGCCAGAACTACGGTGACCTGAGCTCCTTACACTGAGGGGAACGTAGGTAACCAGAAATGGTTCGGTCATAAACACATACAAATCCCATAAACCCGGTCTCATCAATGATCTCCCCTATACATAGACCTTTCTTTCACACATAGCCACCTTTGATCCGCGACATCGGTTGACTTTCCCCTCATGATTAATCAATATGTTTGCTCATATCGAGATTAGTGGTTGAGAAACTTGAACATTAACAAAGGGTTTAAAGCAATCTTGTGATCATTATGAATAAAATATGTTTTCAGATGTCTCGACAAGTCTTCTTTTTCTACGATAATAGGAAAAATAGAGCTAAACACTGCCTTTCTGTCAGTAAGAGCTTTCATACACTTCTCCAAAACTCTCTATGCTCATACTCTCTCAAAAGAGTCAAACCCAAAGCAAGTTCTGGTGCCTGCATTAAACTAGGCATCCACATAAAATCGAGATTCGTCCCCACTTCTCTAAAATACGTCCTTGCACGTATAAATTACAAGCCACATCTTATACACTTTGGTTGACTAATCGAAAAAATCAAGGATGGTTGCCTCGTCGGGCCACATAAGGTTCAACTCAGATTGGGGATGCATCGGATTCACTCTAGAATCCCCACAGATGACCAGCGCTTCCTTCAAACTGGGGCTTTACCAAGTCATTTCTTCAGACTGGGGCTTTGCGACACGAAGAGAGCTTTTTCATCCCAAGGGTTTACTTTGAGTTCCGATTTCTGGGGCTTGTCAGAAGCATCTTTCGACATTGTGGTTTTAATCAGAATTGGGGCTTCTCGGATACAGCTTCGACAATCAGAATCTGAATCCTCATGACACCTCTGGGCAACAGTAGCATGCAAGGGCAGTTTTTTCCAGCAAGTCTTCCCTTCCTTCAAACAGCAAGCTTCAGAACCTACAGGGGTGGGAAAGCGAAAATATCCTGCTAACACCACAGTTCAGGCATCAAGACACAAGAAAGTCTCCAATCTCGGCAACCTTACTGCCAACAAGAAGCATAATCCCCAGAAGGATCAGCCAAAGTTCAACTTATCAAACCTCAATGCAATCTGGAGGCACCACCAAAACCTCTACCTCTCAAATGTTGTAGGCCTCACTCAGCTCAAGCAGACCCAGACGAACATTCCCCTGTGGTCCCTGCTCACATCTTCATACCCTCACAAGCTCAAGCTAGAGGAAAGTTTGGCCCGCACCATGGTCCCCATGGACGCAACTCCAGAAGGAGTAATCCAGATGATCGACAACATCCATTATGGAAACATCATCACCCTCACAGATTTGGACCTGCCAAGATTTGGAGCTGACCACAATGAGCCGCTTTGCATCACTGTTCAGACTCCAGAATGAATGTCTTGCCCGCCAAGATGATGGACCTGCTTAACATCAAGCCCACAGATTTGAAGCCTCCAGTCCACACTGTCAAAGCTTATGATTTTACTTCCCGCAAAGTTCTCAGGGTTGCTACTTTAAACATCTGGTTCGGCAAGCGGATGATCCCCACCAAATTTCAAGTGTTGGACATTCCTATCTTCCACAACCATCCTGGGACGACCCTGGCTGCATCAAATGAACGGAGTGGCATCCACCCTTCACCACTATATCAAGTTCATGCAAGGAAACGAGCTAACAACAGTCTACGACGACAACGCACCACCGAGGGGACCAGTACCAACGACATTCCAGTGCTTGAAATCAAGCATGACTTTGGACTGGGGCTCGGCAAAAGGTTACAAGGCCAACACCAAGTCATCAAAGTCAAGGACCACACTACAATCCAGAGGCTCGGTTATATGCCAACACCAGCTGACATCAGGAAAAATAAGAGGCTCGCCAGCACCAAAGCAGCAGCCCGCAAAAGGGGAACCTCCTACGGCACACCCAACCTCCAACCCTTATAGCTTCGACCTCGCTCGCTACTTCGTCAAAGGAGCCAACAGAGGAACTGATGAAGATGAGAAAGGAACTGGGGGAACCGATAGTGGAACTGAGAAAGATGAGAAAGGAACAGAAAAGTCTGCACAGAGACTACAGAAAAGTTGGAAAAGATGGCACAGAACCTCAAATGTTTCAAAGGACTCGAGCCCAACCCAATAAGGGGAGAATTCCTCGACGTCACTGCAACACCTGGACCCATCACCACCACCGTTCAACATAAATACCCGTTCGAAAGGATACCCGACCTTGTTAGGTCTATCCCGTCATCTCCCTGCGAGATCCTTCCCCCGAGATATTGCATTTCGTTATCTCTTCGTGAGATCCTCTCCTGTTATCTCCTCGTGAGATCCTTTCTTGTTACCTCCTCGTCAGGTCTATCCCGTCATCTCCCTACGAGATCCTTCCCCCGAGATTTTGCATCTCGTTACCTCTTCATGAGATCCTCTCCTCTTATCTCCTCGTGGATCCTTTCTCGTTACCTCCTCATTAGGTCTATCCCGTCATCTCCCTACGCGATCCTTCCCCCGAGATTTTTCATCTCGTTATCTCTTCTTGAGATCCTTTCCTATTATCTCCTCGTGAGATCCTTTCTCGTTACTTCTTCGTGAGATCTTTCCGTTTATCTCCTCGTGAGATCCTTTCTCGTTACCTCCTCGTGAGATCTTTCCGATTATCTCCTCGTGAGATCCTTTCTCGTTACCTCCTCGTGAGATCTTTCCGACTATCTCCTCATGAGATCCTTTCTCGTTATCTCCTCGTGAGATCTTTCCGATTATCTCCTCGTGAGATTCTTTCTCGTTACCTCCTCGTGAGATCTTTCCGTTATCTCTGCGTGAGATCCTCTCCCAAGATTTTTCATCTCGTCATCTACCCACGAGATTCCTTCCCGAGACGTTGCCTTTCGAGACCCTCCTCGATACCTCCTCGTGAGACTTTCTCCCATTATTTCTTAGTGAAACCATTCCCATTATTTCCTCGTAAAACCTTTTCCATTCCCTCTTTGTGAGATCCTCTTCGTGAGACCCTTACCATTATTCCTTCGTGAAACCTTTTGCGTTCCCTCGTAAGATATATCATGATTTGTGAGATCTTCCCTAAGTTTTATACCACGACAGCTTTTCGTAAGATTAGCCATCTTTTCGTAAGATTACCCATCTCTTAGAGAGATTACCCATCTTTTCGTAAGATTACCCATCTCTTAGAGAGATTACCCATCTTTTCGTAAGATTACCCATCTTTTCGTAAGATTACCCATCTCTTAGAGAGATTACCCATCTTTTCGTAAGATTACCCATCTTTTCGTAAGATTATCCATCTTTTCGTAAGATTAGCCATCTTTTAATTAAGGTAGACAGTCAAATACCTTCAAACACCCTATCCCCAATGGACAAAAGACAAACGGTAATCACTGTAAGCTCGTACAATGAATCCCTCTTCGGCCGCCATAGTAAGCCCGAGTATCTTTTCACTCCAGCCAGTGAACAATCCCTCTTCGGTCGCCATAGTAAGCCCGAGTATCTTTCACTCCAGTCAGTGAACAATCCCTCTTCGGCCGCCATAGTAAGTCCGAGTATCTTTCACTCCAGCCAGTGAACAATCCCTCTTCGGCCGCCATAGTAAGCCCGAGCATCTTTTCACTCCAGCAAGTGAACATTCACTTCTTCGGCCGTTATTCGTAAGCCCGACCATCTCATTTCAGCGGCCATCAAGGTAAGCCCACACAACAATCCCTTCTCGGCCGCCATAGTAAGCCCGATTATCTTTCACTATAGCCAGAGAACATTCACTTCTTCGGCCGTCAATCGTAAGCCCGACCATCTCATTTCAGCGGCCATCAAGGTAAGCCCACACAACAATCCCTCTTCAGCCGACATAGTAAGCCCGAGCATCTTTTCACTCCAGCAAGTGAACGTTCACTTCCCCGGCCGTCAATCGTAAGCCCGACCATCCCATCTCAGCGGCCATCAAGGTAAGCCCGCACAACAAATCCCTCTTATCATCGTAAGCCCGAACACCATATCCTTAGCAGAAAAGAGATGAGCAGCAAGTCAGCGTAAGCCCGCACAACAAACTTCCTTCAAAAGCCTTCCCGTCAAACTTGGAACCTTCAAAAGCATTTCCGTCAAACCCGGAACTCTCACTCAGGTCCGAACTCCTCCTAATCATTCCCCACAGGTTAAGGCCCCTACAAATTTCCCTCACACCCGTGAACTACGATCGGCTTGATTCCCGCTCGGGATACGTAGGAATCCTTTCGCTAAGGGTCCAGCCATTTGACCATCTAGGTCTCTCCATAAGGCATCTCCCCGATTTGGAATCCTTATCTTTTTTCGACGACCCCACTTCCTTCAAAAGTGACGTCGCCGAGGGGCTACTGTAAGTACCCAAATTCGGATCGTCAAAATCCGTTAAAAGTTAACTGGAATTCATTAACTCCCCCTTTTCGACTTTCCAGGACTACCCCGTGCATCCAAATTTCAAAGTGTACTCAACACACGTTATCACACGTAAAAGTAAAGCTTTCCCCAAAAAACGCACTTTTCAGGGTATTGCGGGATTTGATTTGCTGTTTTCGAGCGTCTCGACCTTCCGGAGGTCATAACTTCCTCATACGAACTCCGTTTTGGGCCCACCACATATCAAATCAAACGCGAGAACAAGATCTAGGCATATAACTAGTTTAATTAAGAAAAATAGCCAATTTGAAGAAAGGGCCGGCCGGACTGTTTTACTGGATTAAATAAAATGTGCCAGATTCAATCCAACTCAAGGTCAAATGACCAAAATGTCCCCAAATTGAAGAAAGGGCCGGCCGGACTGTTTTACATGGTAAAATGACCAGGCCAAGCAAAGTAACCTCCTTCTCCAAGAAAATTACTCCTCCTCCAAGAAAACTCCTCCTATAAATACTCACCTCCTCCTCCATTTTCAAGACACCATTTTCTCTCCTCTCTCCACCCCAAGCAAATTAGGCTTGTCTTCTTCAGCTCTTCGGGGGCCCTCGTGCTACTCGTCGACGGAATTTTCTACTCTTCGGGGGCCCTCGTGCTACTGGTCGGTGGATTCTGATCCTCAAAAAAACACAAGCTAAACCGACCCAAGTCGAAACACTGCCCAAATCCCTAGGTTTCTAAGCACCAAATAAAAGGGAAAACTCTGCCCAAACACTTCCAGAACACCTTTCAAACACCTTTTCGTATCCCGTATACATCCTCCCGAGCCAAAGAGTCAACACCAAATTTGTTAAACTCTCACTCTCAAAATGTAGACGTAACGCCGTCTACGGGACTCGATACATTTTAGTCCCTAATCATCTTCTCTCCCGTAAGAGAAGTAATTTCGGGTTAAAACGGCGTTCAAGTCCCGTTTTTACATTTCTGTCATTTACAGTCCGGATCGTTCAATCCGTTGATCGCACTTTTACCATCCGGATCGATCGATCCGTGATTGTCATTTACAAGTCCGGATCGTTCGATTTTCGGATCGTTTGATCCATTGATATTGCACTTACTTTACGCACATTACAAATCCGAGTCGTTTGGCTCGTCGATCGCATCTTTACAAGTCCGGATCATTTGATCCGTTGATATCGCATTTTCAATACTGTCATTTACAAGTCCAAACCGTTTGGTTTGTTGATAGTATTTACTTACAAATGTCCGAGTCACAAAATGACTCGTTGATCGCATCTTACTTGCCATCGTTTTCTTTAAAATGGGTAACATCGTAAAGTCCGATTCAAAACCGAAGTTCGTCATTCTAACTCCTTTTAAAAACCCCTTAAAATCGATGTTTGTCATTCAAACGCTCATTTCAAACTCAAAACCGACGTTTGTCATTCAAACGCTCCTTTACCAAAATCAACGTTTGTCATTCAAACCAAGATTAAAGCTTGTCATTCAAGCACCTTTTCAAAAGCAACACGAACACACACACGTGCACAATCTTCGAGAAAGGTAGAAAGACTCATCATACGAGGCATTTCGGGTGATCTCAATATACTCTTCCCGAAACGTAACGTGACCTCCGAACCTAACAATCTTTGGTTCTAAAAGCCTTTTGTAAAGTTTTGGCTGTCAATCAAAACGTCACATTTTCAAAGCCTTTTCCAAGTTTTGGCTACCAATCAAAATGACCTCCTTTTTCAAACCATCCATTTTCAAAGTTTGGGCTCAAAATACAAAATGGCGTGGCGACTCTCTTTTCCAAGTGAAGTCCATTCGAAAGAACCGCTCGCCGCAGTCCGCGCGATCCGGGTAATTTCAGTTGGAAAAAACCGAGAGTTCACCCAACACGCCTCGTAAACGAGTCTTTCAACAACAAACATCCAATGTATTCATAAATGTGTGCAAACGTATAAGACGAGAAACGTGATAAATGTATTTTATAATGAGATAGATACAACTCGTGAACCACTTGGTACAAAGGGGGGCCACATCCCAATTACAAAATTAAGAACAAATTACAATTGGAAAGGAATTTCTGCAGAATGGTAAACTGTGTTACATGACACAGGATCTGCCTGGTTAAGTGTGTCGCGTGACACAGGACTCAACCTGGCGGAGTTGTGTCGCGTGACACAGACGCCATACGAGTAAACCATACAAACTGAAATGCAGAATGAACCAAGGACAATCCAGATCGACTTACATCAGAGATTTAACTCAGAAAACACATGAATCAGCAGTCAATCATTCAAGTGGATGTGGATATGGAGAGATCCACACTCTCTTGATGAACAAGCCACAATTACATCCAAATTAACCCATAAGCATGAAATGATATGGAACAAGGTAATTTAAACAGAGAGATTGCGATAGGAACTTAATAATTAGAGCAGATGGAGCCTAATTATCAAATCATGAATAGAAATTGCATGCGAATTATATAAAAGAGCAAATAGAAGAGAAATAAGGAGGGAGGGAGTTTGTTACCCTTGTAGATCCTCAATCCTTATACCAAGTCAGGTATAAGGATCTTCAATTATCAGCTACAGAACCGGATTGAGCTCAGGAAGGATGGTAGATTAAGGATCTAGGTGATAGTGTATGAATTGGGTTGAATTGAGAGAGAAAAGGAGAGAGTTGTGTGTGAGAAAGAGAGAATTGTGTGTGTTTTGATGTGTGTGTTACGCCAATATTTGGGCAGAGTAACAATAGGTCGAAAAGGGATCCAGAAATGAGAGGGGGGGTCTTATTTATAACCTGCTGGTGAGTGGCTAGTTGCGTCGCACGACTTAACGCTTGTGTTTTCCGTGGCTCGTTTAGTCGCATGACAGGACGAGCCAATAACCGTTTTTGGCACCAACAACCTGTTCTGGAATATTGCGGGATAATTCCTCCTAGGTCCAAAATGAATAATTCTCTATAGGTCCTTTTGCATGGAGAAAAGACTTAAAAGTACTTCCTTCGCAAGAAACTTATAAAAAGTTCTCGGAAGTCTCGGAATGGACCGAAAAATTACCAAAATGCCCCCTAGTGTACTTTTATTGTGTAAAAGACACTTTTATTGGGTCACGAGTTGGACTGGGGTACTCACAACTACACCGTGTAGCGATTTCACTAAACTCGCTACACGGTGTAGCGAGTTTAATGATATCGCTACACGGTGTAGCGAGTTCAGTTGAACAGAAGCCCACAGTAGCAGCAGTCTTCAGTAATCCCACCTGCAAACAACAAACAACCAAACCAAACATAATCCCATATCCAATGCAAATAACCAAATCAAAAGCATAATCACCTGCTGCAAACAAAACAATCAAACCAAACCAAACCAAAACCAAAACCAAACCAAATAACATGCTGCAAACAACAAACAAACTGTTGTAAATAATCAAACCAAACAAAATTCCATATCCAAACAAAATACCATAAAACACACCTATACATCTACATAAATGTGTAGAAAGTGTAAAACAAAATAAAATGCAAATATCCAAATAAAAACTAAAAAAGTCATAGTTTTAGTTATTACAAATAAAAACATCAAAATAAAAACTAAACTAATACTACAAAGTTTCATTACATCCTAATAAAAAAAAAAGTGAACTCGCTACCTCCTATCGTAGAAAGACGGGGTGTACTTACTCGTAGGATTTCGCTACCGAGACCCTCTTCTAATCATATCTTCCTCCCGTTGAGCAGGGGTAGCTCAGTCGGATCGGAGAAGAGGCGGAGCCCTGTTTGTGATGTAGAAGAAGGAGCCCTAAAGCCACTTCCACTCGTATATAGTTTGAAGCCCATAGTGGATGATCCAGGGGAAGGGTCTGCCTGGGCACTCCACCCACTCCCCCTCCCATTCCCACTCTCCCACCCACTCCCACTCCCCCAGGCACCCCTACTCCTACTCCCCCAGCCACCCCCACCCCCCCACTGTGACTGCCATTCATATTGTCCATAATCCTAGGTCTGGGTCTGCGCTTGAGGCTCGGGCTCGGGGTCAGGCTCGTCGTGCAAGTCCATTTGGGGTGGTGATTGTGCCTGTCCACGACGTCTAACCCGACATTGTCGAGGTTGTTCTACCCCCTTTGCGCGATCTACCGGTGGGGGAGGTGTTGCAGCAGACTGAAGGTGTTGGAGTTCCCTAACTCCCGTGAACCCGTGTGTAATAGTCGCCCGCATTGAAGCTTGTCTGGGATGCTCAACCATCTCATTGTCGATTTGCAAGCGCTGAAGGGTCTGCACCTGTTTTTATATCAAAAATATATATAAGTACGAGAGACATAATTTAATAATTGATGTTTTGTTTAAAAAAACTAGAAATAATAACTTGAAAAATGTAAAAACTTACCAGAAGCTCTAAGGCAGGGGCAGCGACTGGTATCCAGCCTCCTCTATATGAGTGAGGTTCTGCACAAACATACACGTTATGCTCCGATACCACATCATATATGGATCGGTGTAATGCATATCGTGAATGACGTAGATCCCGGAAACCAGATATTGTCGCCGTTGATCCCAGAGTGCAATATGTTGTTGATGGCGGATGCTCTAATTAACGGTATTGTTTCCTCGCCGATCACAACTATGCAAGTCCCGCCTAGTGTCTCACGGATCTGGGACCACCTGCATCAGGGCAAACTGCCTCATAACGCGATCCGACAGATGCCAGTCGATCCTCTCAAAGCATACGAGAGGGACCTTCGCCAACCATATGTCCTCACCCTGAGTGCAGTAGGGCGGAGCGTATCTCCCTGCATAAGGCTGCCACACAACCTGATCATCAGATAGAGCAGCTAGCTGATCCCGATACCCTCGCAGGTTATGTGCAGTAACCTCCGTCAGATTCAGTGATGCCTGGGTCCAGCTGAAATTTCATAAACAGAATAATTATAAGAAAAAGTTAAAAAAAAATAACGACGAGAAAATAACATATGATATATGTATACATGCATCCAAGGGGCATGACATTTAGTCCGGATCTCTGAATCGACTACGGATATGTGGTTGCACACATCTCAACCGCTCCTAAGCCCAAATCTATATCTATTAAATATATATCAAATACTATAAATAATGCCGCTAATTTGAAATCAAACTAAAAAACAACAACATAATGAACATTAAAATGAGATAAACACACCTGTAGAACGTTGAGAAATCCTTCGCACTGTCTCGTCCGAGGGTCAGTCGCACTACACAGCTCTCGATATAGAAAAGCGAGCGACGCACTCCCAACCGTACCGGGGCGACCACGAAAACATACGCAAGAAGAGGTAGATAACATAACTTAACCTTATTGTTCGTACGATCAGGCATGACCGTAGAACCCAAGGCGAGCATGATATATGTACGTACGTACCTATCCACAATCTCTAGAGCAGTATCATCGGCGAGGTCATCGAAGTGTGGGAAATGGGTCGTAATCCACCTGAGCTTCAGACTACTCCCATCCATATCTCTGGGATCAGGGACAGCCCCTAAAAACTCCTGACAAACAACCCGCCAGTCTACACGTGCTGGGAACCCAGCATCAGTAACAGCATCCCCATCAATCGGCAACCCGGAAATCATGTCGATATCCTCTAGGGTGATCGTCATCTCACCAACCGGGAGGTGGAATGTATGGGTCTCCGGACGCCATCTCTCGATCAAAGCCTCCAGCAACCCATAATCATACTGTACTCTCCCTATATAGTGGACTCCACCAAAGCCGCACTCCGCCAGTCTGGAAAATATCCTAGGAGCTAATCCGACCGGGAAGGAGGCACCACGACGAAAAGACAGGGGACTAGCAACCTCCAGCTCAGCCCTAATAAATCAAGCTCTATGGTCCTCATGTTGGTCAGAACAGAGGCATCGATAGGCCCGAGATCAATGAAGGCATCCATCTATTTATTTCAATATCAAGGTTGGTAATTAATAATCATTATTTCCTAAACACTTTATAGGTACTTGGTTATTGTTCTACGAGGCAAGGAAATAAATAAGAGAATACAAAAGTGTAATTACTAGTATGTGGCATTGTAATCCAAAGTTATCCACACTTTCAAGAAGTGCCTGTGGGAAAGGTCTTGATTTCCAGCCTATATACTAAGTAATACTTCAATAGTAATCCTCATGCGGTTTTGAAAAATAGCATGCGATTTATTTTTTAAGTTTGAACAATAAATTATATTTTTAGGGTTTGGGGTAGATCTATATGATTTAGGGTTTAGGATTTGGGGTATAAGTATATGAGATTTGGGATGTAGTTATAGATATATTAATATTTCTTAGAAATTTAATTTATTTTGTTGTTTTTAGTATTTTTTTTCTTTATTGTTATCATAATTTTTCTTTATTATATATTATTCAATTATTATTTATTATCTCTCAATAATATTAATGAATATTATTCTTCTTGATATTTACTTGTTTTATTAATGACATGTATTTTGAACCGGAGGGAGTATAATAATAAATATTTGCACACTAATGAGTATTATCAACAATTATTATTATTATTATTATTATTATTATTATTATTATTATTATTATTATTATTATTATTATTATTATTATTATTATTATTATTATTATTATTATTCTTATTATTTTAACAAATATTATTAATTATAGTAGTAAGTATTCACACTAATTATACAATTGTTAATATTATAACTGTGTATTATTTTAACAAGTATTATTAATTAAGTCTTTTTTCAGTAATTAATAATCATTATTATTACTTTTTTATTACTTAAAAGTCATTTTATATAAGGACGGACAAAAAAAAAATCAGCCTACATAAGAAAATTAATTAATAATTTTCTATAAAAAAATTGATAAGAAGTTAATCATTCTTTTTTTCCAATATTCTTACACAAATAAAGTAACAATATTAAATTAAAAATCCTAAATTGCAAGTAAACTAATATATTTTTACAATGTCATAAAAAAAATCAAAAAAATCCTAAATTGCAATTAAACTAATAAACATTAATTATTATCTCAAAATTTTGGATTGGGACACAAATTAGTCACATATTTTAGCTTAAACTAATATATTTTTACAAAACTAAATTTACCAAAAAAAAAAAAAAATAGCAAGTAAACAATTCTAATAACAAGTAAAATATATTTTTGCTATTAAAATATAGTGAACTCCACTAAGTAAAAAAAAATAGCAAGTAAAATATAGGAATATAAACTTACACTTACAAAATTTTGATGATCAAAATGTTGAATTTGAATGGCGTAAAATCTAGGGAGAAACGCGTTTCTCCATAAGTTATGGAGAAACGGGTTACGGGTATCCAGAACCTTTTGAAAGGATATCCAGAAACTTTTTGTATTGGCCATGACCTTGTCCCATGGTTACTTACGGATATCGGTCTCAAGGTTACGGATATCGAACCCTTTGAAAGGATATCCAGAAGCTTATGAAAGTGATATCCGAAACCTTGAAAATGATAGCCGAAACTTTCAAAATGTTTACGGATATTCATTTGATGATTCTGGATATACATTTGAAGGTTTACGGATATCCAGAAAACCTTCAAAATGAATATCGAGAAACTTGCAAAATGTTTCGGATATTCATTTGATGGTTTACGGATATACATTGAAGGTTTACGGATATCCGAAACCTTCAATAAGCAATTTACAGGTCTTGACCTTGGATTTGACTTCAAATCTATTTTTACGGATATCCGCCCAAAGGCTTACGGATATCCGTTCCAAAGCTTTCTGGATATCGAGAACCCTTTGAGACTGATATCCAGAAATTTTCTTCTGGTTAACAAACGTATAGCTTCTGGCTATTAAAAACGCGTTTCTCCATAGTTATGGAGAAACGCGTTTCTCAGCAGACCTACTCTTTGAATGGCAAAATGGCTTTGTTTCTTCTTCTTCCTTCCTGGCGGCTGACTTAGGTTTTTTTTTTTTTTTTTTTTTTTTGGTTTTTTTGATTGAAGACGGTAAACTGGAAGGGAAAAAGGGATTTTAAATAAATTGATACACCGTGTAGCGAGTTTGACTTGGACAGGTCAAACTCGCTACACAGTGTAGCGAGTTTTGCTTAATTAATTGCCCTAATTAATGACCAAGCCGGCAAACTTAATTACATGAAACTTGCTACACCGTATAGCGAGTTTGACCTGTCCAATGTCAAACTCGCTACACGGTGTAGCGAGTTTCAAAAAGTGGGACAGTTTGGACAAAAGTTTGAACAGTAAATCGTTTTGAAAAATATAATTTTAGAACAGTATTATTTGAGAAAAAAATCAGCAACACCCTACCCCATTTTCTATATTTATGATAAAAACATTTTTTTTCTTAATTTTTGTGTCCAATTTTTATTTTTTTTAATAAGGTGGGTCCGAAGGAATATATTGAAATGAATGGTGAAATAGGTATTACCGTTACATACATTACTTTCCCCAAAATTCTCTATATACACTTTTAAAAATTTAAATGGCCCATTGGAAACTAATGGTGAAATAATTGAGATGAAGGAAATCCTCCACATGAATTATCTTGAAATTATAGTAATTCAGTAAATCTTATTTCCTTAAAGAGTGAATAATTTACATTTTGACAAGAAATCTTCAAGAGATTTCATGTATCCCATTCTAAAAACCCATCATTTTTCCACAACACCATAAAGGAATCAGATGCCAAACACCATGAGAAAGGAGAAATTACATGCTTCCTTGACTTTGGAGTGGTCAAAAAGCAATAGGAAAACTATTTCTCCATTCTAAAGATAGCTTAAAGTTAACACAAAGTTTAAAGAACTCTCCATTAAATCTTTATAATGAAGTTCTAGTACAAGTTTCAATACAAATCTTGAGGGTAACTCTTGGAATTGATCATTGTTCTATGGAGATCTCGAGAACGAAGGCCGAACTCATCAAGCCGGTTTTTCTAGCTGTGGGGATCCCTCTAGCTTTTTCTTTGGCTTCTCTCATTCTTGAAAAGATCAGAGCCAAGAAAAGTTCATGTCTGAAATCCTCGCCCTCTGATATTCGTGTGAATACCTTGGAAAATAATTTCCCAGAGAGCAATTCCCATGAATATTCATGGAAAGAAGAGATTTTGGACCTACGAAAAAAGGTGGAGGAGCTTCAAGAGAGAGAAATGATGATGGAGAAGAGGTTTCTTCGTTATCATGAACTGAAAGTGCAGGAATTTGTGCTTATGGAGGTTGAATACAATTTGTTGTTGGAGTTGGAAAGAGCTGAGTTCATGGATATGGAGGTGTCATCATTGGAGGAAGAAGAAAATCAGATATTTGAGGAAATTGTGAAAGAGATTTTGAACGCGTTGGAGGAGCCTAAATCTTCAAGATCGGAAAATGTTATGATTCATCAGAGAATTAAGAATCTTCTGAAGAGGCTGAAAGGGCGTATGCGTGATATAAGTAAACAAACTTTGCAGATTCAAGAAATGGAAGCTGTGATCTCAAGTAAGGACACCGAAATAGAAAGAAAATCAGACATGATCAAGAAGTTGGAAGATGAAACCGAGGAACTGCAAATAGCTATACAGAGTTTGCAAGAGGAGAAGAATGAGCTCTTGAAGAAGCTGGAAATGGCAGAAAGCCCGGCCCGAACAAAGGTATGCAAAATTTATCGTTAACTAAATTCCCATTTTATCCTTTTCGTCGTTATGTCAGTTAAAGTAGAGGAATTTCAAGTATGAAATACCAATAACCATAGAACAAGTTCATTGTTCTTGGTAGTGCTGTTCATATGCACAGCTTGCTTGAGTATTTCATTTAGTTGATTTTCTTGATCAAATATGCATCCCTTAAAAGGTCATTCTGGGAAAGTGTTAAAGAAAGTAGCTGTGTCTCATTTGGGACTATTTCTGCACTAATCTTTGACTAGTACTATAGTTACAAAAATAATCTTACAAAATTTTATTCACAAACAAACATCGTATTTTTTTATTGTGTGAAAACAAACAGTGTTGTAAGTGAATGATTTTGAAGTTCTATTTGTAGGTCCCGGTACTCATCGATTAATCATCCAATCAATTTTTGCCAACTATGGTTGTGAACAAGATTTTGTGTAAAATTGTTCCTAATATTTACCTTTGAACTTTCTGGAGTTAAGTACCAAGTTCGCCAGTCGCAACTAACCTATTAACTTTTTTACCTATTCGTCACTGAATTATTTCTCTTTACGATTTCGTCCTTAACCTAATTACTTAGTTTACCATGTCATCCTTCCATCTCATTTCCGTCCAAACTGCCATTAAAGCTGCCTATGCGGCATGCTGACGTCATAAAAATGCTGAGTTGGCAATAGACTTGATCAAGATTTGCTGATTTGGTATAAAAAAGAGTACAGATGAAAATTATTAAACTAAAGACCCTAATAGTTATTTCTTATTATAAAGGGTGTAAAATTGAAATTTTAAATTAAACACACCCCTTTCTTATAATCTTCATCAACCTAATTTCATTATTCAAGAGAGAGAGAGAGAGAGAGAGAGAGAGAGAGAGAGAGAGAGAGAGAGAGAGAGAGAGAGAGAGAGAGAGAGAGAGAGAGAGAGAAAAAAAACAATCCAACAAGATAATAATCTTCTACCTTCATCTCCATCTGCATCTACTCCAACACCTCCGACACCGGCCACCCTTCCTCATCCACCGCCGTCTTCCACCATCCCGCACCACCCCTTCCATGAACCCATTGATCGCCTCTCCCAATCACAGACATTTGTTCCCTTCCCCATCCCACCCCTTTCAGACCGCCGCCATCGGATCTTCTGTTGTCGTTGCCCTCCCACTCCTATTTCTACATTCTGCTTCTTCTGCGTCAAAATCCACGCATTTCCCCTTGCTTTCAAATCTAAATCTAAGATTTATCTTTATTTCTCTCTCCATCCACCATTGTAGTCGCTTTCTCCCACTCCCTAAGCCTCTCCTGTAAGAATTAATTACACTAGCATGTTCGAAATCCTAAAGAACACATAATGTAATTTGCAGCGAAAGATTAGATCGACATACCTCCAGCCATTGCACCGGAATCGGAATCGGAATGGAGTCGGAGTTGCGCCGACAGAAACCATGGAAGACTTCCAAACTCTTACTCCCTCTTTACTGATGGTGTGTATTTCTTAATGAGAATGAGAGAGTTTAGGGACCTCCAAAACCTTTAATTTATGCACTCTTTCCATCAAAGAGTGGTCGTATGAAGTGGGGTAGTTTTAGAGTGGTAGGAGGTTAGGAGCGGTTGACGACGGTTACTCCCTCAACCATGTGGACCACTGACAGTGAGGAAAACCAACATTCTCCCACTTGGTCCACAAATTTCACCATATATCTTAACGAGGGCCAAAATGCATGAATCATGGCGATAGTTCCTCTAACTATGAGTATTTTCTTCCATGTATCACAATACATTTAGTACCTCAAAACTAACCCAAATAACTTAATGAATAAACCCTATGTTTATTCAAGGTCCAAACTTAATGATATTTTCTCGAAATGAATGTGCACAACTGAATGAGAAACATCAACTGAAGTAAGAATTTCATCAAAATAACAAACATACGTACAATGAAGATTTACATAATGGAACCAAGTCCCATTCTAACTACATAATCCTTAAAACTCTTTGGTGGCATGCCTTTAGTTAAAGGATCGGCAACCATCAACTCGATGCTAACGTGCTCAATGACCACTTTCTTTTCCTTAACACGTTCTCTAATGGCTAAGTACTTAATGTCGATATGCTTACTTCGACTACCACTTTTGTTGTTCTTAGCCATAAAAACAGCAGCTGAGTTGTCACAATACAATTTCAATGACCTAGAAACTGAATCAATGATTCTAAGCCCGGACATGAAACTCTTCAACCATACACCGTGTGAGGTAGCCTCAAAACATGACACGAACTCGGCCTCCATAGTGGAAGTAGCAGTCAAGGACTGCTTCACGCTTCTCCAAGATATAGCTCCACTAGCTAACATGAAAACATACGCAGATGTTGATTTGCGAGAGTCAACACAGCCATCGAAATCTGAATCGGAGTAGCCAATCACCTCCAAATTATCGGTCCGTCTATACATGAGCATGTAATCCTTCGTTCCTTGAAGGTATCTCATGACCTTCTTTGCAGCTCTCCAGTGGTCAATTCCTGGGTTACTCTGATATCTCCCAAGCATCCCAACAACAAATGCAATGTCGTCCGGTGCGGACACTCCGAGCATACATAAGGCTTCCAACAGCTGAAGCATATGGAATGTCTTTCATTTGTTCCCTTTCGAGCTCATTCTTGGGGCACTGGTCCAGTCTAAACTTGTCACCCTTCACAATGGGTGCTACACTAGGTGAACAATCCTTCATCTGAAATCTCTCTAAAACTTTGTTGATATAGGTCTCTTGAGACAAACCCAATATGCATCGAGATCTATCTCTATGGATCTTAATGCCAATGACATAAGATGCCTCTCCCATATCCTTCATATCAAAGTTTTTCGAGAGAAATTGTTTCACATCGTATAGAAATCCTTTATCATTGGTTGCAAGCAAAATATCATCCACATATAACACAAGGAAACAAATCTTGCTCC
Source organism: Adenophora triphylla var. japonica (assembly GCA_022495995.1). Taxonomy (NCBI): domain Eukaryota; kingdom Viridiplantae; phylum Streptophyta; class Magnoliopsida; order Asterales; family Campanulaceae; genus Adenophora; species Adenophora triphylla. The sequence goes on along the minus strand of JAFEMH010004684.1, from coordinate 17,557 downwards.
CACTAACCTTGAGGTATATGCATTGATCCATAACATTCTCTTCAAATCCTAATGAAGTGATGACGTTATGGAATATTTTATACCATTGACGGGAAGCTTGTTTCAATCCATATATAGATTTATTAAGCTTACATACCAAATGCTCACCACTATTAGAGGAGAATCCTTCAGGTTGTTTCATATAAACTTCTTCCTCTAGATCACCATTAAGGAAAGTCTTCTTCACATTCATTTGATGTAGCTCTAAATCAAAATGGACTACCAATGCCATAATTACTCGAAGGGAATCTTTCTTAGATACAGGGGAAAAGGTTTCCGTGTAATCGATTCCTTCTCTTTGTGAGAATCCTTTGGCAACAAGTCTTGCCTTATGTCTCTTGATGTTGCCTTGTAAGTCTTTCTTTGTTTTGAAGACCCATTTACATCCAATGGCTTTTACACCATTTGGCAACTCAACGAGATCCCAGACTTTGTTAGTTGCCATAGAATCCATCTCATCTTTCATGGCATTGTACCATAAGCTTGAATCGTTAGAACTTATGGCTTGTGAAAACGTTTCAGGATCATTTTCGGCTCCAATATTGTAGTCACACTCTTGTAGATACACGACATAGTCACTAGGAATTGCTGACCTCCTTGCCCTCATAGATCTTCATAAAGCTGGATCAACATTATCCTGAGGAGCAGGATCATGTTGTTCAGCAGGTTCAACATATTCATGTATTTGTTGAACTTCATCTACTATTGGATTAGTATCAGCTTGTGGAGCTTCTTGAACTGGTTCTTCAACACGTGTTTGTTCTTGAGGAGTGTTGTTAACAATAATGACCGGTTCATAACTTGAAGTGGTACGCTGAGCATCAGAATGATCATTCCTTTGATCAATGTCCAAGGATCGATCGCTCCCACTGATCAAGTCATTCTTAGGAAATTTTGCATTTCTTGATTCCACAAACCTAGTACTGTGAGATGGACAATAAAATCTATATCCCTTAGACCTTTCGGCATATCCAACAAAATATCCACTTATGGTCCTTGGGTCCAACTTCTTTTCTTGTGGATTATAGATTCTCACTTCGGACGGACATCCCCAAACACGTACATGTTGCAAACTGGGTTTCCAACCTTTGAATATCTCAAAAGGCATTTTTGGAACGGCCTTGGTTGGAACTTGATTTAATATGTACGTAGCCGTCTTAACTGCTTCGCTCCACAAGGATCGAGGAAGTTTGGAGCTTTCAATCATGCTTCGCACCATGTCCAATAATGTTCGATTTCTTCTTTCAGCTACTCCATTTTGTTATGGAGTACCTGGCATGGTATATTCTGGAACTATACCATTCTCTCGAAGAAATCTCGCAAATAGACCAGGTGCTTGTCCATTTTCAGTATATCTACCATAGTACTCTCCACCTCTATCTGATCTCACGATCTTAATTTGCTTGCCGCATTGTTTCTCTACTTCCGCTTTAAACACCTTAAAAGCATCAAGTGCTTCATTCTTATTCTTAAGCAGGTAGAGATACATATATCGCGAGTAATCATCTATGAATGAGACAAAGTACTTGTCACAGTATGCATCCATGTCTGGACTACAAATATCTGTATGTATGATTTCCAATAAATCTGGGCTTCTTCTGACACCCTTTTTTGGCTTATTTGACATGTCAGTCTGATTACCCTTAATGCAGGCTATACACGTCTCAAAGTCTGTAAAATCTAAAGTACTAAGTACTCCATCATTTACCAACTTTTTAATTCTATTAATAGAGATATGTCCCAATCTCCGGTGCCACAACATAAAAGAATTGTCATTCATAACACATCTTTTGGTACCAATATGAACGTGCATAGATGAGTGGTCATCATCATTTTTCAAATTTAAGTTAAAAAGAATATTAGACAAAATACCATTTCCAATAACTTTAGATTTAAAAATTAAATCAAAACCGCTTTCTGAAAAGTTAAAGGAATAACCATCTAATACAAGTCTAGAAACATGAATTAAATTCCTAGAAAAACTGGGAATATAAAAAGTCTTTTTCAAACTTAAATGAAAACCACTACTTAAAACTGAATTACACGTTCCAACGGCCTCTACACATGAAGGCATCTGATTTCCTGAATAGACGTTGCATTCATTTCCCACTGGTTTCCGCAGGTTTTGTAATCCCTGCAATGAAGTGGTAATATGAATTGTAGAGCCAGAATCAATCCACCATGTATTATGATTTACAACAGTCATATTGGATTCATAACAAACAAAGGAAAGTTGAGTAGCTTTCTTATCAAGCCAATTCTTGAACTTAGGACACTCCTTCTTAATGTGCCCCTTCTTTTTGCAAAAGAAGCACACGGGATCCTTCTTAATATCCTTGTTGGGAGGAGGGATTTTTCCCTTTCCCTTGTCCTTGGCTTGACCATTCTTCTTGTTCTTTCCAACTGTAGTGAAATTCACACTCTCCTTTTACTTAACCTCCATAAGCAGCCTGCCCTCTTCCTGAACACACATGGTCATCAATTTATTGATTGTCCATTTATCCTTATGTGGGTTATAGGATATCTTGAATGGGCCATACAGGTGAGGTAAGGTGGAAAGGATATAATGAACCAAGAAGACTTCCGACATCTCAACCTCTAATGCTTTTAGTCGAGCCGCTATATCCCTGATGTGCATGATATGATCACGCACACCCTTAATGCTATTGAGCCTTAGGGATGTAAACTCCATGATCAGGGTACTTGCCATTGCCTTATCTGAAGTGGCAAACTGATCAACAACAGCCTTTAGTAATTCTTGAACCTTCTTGATATGCTCGACTGAACCCCTTATGCCAGCTGAGATCTTAGTCTTTATGAAACTCACACAGAGACGATTAGATCAGTCCCATTTTTCATAAAGATCAACAGCATCCAGAAGGCTAGTTTTAGTAATTGGAGGGGATTCATTCTTCCTTATGGCATAGTCAAGGTCCAACCATCCTAAATGAAGGAGAACTCTCTCCTTTCACACTTTGTAGCTGTCCCCTTTAAGCTCGGGAACATCACATCTCATATCAGGGTAATCAACAGATTGAATTGCTGCAATTAATTGTAAATGCTCATATTATTAATATTGAGGCTAGTAAAATATAGCATGATTTACCAATGTAAAAACATGTGAAACATGAACCTAGTGACATAAAACTTACCTGTGGGCTAAAGCTCTAATTCAATTAGGTTCATTAACTTTATGATAAAACCATCAAAACTATGTTCCTTTTTATAATCCCTGTGGCTAAATTAGAAAATATAGCTTAATATTTTATCATAATTAATCATACATAATATAATAAAAATTCCTGTGGGATAAAATCTATTACATAAAGTATGATTAATTACAATTAAATGTTTATTCCAAATTGTAATCATATATCCATATATATATAAATTTTAATCAGTTAAGGATGTTGTGGCTACTCCCTCCTTAATTAAAATTATATAGATCACATAAACATTAGTCAACTTTAAAAATTCATTATTGCATAAACTGTAGGCAATATTTTTATGGATTTGATTCAAATGTACTCAGCTTATCTTACGTAAAATGGCATGAATAAACAAACAACTATTAATTTATACAAGCCAAACAAAGTAAAATAAGTACATCAAAGTGAATTACTCCGTCTTAATCCTGTTAGTTCATCTCCGAAATCCATCAAAGTCAAGATGGATATCGAGAGCAAAAAAGAGAATGAGAAGTATGCTGCTGATATTTACTTTATACACAAAGCACAAGCACGCATTAAGCCATATATTCACTTAACTCTAGTCGTATCTTCTGATACTCTGAACATTATTGCTGAAAGAATTTTATTTTTCAAATGTGAATGTTTCCAGAAAGGGGGAGCTTTCAAATTCAGAGATGATTAAGGTAGATGTTTCCCCTTCTATTTTCATACATAGACACATAGGATGACAACTTATTTCCATAGGATAATAACTACTGTGCAAAGACCACTAAGTTCACACACACACACAAAGGATAAAACTCTTTTTCAGAACAGTCATCTTCAACCTTCGGTGGGTCATTTACGACCCGGCTAAGATCCGAATTTCGACCCGAAAAAATCCCATGATTCCTTTAACCAAAATTCAACATATTATATATCAAAATGCTCAGAATTTGATTTCCTAATGATTTATTATCAGACCTTGCAGAAATTATCACCACATCAAAATTTCCGAAATTCACAGTTTGGTTGAAAAAACAGAGCAAGACGGAGGTTTAAGTACCTCTGATACCAAATGTAAGAATTAATTACACTAGCATGTTCGAAATCCTAAAAAACACATAATGTAATTTGCAGTGGAAGATTAGATCGACATACCTCCAGCCATTGCACCGGAATCGGAATCGGAATGGAGTCGGAGTTGCGCCGACGAAAACCTTGGAAGACTTCCAAACTCTTACTCCCTCTTTACTGATGGTGTGTCTTTCTTAATGAGAATGAGAGAGTCTTGGGACCTCCAAAACCTTTAATTTATGCACTCTTTCCATCAAAGAGTGGTCGTATGAAGTGGGGTAGTTTTAGAGTGGTGGGAGGTTAGGAGCGGTTGACGACGGTTACTCCCTCAACCATGTGGACCACTGACAGTGAGGAAAACCAACATTGTAGTCGCTTTCTCCCACTCCCTAAGCCTCTCCGTCTTCCCCCTTCATTATTAAGACATCATAAACCACTAGCCTTCCCACCACAACTTATTGCCATTGCCGCCCTTCCCCCTCCCCTCCTCCACCTCCCATCTCTCTTTAGATCTGAACTACCCCATTCCTCTCCCCCCACCACCCATGCCCTTACCCAAACTAGATCTGGAAAATAGCTCCCCCTTCTTTTACCTCTCTGTTTCTTTCCTACTGGGCCCATTCCGCCGTCTTCCCAAATTTGACAAAAAATACAGGTCCCAAACCACTCATCTCTCACTAAAACTGGCGTCCAATTCTCAGATCTAGAGACATCGTCATAAAAAATACAAGATATTTTCTAGGTGATTTTACTTTTGCAAATTTTGTGGTTTAGGTTTGAAGATAGGATAGTAGTTTGTAATTTGTATTTGAGTTTGTACATACAGACTTTATGGATCTAATTTGGTGATTATTTTATATATAAGTAGGCTAATATAGGCTGTTGAATTGTATAACTATTGTCTGTGTGTTGTATTTTTAAGATTTACATTTTGTTGATTATTTTGATTAAGAATTATTTGCACATATTTATTATGTGATGAGAATGTACAAGTGAAATTATTAGTTTTATTATTTTTTGGTAATGGTGATGGTGGTTTGGTGGTAACGCCGTTGGTAGCAGTGGTTGGTAGTGTTTCGATAATGCACTATTTAATAGGGTTGGTGATGAGATTAGATGGTGGGGCTGGTGATCAGATTAGATAGTGGGATTTTGCTGATAAAAATAAGTTTTTTTTATTTTGAAATAATATATAGAAAATTATAATAGATGTTAAAGTATAATTTTCAAAATTAATTTACACAAGGTTTTGATTACCATGGATATTATTTTATGCTTTTAACTGCATTTAATGTATTTATAAATTCATATTTTCATTTTAACCCCTCTATACTTTGGATTTTTGAGTGGGAGGTCTATAGTTTAATAATTTTCATGTGAAACCCTTTTATAACCACATCAGCAAATCTTGATCAATTATATTGACAACTCAGCATTTTTTTGACGTCAGCATGCCAAATAGGCAACATTAACGGCAGTTTGGAGGGAAATGAGACGTAAGGATGATATGGTAAACTCAGTAATTAGGTTAATGACGAAATCGTGAAGAGAAATACTTCAGTGACGAATAGATAAAATGGTCAATAGGTTATGAACTTGCTACTTAACTCGAACTTTCTGATTACAGCTACTTTAACAAGGAGTCACTTGTTTTGCAGAGCGAACCAGAAAAGGAGACTACGAAGGACTATGATCGAGTTGTAAACGAACTTGAACAACTTCAGAAGGATCGAGCTGCAGAAATCAAGGAACTAATATACCTAAGGTGGTGTAACGCATGCTTAAGGCACAAGCTCTTTAGAATGAATCAAGAACAAGGGGTAAAACCGGAAGGAAAAAAAACCGAGGCGGAGGAATCGCCGTTTATATCAGCAAGTGGAGATATGAAAGAGTTTGGGTTCGAGAATGAATCAAACAGATCCAGTTTAGCTCATGTTGACCAAAGCGTTGACCCGAGCACTAGCTTCAACAGCAGAGGAAGTAATGGTCACCCGAAAAGGCGTAAGTTATATGAGAAGTTCAAGAAATGGGTGGAAGGAGGAGGGGAGAAGGTAAGAAAGAATAAAATGGAAGACAAAAAGAAGCCTGAATTGAAGTATTTTGGGAGCCATTCTGTTGCAGATTGTGGAGATGAAACTCATTTTTCTGCTAGCAAATCGCCAAACAGTGCATAAGTCATAAGATATGTTGTGATCGAATGTATTGCATGATCTTTATTAAAAGTAAACGATAATTTTTTTTTTTAATTTTTTTTTTACAAAACTAAAAAGAAATGAAACAATTTTTTTAATTTTTTTTTAAGTAAATGAGTTGCAGTTGCGAACAAAAACCAAAATAAGAGGTTCAAAAGCTGGATACAGAACCGCGGAGGCGAAAGGCTGGTCTTAACGTCTTATAGGATTGGGGCGGGAAAATATATTTTTTGTTGTTAACGTGAAGGTAATTTGAGTAATAATTTGATTCAATTATCTTAATGAAAATTTAAAACTTGTTATCGATACACCATTATAAATACAATTAATAACAATATTTAAATGTTTATTAGGATAATTAAATCAATATAAAATTATTCTCAAAGTACATTAAAAAAAAGTGGAAAGATAATTTAAGTACGAAGTTATGAAAAGGCCTTCTAGCTTTTCCATTCAGAAGTGAATATATACTCGTATGAAAAAAAATTATTAATAGAATAACATAACATGTGTACCTATATATATGTCCATTAATGGGCAAATTGCAATTTAGTTACTTGAGTTCGTCGAAATGTTTCAATTGGTTATCGAATTTACATTTGTTACAAGTTGGTTATTGAGTTTGTTTTTTTTTTTATTTACAATCAGGTGTAATTTTGGATGTACCGTTAAAAATCTAACGAAAAGCATAAAATATGTCGTTCACGTGAGTTAATTAGGGGTATTTTGATCTTTTACATATAATGAGAAGACCAAAAGATATTTCTTTCTCCTTCCACTATCGCCACATCTTCATCTCTCTTCCTCTCTCTCTTTCTATCTTCTACACACACTCTCCCTCTCCCTCTTCAATCATGTCGTCTCTCACCCTCAGCTCCCCCCGCTGCCGCCGCCGCCACCCCCTACGTCCTCCATGCTCCTCCCCATCTTCTATGTCCCTAAATACAGCCCCTCCTCCCAAATTAAAAAAAAATGAAGAAATCTGGTTTCAAAATCCCTCCTCCCAAATCTGATTTCAAAATCCGATCTGAAAATCCCAGTAATTCACATGGCGAATCATCCATTTCACATGATCACCTTCAATTCATTACTCCCCCATAATCTTATCAAAAGAACAATATACCATCAATTCGTACAGTATGATTTAAACCTGACATGCGCTTCTACTAGAATCCGTTTTTTTCCTTTATCCCCGCGGATTTTCATGTCCGCTTTTATGTTGTCAGTCTTTGGGAGGTGACGCGAGGTGTTTGAAGAAATTCCCCAAATGGATTGAGTTTAATTTCTCTTTCTGGATTTTGGCTTTGTTGGGGTTTAATCTGGGAAAGCTTTCTTTTCATGTATGATGAAGGGTTTCGGGTTGTGGGTTTTGATTTTCTTGGTTTGATTTGTAATTTATTTTGAGAATATAATTGTAATTGATGTATTTAGACATTTATAATCGATGTATTTTGACATTTATATTATTTTTTTATTTTATTCGTTTTTATATTAGTTTATTAAATTAATTAATTATTAGTTTTAAGAACATTATAATTCATATTTTATAAAAATATGTTAACCATATATGTCTATATAAAATATAGAATATATATATATATATATGCTTACAAATGTGTCTTTTCTGGTGTTCTCATTCCATGAAAAAGACCAAAATACCTATAAGTAACTCATATGAGCGACACATGTTATGCTTTTCATTAGATTTTTAACCATTCATCCAAAATTACATCTGATTGCAACAAAAAGACAAACACAATAACCAACTTATAATAAATGCAAATTCGATAATCAATTGAAACATCTCGACAAACTCAGGTAACTAAAATGCAATTTGCCCTCCATTAATTGTTCAAACTTATGTTAGTTTTATTATTCATTATATTTTCTTGCTTTAACTAATGAGTTAACTAATATTTAATAAATTAAAATTTACAAACTTGAGAATATTTGCATAAATTGTTTTTTTTTAATATTTGATATTGATACACAATAATGTTATATGAAACAATTAAAATGATATTTTAATTTTTTTTCATATTTCCTAAATTGAATGATATATATTGATAAAGTGAGAAGAAGAAGAAATGTGTACAATCAAAATATATACTCCCTCCGTTTTTCATCCGACTTAGAATTTTCTCCTCCGAAACGAAAATTAAGAAATACTAATATAATAAAAGAGAGAATGACCGGAGGAAATATTATTGTTATGAAAAGTAAAATAATAGAGATAATGAGTAAGGAATAGTAAGGGAATTGTTGTTGTGAGTATGGCAATTGACTCCAATTGAATATAAAAATAATATATACTGCATGGTACAGTTTTTTTTTTTACCATGTCCATGATCTGCTTGATTAATTTTTCAAGTCTGCGTCGTGTTTTACAATAGTCACAAATCGAACTTCTAAGTTGCTAATTTCATGCCACAGAATGATTGTAGGGCGGTTGCAATGTGTAGGTACAAAGTCACCTTAAGCCTCTTTCACTATTGTTGTTGATCCCAATTTTTTCCTTTTGTCGAACAATATTTTAGCGTAAAGATAATATAAGTGTAGTTACTTAATCTATTTTTTTTTATCCGACACATCTCTAGACATGTTAACTATCCGGAAATTTCTGATATCGGTTTTATTTATGCTCAGACATAAATGTTGATTATGGAGTGTCTTATTCTCTTCTTTGTCAATGATTGTACTATTTTGTATGTTTGGTTACAAGGGTTCGCGGTGCATGATGGGTTTCATGTTGATCGGGTTTCAAGGCATGTTCGACATCGTTTGCTGCATTTCTTTGTAGAGAGCGTTCCGTCAATCCGGTGCTCTTGTATCGTTGTCTGTCACTGTCATTGCCAATGTGAAAGCATGATCTAATTCATCTATGATGAAGAACATATTGTTGAAATTCAATAGCATAATTGAAATTGATCTCTAATTAATGACCTATGCAATAAGGGCTCTTACTGAGGTCAATTTTTATTTCTATTAACATTGGAATCTTAATTATGTCATTGTTCATATTCACTATAATTGATGTGTCTTTGAGATTTAAACCGGTTTTAGAAATGTAATAATTTTAATCAAGTCTATATTTTTCCTTACGTATGTACGGGTTAAATTTATAGTGGTTAAATGTCATTTTATAGTTACCCAAATCGGTAAAAAAAACTTTCTTAAGTGTATATCATTTTCTACTGGCACTACCAGAAACAGGTCATTTAGCGACGGAAAAAACAGCGACGGACAGATTCCGTCGCTATTTAGCGACGGAATATAGTATTTAGCGTCGGAATTATTTTGGCGTCAAATTTAGCGACGGAATTTAATTCCGCCGCTAAATTCCGCCGCTAAAAAGAATATTCCTCGAATATTCGTTTATTTCCGCCGCTAATTTGGCGGTTGATTTACCGACGGAAAATTCCGCCGCTAAATCTTTAACAGCGACGGAATTATTCCGCCGGTGAAATTAAATAGTTTTTTTTTTTTTAATAAACACCGACGGAATATTTCCGCCGGCGATAATTTAATAATTTTTTATTTATCGGCGACGGAAATATTCGTCGATGTTTAATAAAAAAAAATTCAAATTTCAGTGTTGTCTAATAGTTGGTTAGTTTCCTAATTTTGGACTAATCTTGTTTTTGTTTTATTTTGGATAAAAAATTTAAAATTGTATGCAATTTACCAATTTGGGAATAGCTACAAGAACCCTTGCAATTCTTATATCCCCTAACCCCTAACCCTAAACCCTAAACCCTAACCCCTAACCCCTAAACCCTAAGCCCTAACCCTAAACCCTAAACCCTAAACCCTAAACCCTAAACCCTATGCCCTATACACCCTATGCCACAGACACTCTTCTTGGAGACATAGTCTTTGTACTACAATAGAAAGAGCACCCAAAGTTCAAGCGAAAGGGTGATGACATATTTGTTGAGCACGCGTTGACCACTTGCTTGAGGCATTATGTGGCTTCCAATTTATCTTGACTCATCTAGATAACAGGCAGCTCCTCATCAAATCCCAACCTGGAGAAATATAGGCAAAGCATTAAGCATATTACCTTTTTTCCCAAGTCCACCCAAGCCAACGCGACAAAATCTCCGTCCAAGACATGAGCTTGGTTGTTGTTGACTCATTTCCATCCATCAAACTCGATTCGCAGCAACCAAGTAGAGCCAAGTTTAATGTGAACTCGACTACTCACTCTTCAACTACATCCAACAAATTTAAGGTTGGAATACGAGAGATTGCCAAAGTTCTACTATGGTGATTTACTCTCTCTCTCTCTCTCTCTCTCTCTCTCTCACTAGGCCTATTGTTTTATACACGGGTAATGTAAATGAAACTCGAAGCTCAAATGAAATTCAAGTTAAATGAACTTGAACAAAAATATTCATATCTATTTTTTCAAGGATTGATACACACCTTTTCATGAAAGATATTGGAGATCAAAAACCTATAAATCAAAGTAAATTAAGAAAGAAAATAATTAACTAGCATATTTACAAAGCTCCTATATGACCTAAAAATGCAATATGCCTAGCATGATGCAAACACACAGTGAAGGAAATATTCTCGGCTTATGGATGTGGCATAGGATGTGAGTCACATTTGGGGACACATTTAGATCACAAAAAGTCAATGAGCAATAATCCAATCTGACCTCTAGGATGCATCCACCAATTTTTTTGTGGATTTTTGCAATGTGAGTAGCTTTCACTTTTCTTGATCCCAAAGATAGCCCTTTTTCCCAATGATCTTATCAAGTTTGATTTCAAGATTTTCTTATGAAAATCACTTGATCACAATGGTATGGCTTCATACTAAGGGTGAAGCAAATTTGTTTCACATATATTTTTTTTCTTTTATAGCACCCACTGTGAGATACCTAGGAAGGTTATATCAAGTCATCAAAAGATGAACATGAACAGGAAGTGCTCACAATTAAGTGATCAAAAATAATGTCAAAGATGAAGACTCACAAGTGACCACACTGAGAAATTTCGTGCTAATGCATGATATTTTTTGATTTTTTTTTATTTTTTTTTTTTTATTTTTTTTCTTAAACTAATCTACAGATGTGTTAGAGGATGTGAGACACATTTCGGTCTCACAACCTTAGATATCACACAAGCCAAGAGACTTCCTCAAGGAGGAAAATCTCTCCAAATCTAATGCCTTTGTAAATATATCACCAATTGATTTTCATCCCAACAAATTCCGCATACGCTTTTTTGTTCTACAAGATCTCTAATGAAATGATGTCTAATATCAATGTGTTTTGTTCTAGAATGTTGATTTTTAGATATGTCCAAGGCACTTTTGTTATCACAAAAGCAGTCAAAACTTTGCTATTCAATCCATAATCTTTCAACATTTGATCTATCCAAAGCAATTGTCAGAAAAAGAACTCCCAAGGGTAACATATTCAAAGATCGCACAAAGTGGATAAAGACACACAATTCTCGCTTCCTACTATACCAAGACACAAGGTTATTTCCTAGGTAGAAACATCCACCGTGGTACTCTTTCTATCATCACTATTTCCAAATTTCAATCGTAATCAGCCAGTACTCCAAACCAAATCGCGTTTGTTTCTTGCACGCAATGCACCTAGGCTCATAAATTCCCCACTTACATATCTAATGATTCTTTTCAAGGCTTTAAGATGGGACACCTTAGGGTTGGCTAGGTATCTTGCACAGAGACACACACTGTACATAATATCGTGTCTATCATATAAAGTGAGGTAAAGCTACTTCCTATCATACTTCTCAGATAAAGGTTTGACCAACACTCTCACCATCCGAATCATGACTTAACTTTTGGGAAGATCCCATTGGTGTTCTTTGATGTGAAGAGTGTTCAAGCTTCAAAACTTTTTCACAAGATTCTTGGCATACTTAGACTCGTGAGATGAACATGCCATCTTTGAATTGGGCTTAATCCGTAAGCCTAAGAAAAAGTTCAACTCACCTACCATACTCCATCTCAAATGTGGGAAGTCATGCTATCCACAAATTTAGCCTAGTATAGGGTCATAATTTGACCCAAACACAATATCATCTACATAGATTTCGTGCCACAAGAATCTCCTTTTTATTTTTCCTCACAAACAATGTTTTGTCAACCTCTACCTCCTCTCTGAATCCTAGCTGAAGCAAATGGTCAATAAGGTCCTACCATACCAAGCTCTAGTGGGCTTGCTTTAGCCTATTATGACGCGTAGCTTTCTTCAGCTTTTATACACATGGTTAGGATACTTGGAGTCCACAAAGCCTTTAGGTTGTTCAACATAGGCTTCCTCATTCAATATCCCATTTAGAAAAGCACTCTTAACATCCATTTGATGAAGAGTAATCTTGAGGTAACAAGCAATGGCTAACAAAAGCCTAATGGACTCAATTCTTGCAACAGAGCAAATGTCTCCTCAAAATCAATTTCCTCAATCTGAGTATAACCTCGAGCAACTAACCTAGCTTTATTTCTAGTGATCACACCTTGCTCATCGCTTTGTTCTTGAAAATCCATTTGGTTCCTATGACATTACCATGTGAGGGTCTAGTGAACAAGAGTCCACACCTCATTCTTTTCAAATTGAATCAATTCATCTTGCATAGCAAGAATCCAATCAAGATCTTTCAATGCTTCAAGAACATTCTTAGGTTCAATCTTTAGAAACAAAACAACAAAAGCTTACCCGGGAGTATGCCGAGGAGCAACTCCATAAACCACCATCTTTCTATAATCAACTTTGTCCTTTTGTCTAGTTCTCACTTCGAGCATGCACATCTCCCACAACTTGTGAAGTGGGGTGGTTTTTCCGGATTTTAGAAGGAATATCCTTGATCTATCCACACACCCATCCACATTACCTTCATGAGCATCATCCCGATCGTAATCGAGGAACCGTCCTCGCCATGTGATTTTGAGTGGATGTGGGAGCAGATGTGGGTTCAGATGTGGATGCAAATGTGTCCACATCCTCGGGTTACATCCTTATCGTCAAAGTTCAACATGTTTTTCAAAGATCGGAAGCTTCTTTTGGTTTTTCAAAGACTCGTTTCTTCATCCTTCCACCCAAAGCAAGCAACCCGAAACATCATCCTCGCCAGCCTTGAGGTTAAGATCAAGTGAGTCATCAAATATAACATTAGCGTATTCCATAATGGTCTTAGTTTTGAGATTAAAAACTCGTAAGCTCTACTATTAGTGGAATAGCCCATGAAAATTGCTTTGTCACTCTTTTGAATCAAATTTGGACAAGTATTCTCTATCATTGAGAATGTAACAAATACATCCAAACACATGAAAATACTTCACAGCTTGGTTTCTTTCCAAGGAGGATTTGATATGGAGTGACAAGGTTGCTACAATCCTTAGAAACACTCTATTGCCAATGTGGCAAGCAAAGTTGTTCAAAGCTTCTCGCCCAAAATTTCTTGGACGTTTTTAGAACTTAACATGACCCTAGCCATTTCTTGCAAAGTTCTATTTTTTTCTTTCAAAGCAATTCCATTTTGTCGTGGAGTGATTGGTGCAGAAAACTCATGAGTGATTCCCTTAGAATTGCAAAATTAGTAAACATTTGATTCTCATATTCAAGGCCATGGTCGACCTAATCCTCACAACTTTAAGACCATAAAGATTTCTAACCCTTTTGTACCAATTTTTGAATTCACCAATGGTTTCGCATTTATCTCTTAAGAACATTACCCAAGTGTACCTAGAATAATCATCAACACACACAAAGGCATACTTTTTCCTACCAAAAAGCTTTCTACTTCAATAGGTCCCATTAAATCAAGATGAATCATCTCCAAACACCTAGAAGTGGAGCATTGTTGGACCTTTTATGTGATGCTTTTGTTTGCTTTCCTTTTGACATGAACCACGTACATCGTGGTTCTTGAAGTTCGCTTAGGAGGTCTTTAATAGCTTCAAACCTTTGAAGTTCTTCCAGAGTTCTACAAATGCCTAGCATGCCCTTAATTTTTGGTGCCACGATTGACATCATTAGCTGAGCTTAGTAAGAAAGATTGTCACCAAATTGGTAACAATTGTCGCCAGATCTAGGACCAAGAAACACACATTTATTATCCTTATCAAACACTTCACACAAGTGCTTATCAAACTTCACATAAAGGTCATCATCACACGCTTGATCGATGCTTATTAGGTTGGCTTTTAATCCTTCCACATGGTACACATTGTGCAATTTTGGGAGACCCTTGACATCTAGGGTTCCATTCCCAACAATCTTTCCTTGAGCACCTCCAGCAAAATTTACTTTCCCTCCACTAATCACTTCATAGTCAAGAAGGACCGCTTGTTTCCAAATATGTGCCTAGAGCACCCACTATCAAAATACCAAGAGCCGAGACAAGATTTCGAGGGAGGAGTAAACAACATTGCAGTGGCACTAGGTTTGGCCACCCACCTAGCTTTAGCGCTTTCTTTTGGGTTGTGCAGAGGTCTCAGATACCAGATGTGTGTTCTGATGTGCATACATCTTCTCACACATCCGAGGCCGATTGAAGTGACCGCATTTTTATCAGCCTTGAGTTTGTAACAGAAGGGTCTAATGTGACCAGGAGCAAGGCAATAGTGGCAGATGTAGTGCCTCTTCCTAGGTCTTTTCTCATTCAAAAGGATTTTTTCTTTAAAAATTGGTTTTTCCACACCTTTTGAAGTAGAAGCCTCACATCCCTCCTTTACAAAATTAGGTTTTTCAAAGCCCAAACCAATTTTGTTAAGCTGACTTATAGAAATAGCTTCATCAACTTTCATTTTACTTTTGTTTAACTTGGTAAAAGTATTTTCAGCTTTTTCACATTCATTCTTGAATTTTTCAAGGTCAACTTTTTGGTCACAAGGACTTCAAGTCTTGCAATGGTATCTTTTGAACATCATTTTCCTTTGAAAGTAGCTTTTTCTATCTTCACAAGCACCAATTTATCGTGAAAGAGATTTATTTACCTTAACAAGTACCTCAATCTTGTCCAATCTTTTCATCCAATCTCGTATGCAACTCCTCGTATGTTGCAAAAAGTTCCTCATAGGGAATGTCCCTATCTTCATCATCGAATCTCCTTTTACCGTGAAACAATTCAAGATTAGTCGTATGTGACACCGCATGTACACATCTCGAGACCACATCCAAGGAATTTTCAGAGAACTTCATCTTCTATATCTCGCACGTAAGGCATTAAACACGTAATTGGCAATTGATAATAGACATGTTAGCCACTTCATCTTCATCCTCACCGCCACTAAGGGTAGCGCTTAAGCTCATTCCCTTCTTTTTGAGTGTGTTAGCACACTCATTGGCATAATGACCAAAGCCACGACATGCCCTACATCAATCGACTCGAGGATTTGTTATTTTCAAAGCTTGGTTTCTGAATCCATTATGGCCGTTGCTAGGTTTTGGCTTTTTCAGAGACTGGGAGTAGGTCTATTTGGAAATTTACTTATCCTTTTATTTTTCAAGCATAGAACCGAATTTCTTTGAAATAAAAGCTACATCCTCTTCTTCAAGATTTGACTTGTCAATCTCAGAGGATAATTCCACAAGCTCTTTGGTAATGCAAGAAGACTTCGAGAGCAAGACTGGGGTGAGATTTGTTCTTTTTCCGAGCTTCAAGGTTTAGCTCAAACACAGCCAAGATACCTACAATTTTGTCTAGACCTACAAAGCATTGGTGTCATTAGTTTCCTCAATCACGCCCACTTTTATGTTGAACCTTTCTGGTAAGGTCCTTAAAATCTTACTTCTACAAGTCTTGCAGATTGGAGATAGATTCTCCTGAGACATGTGCACTCATTTGAAATCTCATGAATCTTCAGGCAAAAGATATGACACAATGTCCTCGCTTTCTTCCATCTCGAAGTAACTCAAACCTATCCATTAAAATTCTAAGCCCCGGTAGCTTTTACACTTGGTGCTCCCTCACATTGAGTTTGCAAAGATATCCTGCAAGCCCTTTTGGCAACACTCTCATTAGTTATAAAGCTTCAGTACATATTCCCGTTAAACATGTATTTCCGAAATAGCACCCATAGCTTTTGAATTAGTAGCAATTTGCAGCCTTGGTAAATTAATTTCTTTCAAGAGTCCATTGCTCTTCAAAGTTTTTCTTTTTCGAAAATAGACTCACCAACACTGTGTAAGGCGGTGCTCTTCTCCACAAAAAGAGGAGGTTGCCATGCAACAAGGATACACATCCAAGCCCTTTCATATCAATACTTTTGATGTAATTTCGCATCTTAGACTTCCAAAGAGAATAATTTCAGCGGTGCCATCCAAGACAGGAGGCTCTCGCTTGGCAGGATTTTGGCATTCCATAATGACTACACTTTCTCGGATCAACACTCAAGCAATATATCGAGAGTCGTTTCGATATAACAATTGAAAGTTTCTTGTAGCTAGGAAACTTTAATCACACAATACAATCGGATGTGGAGTACAAAGTATTCAGCCTCACAACCGGTCCACACATCCACGTATAATGCAATGAATAAAACAAATTAAAGCAATAACTCAAGAATTATTTACGCTTACTCCATCCGTGATCGTCAAACTAGGCTTATCGCTCAAAAAAAGTGCCTTTTCACTTATAAAAAACTTTCTTGTTAAGCTTACAAAAACAAATAAGTGAAAAACTAAAATAATGAAAATACTAAACGAAGTTCTAAAATTCACCTTCTACGACAAAGAACAATTCCCCTTTTCCAAGTAGGACCTATTCTAGCCGAAGTAAAACAAAGAACTCTATGAAAATCTAGATGCTGGAAGTTACGGATGTGAGGCAATGCAACCTTCACTCACAACCTAAAATCAACAATTAGTGCTGAATACTATGAAGAATAAGTAATTTTCTCTCGTAAAATTTCCGTATCTTCTCATGTGCTGAATGCCTTGTATTTATAATGCACCATGGAGAAGATCTTCAAGCAATCAACATCTTCCTCATGAGACTTCTTTTCCTATAAGCGAAAACATAAACATACTCACAAGAAAATAGAATATTAAAGGGTTACCCTAATATAAAACTATGTACATAATAAAAGATA
>JAFEMH010004683.1:0-196873 GCA_022495995.1 Adenophora triphylla var. japonica | reverse complement strand
TCACGAGGAAGATTCTGCAATCCGCTATTGGGTAAATGGAAGGTGGAGATTGAAAAATTGAGAGAAAAATCTGCTTCTCTTCAACGGTGTTATAACGCCCATTGTTTTTACTTGTGACCGTATAACATGCATACTGCTGAAGAGAAAACAGACATTGTCACAAACATGGCCGTGATGTTTGAGGGCCTCAGAGAGTGTATGGTAAAGTCTAACTTGAAAAAACTCTTATTAAACAGAAAAATCCTTTTGCTCAAAAACAGTCGAGAACTTATTTGCTCTATCTTTTTTGATCAAAGATGGACGGATTTTGATAGCTGTGGGTGAGAAAGGCTCTCATCTTATTTATATATATACATATATGTATATTTTTATTTTTATTTTTATTTTTATTTTTATTTTTTATTTTTTATTTTTATTTTTTATTTTTTATTATTATATTTTTTATTATTATTATTATTATTATTATTATTATTATTATTATTATTATTATTATTTTATTATTATTATTTATTTTATTTATTTATTTATTTATTTTTTATTTATTTATTTATTTATTTATTTTTTTACTTATTTATTTATTTTTTTCCAACAACCTTTTCACACGATGACATATGAGGATTCATGTTAGCCGATCCCAAATTATTTTGGTGACTTAAGACTTTGTTGTTGTTGTTGTTGATTAGGAGTCTAATTCTCCTTAACAACACTTCCATCCAAGTCTCTTCCTTAATTTTAGACATTCACTCCCCTCCCTCCCCTTTGACTTTACACAAGCCATCTAATACAAATTAAGAGTAAACAGTTGACTGCTTGATCAAAAAGTGTGATCCGACCTAAGGTGCATCTAGGGTGCCAGGATTGATATCAGGCGCTCAAACGTAGGCGAGATACATCACCGTCCGCGATGCCGTAAATCGCCCCAAAATGGGATCTAGAACTAGTGAGGTAGTGCGCGGCAGATTATACATAACCCAATAATTCTAATTCAAAACAACATTTTCACCAAATTAGCCCCAACTTCTTAAATCTACATATACCTACATACATAAACATGGCAGCCATGAAAAAACAACTTACACATACCAAGTTATAGATTAAATTAAGAACAAAGATGGACATGAAGCATATAAACATTTATAAAAACAATCACAAATTCTTGTCCGGATAAACAAAATCATTTTTGATGTGTCAATTAAAAACATTTACATGTCAATGGTCAATAACTCCCATCAAAGAATATCCATTCAGCCATTTTATGCACCACTTCCAGTTTCTTTTTACAATATTACACATACAGCTGAGACTCTCTTTATACACAAAAACTAACAAAAAACAGTTTGGTCTCTTCCTTTTACTAATAGGTGAATTGTAACTTCATCTTCTCTACTGCCAAAAGAAAAATAGTAGCAATCACTAGTTATGTTTGTCCCATAAAAAGGAGCCGTTTTTCTAAAAGTGGAAATAAATTTAGCGCAATTTCGTGAAGTTACATGCATGCAAGTAAAGCTACATCATGAAAATGTGTTACTTGTCGAAGGCAACTCTTTTTGAGACAGATGGAGTATCACATAGTATTCTAGTATTCTGATGCTGGAATATATTGATTAGTAGCACATCTATAAATTCCAATATAACGATCTGAAGGAAAAAAGATTTCGGAGTTCCAAATGCTGCATGGTTAATATGGGCAGGAATGCCAGGAAAAGAGAGCTACAGTTGTATACTTCTTATGCAATCAAAATCACTTGAAAATCTCATTGTCTTATACTTTAGGGTGCCAGGAGACAAACAGACCAAATAGCTCATAACAATAAGCACATATTCTATTATTTATATTACAATCAAACATAAAACTGAGCCTAAATTAATATGCTATCTGAAGTCCTTTGAGAAATAGAAAGGAGAAATCCTCACCAAAAATTAGGAAAGAATCGGCGGCAACGGCGGCGAATGGCTGTGACAAATGAGAGAGAGAGAGAAAAAATGAGAGAGAGAAATCGAGTGAGAGAGAGAAAGCGATTGAGAGAGAGAAAGATGGCTTACCGGCGACGGCGACGGCAAACGGCGAATGAAAGAGACGGCGGCGACGGCGTGTTCTTGGCGAATTACTGATGAGAGAGAGAAAGTGAGAGAGAGAAATCGAGTGAGAGAGAGAAAGCGATTGAGAGAGAGAAAGATGGTTACCGGCGGCGGCGACAGCGAACGACGGCGTTAGGATTCGCATTTTTCGCGAATGACTGAGATGAAGACGTAAAAAAATGGTGTAATTAAAAATGGGGATTTTTTCATTATATATAGGGCTTTGTTACCGACGGACGGTGTCCGTCGGTATTACCGACGCACATAGTCCGTCGGTAATACCGACGAAATTTTATCAATTACCGACAGACTAAACGAAATTTAAAAAATAAATTTACGATAAAATAAAATTTATTTCCGTCGGTATTACCGACAGACGGCGTCCGTCGATAAAATTCCGTCGGTAAATGTCCTAAATATTTCTAGTAGTGGATAAAGTTTTGGACGGAAAATATTTAAAAGGTCATTTATTTAGGACAAAAAAGTTCAGTTTGGGACATAGGGGTAGTAATTTTTTAATATATGTGACAATTATTCAATAATCTTATTCCAAAATATCAATTATAAATTACTTCTTTTTTTGAAGACAAGTGTAAAGTCCAAAATAAAATTTAAATTAAAAGTTAAACCACTCATAAAATCTTTTTTTTTTTTGAAGACAAGTATAAGTATCTATCTTTCTATATAGTATACTCCCTCCGTCCCACGTCATTGTGGATTATTTTTCCGGACACGATAATTAAGAAATATTATTAAGATAATGAAAATGTGTGGTAGGAAATGAAGAGAGAGAATGAGTGGAGTTGGTTGAATAAATTGTGTGGTAGGAAATGAAGAGAGAGAATGAGTGGGTGGAGTAGGGTGAATATAAAATAATAAATTTATTTTCATTTTGGACAGTTTGCATTCACGTGGGACGAACTAAAATGGAAATAAGTTCACAATGATGTGGGACGGAGGGAGTATTAAAGTAGAAACATGTTCTCATTCATCATTGTGCCGCGAGGAATAGTGACGTGTAAATCCATGTGTCGTTCTCCTATTGGCCTAAGATTATATGCATGAATTGAAAATTATTTAATTTAAGAAAAAGATAAGTGGATTTATAATTTAAGAAAAGATAATTAATGTAAATAAAAATTTTTAGATAACAATTTATTATAATTAGGGACAGTAACCCGTGTTAAAGATTGAAATTCAATTTTGAATTAAATTTTATACTAATTCAAGCACACTAAAACGTTTTGAAGATTGTGAATCAAATTTGAATTGATCAACAAATATCCTTGTAATATTCTCCTTTGAATCCTCAAAAATAAAAAATTAATCTTGAAGGGAAAAAATATTTTATTTTAGTAAAAAATAATTCTTTTAAGGAAAATAATTATATAACAATTTGTCCTAATTTAATAGATTTCACGCATCTTTCCCTAATAAGTTCTTTTGACTAAGTGCATTCAAATTTGTCAATCTCTCAAAGATAAGTGCAAGAATAATTTATTTATTTTAAGAAAAATAGATATTAAACAAGTTTTTTCTACTAAACCTATCCCTATTTATCTGTAGGAAAATATAACGGAAATTCGAAAAGGCTTTCTATAGGAAATAACTGAAAATATCAAAATCAGAAAAAGAAATGAAAATCGGAAAAATAAATTAAACCGGAAATGCTGAGAGTCGAGACTTGTGTTAGACACAATCTCCGTAGAAGTAATTGCCCCGCACTGGTGCTAACGGTTACTGACAATCTTCTCGTAAGATGCAACGACTTTAACTGTCGTTAGTAGAAGCACTTCAAACTAACGACTTCGACGAACAAACTAACTGTTTCGAACTTCTGGACTTGAAGGAAATTTATGCTTCAAGATGCTTTTCTATCTAACTTGCTAATGATAGAAGGATTACTGAATGAATGAATGAATTTGACAAACTGCAGGAAACTATTTATAGATAATGAAGAGTTGGGGTGCCTTTTGGGAATAGGCACTATTGGTACCTGGTGAATTCTGGACCGTCGGATCATATTCTTCTGAAGGGCTCAGATCTGATGGATCGGACCCGCCCATTCCTAAGGGACACGGGTCGAGCCTTTATCCATCTAGGTCTGACCCATGACTCCCCGAACGGACATGTACCATTCGCCGGACTGATCGCTGTGCCTTCCGAATGGGCCAAGGCCCATCAGCGCCTAATCCAGTCCACTGCCATTTGACCACCACACATACCTGGATCAAGCCCAGCCCACGCGAGCCACTGGACACCCGAACCAACCGAGCCCAAGCCAAACCGCACCACTGCACCTGAGCCATGAACCTTGATCGATTTTCTAAAAATCAAAGGCTCCAATAGCTCCTAGCGACGATGCGAAGTGCAAAGTGCGCCTCTAAAGCGCCCAATGCGCCCTTCGCGGGCTTCGCGCGCTTCCCGGGTGTGGTCCAAATTGAGCTAGTAAAAAACTGTCACAATTGGGCTGCACCTTGCATGGTTGGCCCAATGGTCCACCTAGGTTAGCCCAAGGAGGAACAACTTGATGCCTCCTCCTTGTTTGCATCCACTTATAAACTTGCTTTACTTTCTATCTCTAAGCAATGTGGGATAACTCTTTGAACTGGTGACTGTATAGTGTATACCAAGACAGCAGTACTCACACAATAATAGTTCTAACAATTTTTTGTTCTCGCATTGTGACCATTTCGGCCTTGGACCGTATCTCATTTATAAGTGTTCCAAAGTGGAAGCGGCCTTATTACTTCTCACTTATATAGGTGATTCATACTATAAAGAGTATCCTGCTATACTCCACCCGTTGGTATAGGATTCATTAAAATTTTCTCAACTTATCCTCACCACTGCTGTAGGTTCACACACTTGAATGTTCTGGGAATGAGTATGAAACAGGTTCCAAGTGTTTTTACTGAACATCATAACTTAGTTTTCTCATTGAACTAAGGGCCTGGAATCTCCATTTCTCAAGGTTGAGTGTCCACTATGAGTTCTTTTGTTGTAGGTTTTAAACCCATTCCCCTTAACAGTTTATACAGTTGATCTCTATTTATACCTTTCGTAAACGGATATGATATGTTATCATTTGACTTTACATAGTCAATTGTGATAACACCATTTTTGATCAACTATCTAATGGTATTATGTCTACGACGAATATGTCTAGACTTACCATTATACATACTGCTCTGTGCCCTTCCTATTGCTGATTGACTATCACAATGTATCATAACAGCAGTAATGTGCTCCAACAAGGAATATCCTCCAAGAAGTTCTTAATCCATTCTGCTTCTTCTCCAGCTCTATCTAAAGCTATAAACTCAGATTCCATCGTGGATCTAAGTGCTATTGACATTTCAAAAAATTCCCGTTCAGCACTCTTGCATTAAACATATAGACATTAGACATCATTTTATTCTAAGAAAGTCTCCTTGTGTGTGTGTCATCTGATGGCATGATCCCATGTATGGTCACATCATGTTCTACATCTATATCGTATATTATTTATTTACAAAAAAAATGCATATTAGTATAATTTGGACTATATATCTCAGCGTGGTCACTTGAATTCCACCCTTGACATGTCACATATTTGGACTGTGAACTCTTCAATATATGTTAGCTAATGTTAACTTACTTTTTTTATCCTAATGGATGTCTCTCGATGGGTGCCAAATCTAAAGGGAAACAACTGCTCCACCCACTATATAAAGACACTTTAATGTAATCAAATGATATCAAGATAATAGTTTGTGTCGAATTTGATAAGATCATTCATTAAAGGGCTATCATTAGGAGTAAAGAAAAGCGAACGCTACCCACAAATTAATTTGCAACAACAAAAAATGGTTGGGTGCATTCTATAGGCTGAGAAGAATGCAAAATAATTCATTGACTTCCTTGAAAAAGATGTGACCCTGGGTTTGATTTCATACTATGCCACATAATACTGAGATATATACATCACTTGCTTGTGCAGTATGCATAATAGTCTAGACATAGTTTAGGTCATCCTTGTTATTGGAGAAAATATTAATCAGTTTTTTTTTCTTCCCATATATTTTCGGCTAAAAATCTTGGCTCAATGACTCTACAATCAAATTTGATTTTTTTTCTAATAGTTTGTGGTTAGGGGGAGCGTGTTCTATGGTATTGTTTGATATTTTTATGGCAGGTACATTAATCACAAAAGAAAAAAATTTATTGCCATTTTTTTAAGTCCTTAATCTCCATGAAATTTAAAAGGATGGAGAATCAGTTTTGGTAAGTAACATCCCATGTTTTTGGACATCCTAGATCCCTTTAATCATCTCTCATCGTCTAACACCATCTTTCTCTATTTCATTGGATGTAACACATAATGTTGCTTATGGTGTGATTTCTGATATGGCCACATCTAAACTCACATCATGACGCATTTTCAAATTGATATCCTCAATTCTGGTCAAAATGGGGGAGAGTAAGTTAAAAAAGGAGAGAAAACTGAAGTTTGATGATAAGCTGTAACAAATTCAGGGGGAGTTTCTATACTTGATAATTTTGATTGATTTTTTGACTTGTGTATATGATATTTATCAAATCTTGATTTTGATCATAAAGCTACAAATCAGAAAAAGATTGAAAGTGTGAATCTTTTTACACATTTTTTACTAGGATGATTTACCTTATTTTAGGATTAGTATTTTACTTTATTTTAGTTAAGATTTGTAAATATATTTTTTACTCTTGTTATTAATTTTTATTTACTAATTAGTTTTATTGACATTTGTGTATCTTTTTATAGATATTCTCACAAAGATAGGAGCTTAAATAAAAAAAAAAAGATTTTCTCCAAAGCAATCTTCTCACACAATTTTAGAAGGAGATATACATGTTGTTGATGATGGAGAATTCCATTAGCTATAGTTTAGGGAAAGATGCATGAGATATCTTTGATTCAAACATAATTTCAGTTTCAGTTTTGATTCAAACTTAATTTCGGAATTAAGCCTCAGCTCTTACACATTTGAAATCAAAAATATATTATCTCTGCTCATTTATTTTGATTTACAAAATCAAAAAAATATCAAAAGGTGGGGTTGTCTGCGTAGGCAAATTCGGTGCTACATTCGTGTCCGCAAGACGCGCACATGCACGAGTACGCACCTCGCAAGTCAAATTGGAAACTTGATTTGCAACCCCTTGCGCGCGAGAGAGAACCCCTATGCTATATAATCTTGAACATTACTCAAGTGCCCAAATCTTTATATACTAAGTTCATTTTCTTACCAATGTGGGATAACTCCATTTTTCCTATTCCAGTCCACTTACTTTGAGCATTAATATCTCATCCCTCCAACAACCATTTTTTACGAAGAAATACTTGATTTCTTATTCTCATGGAGTAGAACACAAACTCATAAATAATTTGATAATTTGACAAAATTATCCTTTAGGAAATAACCCATAATTTTCTTTAAAACACACTATTTTCCCACATAAGATTAATGCAAGTAATTTTCATGGGGAGCTTACATTGAAGTCTGGGCAAATGTAGCATTGGTGGTGGGGTGCAGGTGCACCCGGTGAATCCCATTACTAAATAATTAAAAAAAAAAAAAAATTCCCTAACTACTCAGTGCACTCGGATTTTTGACTATATGTCTACAATGTTAAATTAACAAGGTTTGGCCTAGTGGGAAGTTGGCAGTTATATCTCCCGGAGGTTACATGTTCGAAAATTGTCTGCCTATTGTTTTTCTTCTTTTACGCTTTATTATATAAGGAATTAATGGAGTTGACATAAAAAGGAAAATGAATTTACAAGGAATTTATGTTTTCAATATAATTTATTACTTTACTAAAAAGTGAAAACTTAACCAATCATTGTATCAATATTAATTTAATATATTCTATATATAAATTATTTTTGAATTCGAATTATTTTAATTCAGATTTAGTGTTTGATTATGATATATTTCCAACATGTTAGAAACTTGTTTGCCTATTATTTTTCTTCTTTTACTCTTTATTATATATGGAATTAATGGAGTAGACATAAAAAGGAAAATGAATTTACAAAAAAAATTGTTTTCAATAGTATAATTTATTACTATACTGAAAACGTAATCAATCATTGTATCAATATTAATTTATTGTATTCTATATATAAAATATTTTTGAATTTGAATTATCTTAATTTGCATGAAAAACTCTAGAATTACAAGTATTTTTGGACGGAGGAGTACATTTGTTCATGATTTCCGTAATAGTCTATTTGTCAATGAGATGTAGATGTAGGATTTACTTCATCTCTGATTATGTTAATTTAGACAAAGTTTTTAGTAAATTATCAAATCATCGGCTTCTTTGAATTTATATTTTACATTGGTCTAGATACATACATAAATCTTTTTATTTTCTTGTCTGTCCATTATAAATCATATCTATCACTTGTAAGTCTATAAATTGCAAAGTAACGTTTCTTCTTTATATATAACCTCTTTTCTTTCATTTAAGTCTTTCCCGATGGGAAAGCTATTTCTCTTCTTCTTCTTAGGAATCACTCTTTTTGACATCGCATTTTCATGTTTCGTTACGGTGGGATATGATTTGAATATCAAAAATGGGATTAGAGATAACGTTTCAGTTCACTGCCAGTCGAAAAATGATGATATTGGTAATCAAACACTTGGTTTCAATGGTCAGCTCCATTGGCATTTTTGTTCGGATTTTGTTGATAAAACGCTTTACTTTTGTCACTTTTGGCGGAAACCAAATAAAGAGCAAGTTTTTGATGTTTACAACCGTACGATAGCTCATGAATGTTATGGCAGTCATAAAGATCATGATCGATGTGATTGGCTTGTTGCGGAAGATGGATTTTACTTCTATTCAAATAATCAAAAGACGTGGCTGAAAAAACATGGTTGGCGTTGAGAGACAGTCTATTTTTTGTACTAAATAAAAAGCAATTTAATGCTATGTTTGATCTCATGTAATATCTCTAGGCATAAAATCATATGGAATTATGGAGCAATGGTTTGTTATACACAAACACAATCGAGTGCACATTGCATCTTATATAGGGCCTTGTCTTGTCGAACGTTTTTGCTGATAAAAAAAACTCAGTTTTTTTTTTTATTATGCGTATTAGTCAAGAGTTTTAGACGATTGAATTTTAAAAAGTTGGGGATATTTTGACCGCTCAAAATTATAGCGTCCAGAAATAAGCTCCGTTTTAAATAATGATCAACTTATATCAAATAAAGATCAGTGATTATGACAAATGAATAAGTGATTATAACAAATGAATAAAAAGTCAATTTCTTTAATTTTTACACAGTTTCAGTAATATCTCATATCCCGGTATACTTCTAGTCAGGGGCGGAGCCAGGGGGCACGGGGCACCCTTTGCCCCCAAATGGCAAATGCGGTGGAAATTTTTTTTTTTTTGCCCCCCCCCATATTTTTTTACACAGTTTCAGTAATATCTCATATCCCGGTATACTTCTAGTGATATCGTTACCTTTTTTATAGGAGTACACATTATTTGAAAATAATGTATAGATAAACTTTCTCACAAATTTCAAATTAGGATAGTTTTTTTAGCTAAACGTTCTCACTAATTTGAATATATGATAAAATCATCAATTAGGAGAGATGTATATCTAAACTTCTAAAATAGGTTATTTTTTTAGATAAACTTTCTCATTAATTTGAAATCTGATAAAATCACATAATTATCGTTTGAGTTATATAAGTAATTTTTTTGAAACAATTTAAGGAAAATATATGGAAATAAGTCAATGAGGTTATACTTTAATAATTAACTCGTTTTAAAAAAATGATATTCGAAAATTTAAGGAAATATGTGTATCTAAACAACTAAAATTAGGGTAGTGTTTTTTAGTTAAACTTTCTCACTAACTTGAAATCTGATAAAACACACATAATTATTACTTGAGTTATAAAAGGAATTTATTTTTTTTACAATTTAAAAAAAAAATATATGGAAATAAGTCAAGATGGTTATACTTTAATAATTAACCTTTTTTTTAAAATCATATCCGAAAATTCAAATTTGGAATTAAAATCCGGGTGTATAAATTTCAAAATTTAACTTTTGATAATTTTAGAAATTGAATTTTTGTAAATTCTTAATTACTAATTGAACGAAGTATTATATACTACCAATTGGAATTTAATTTACGTCATGAAGCCAAGTGGCGAGAAGTGTGAATGACATTTTCTTCCGCTCTAATATATTACTATTGATCCGAAGGTAAAATGATGCGGGTAAAAGTATATTCACCATCATTAAGATTGATTCAATTGATTCATGGGAGCTAACATTGAAGTAAACATATCAAATTAACTAAATTTGTTTTTTTTTTTTTTTATAGTGAAAAGGGCTTTTATAGGCCCCCTAAATTTTATTTAAATAAGAAAATAAAATGTGATTGAGGACTAGACCAAAATCATCACAGACACAAAATAAAACAAGCGACAAGAAATAAAATAAGGGGCATTTACCAAAATCTACTTTTGAAAGATGGATATTACAAAAAATAAATAAAAATTACACAAGTTGGATATTACAAAAACTTCTTAAATATTACAAACAACTATTTTTTTTATATTTTTTATTAATTTTTTTTCATTTATCTGTCAAATAGTTGATAAATGCATTTATCTGTTATAAATAACTTTTAAATTCATTTATCTGTTATTTTAACCGATAAGACAAAAAAAAGTTTTTTTTTGTAATATCACAATCTATGAGTTTTTTTTTTTTTTGTAAATAGAAAGTTTTTGAGTTAGTTTTTAGTAAAAACACTAAATTTGTTTGTTTTTTTTTTTAGTGAAAAGGTCTTTTATAGGCCCCTTAAATTTTATTTAAATAAGAAAATAAAATGTGATTGAGGACTAGACCAAAATCATCACGGACACAAAATAAAACAAGCGAAAAGAAATAAAATATGGGGCATTTACCAAAATCTACTTTTGAAAGATGGATATTACAAAAAATAAATAAAAATTACACAAGCTGGATATTACAAAAAACATCTTAAATATTACAAACAACTATTTTTTAAAATTTTTTATTAAAAAAATTTTTTTTCATTTATCTGTCAAATAGTTGATAAGTGCATTTATCTGTTATTTTAACTGATAAGACAAAAAAATTTTTTTTTTTGTAATATCACAACCTACGAGTTTTTTTTTTTTTTTTGTAATTAGCAACTTTTTGAGTTATTTATTAGTAAAAACACTATAAAATAAAAGAAAGATGAAGAGATAAAATTAACCCCGGTATCGTTTATTTCCTACTCTTGTATTAAAGCAAAGTCTCTTAATTTCTCAAGTTCAACGAACAAACCTTTTGGCTCATAATACTTTAACTTGATACATGGTTCATGATAATACCAAACTTAAGATACATTTGTCCAGATACAAATAAATGTCTTTTTATTTTCTTATGTATGTTCATAATTTTAATTCTGTAATTCTATAAATAGACATATTTTTCTAGCATCATAAATACAAAATACAAATTCTCTCTTTCAAATTTTTTCGACTTTGTGATGGGTGTTGGGCCCTACATTTTTCAGTCAACGTGATTACAACTTGTACTTAACAACTTGGTACTAACAACTTGAGTTGTTCTATTTTA
This sequence comes from Adenophora triphylla var. japonica, assembly GCA_022495995.1. Taxonomy (NCBI): domain Eukaryota; kingdom Viridiplantae; phylum Streptophyta; class Magnoliopsida; order Asterales; family Campanulaceae; genus Adenophora; species Adenophora triphylla. The sequence continues at coordinate 185,136 of JAFEMH010004683.1, read as the reverse complement.
CAACTTGGACCTCTGCAGGTTGGGTCGCATAACGTTTCCCTATTTTTTAGGGAACATGCCGAAGACTGGTTCAACCACGTTTCTCCAGCAAATCTCGTCATTATCTCTTCATCAACAACAAGTGCGGATATATCTCTCAAGATCAACCACTTCTCCGAGTTTTAAGGCCCTCATTGTTATTTAGTTTATTTCTTGAGGTATAAAAGGGGGATATGCACTGTAAATTCACACACACGTACTCCACTAGCCTAAGCTCCCTTTTCATATGCTCTTAGCTTTGTAATCATCAGTGAATTCTTAGTAAACTTTCGGTGAAGGTAGGAGCCACATCCTCCCGGGGTTTTCAGGCCTTGGCGAACAAGTTGTTCAAGGGCTTTCCCTAGTCAACAAACCACTTGTGCCTATTTCTATCTAATACGATGATCATTGTACCTAGATTCATATCACTTTAGTCACTTTTCCCTTCTTATAAATCTAATTGTTGAAATCTGACCAAAACAATTTGGCGCCGTCCGTGGGAAACTTTGATTATCCGTATAGAAATGGCCAATCCTTCATCCGGCTAGCCGACTCGGCCGACCGTTTCCAGCTCCCCAAGCAATCCATCCCCGAATGCGTAAGCCGTCAACCTGGACTTGATGACCAGCATGGCCGATATGTTGAAAAAAGTAAATGACCGGTTAAATGCCCAGGAGCATACTAATACCATGATATTCAACGCCATTGATAGTCTGCGTAAAGGGAAGCAAGTTGAGACTCAAGTATCCACTCCGTTTTCACCTTTACTTCCTAGATCCTTGTTTGGTGCAGGTACAGGACCAAGCCATGTTGGAGATATTCCTATGTCCAACACCCCGCGCCGGAGAGCACAATTGCGACATCTATTCCAATCGAGCAACTGAGATTCAGCCGACCAGCTAGCCAACCTGTGCTGTCATCTTGCTACACCTATGCTACTCCCCCACTGGGGCAAACAGGGAGTTTCTTCAATACTTTTGACACTTTCGCACCTCCGGTTAGTAATGCTCCTCTTTTTGCAGAGAACCAACTTGTTAGGGAGATGCAAACCATTAAGGAGTTGCTCCGAAGCATGCCTGGAGTCAACTTGCCATATCACCAGGTCTCCCCAACTTGCTACAATGAGTCTCGTTTTGTACCAGCGATAGCCAGTGTGGAGATCCCGAAGAAATTCTCAGTACCTCATATGAAGAAGTATGATGGGAGTACCGATCCAGCAGAGCATGTGTTGTTGTATCAGGAGTCAATGGATGTCATAAGTATTCCCCCTATGTTCAGAGAAGCATGTTTTTGCAGGGGCTTTGGCTCAACCTTGTCAGGACCAGCCTTAAAGTGGCTAACAGGACTTCCTCTAAACTCTATTTCCTCTTATGCTCAACTTGTTAACATGTTCATTAACCAATTTTCATGCAATAGGGCATTCGACAAGTTGACCAGCGATCTTTATAGAATTGTGCAACAACCTAACGAAAATCTCAAAGAATATTTGCACAGGTTCAACAAGGAGGCAAATACTATAACCAACTTGGACATGTCCACGGCGACGAGGCGTTCCGCATAGGGTTGAAGAAGAATTCGTTGTTCTACAAATGAGTTGGTGATGAAACCGGCGAAACAACTTGAGGAGATCGAACTAGGGCCCCGCCTATCATCGATCGGGAAGAGGATAGCTTGGCAACGGGGAAATCAACTGGGAGGACTTCTACTCCTCTATTTGAGCCCTCAGACAGACGATCGGATTCCCATCACTATAAGTCCAACAGGGGCAAACCCCCTGTTAAAACTGAACCTTCTAGAATTCATGTTGTAGATGATGATCAAGAAGGAGATGATAATGATTATCCACAGATTTCTGAATATTGCTTTTCTGCGGACATTGCAGGAATCTTATGCGCCATGGGAAATCTTGGAGATAAAGCGAGATGGCCCAAGAAGAATGACCAGTCAACAACTTGGAAGGACAAATCCAAGTGGTGCGCATTTCATGAAGATTTTGGGCACACCACCGAGAACTGTTTCGCCTTGAGGAAGGAGATTGCTCATTTGCTGTCCAAAGGTCTCCTTAAGGATCTATTGGGCAAGAAGAGGGTCAGAAGTGAATCCAAAGAAACTGGTTCAGAAGAGCATCCTAGGCCCGAAAAAGTTGCACCCCCTCCAGCCACAAAGGTGGTGAATGTCATTTCTGGTGGGTCCCATATTTGTGGCACGACTTACTCTGCTGCCAAGCGTCATGCCAAGAGCTCTAAAGAAGATCAATCAGAATTGCCTGCGAGGCACCGTGACTTCACAGATGGTCACATCATCTCATTTGAAGATGAAGATAAAGATAACACCTTGGACCCTCATCATGATGGTATAGTTGTTCAGATGCAGATTGCCAACTGTGTAGTCAAGCGAATCCCGATCGACGGTGGTAGCTCGGTCAACATTATCTTTACTCATGCTCTTGAAGATATGGGCATTCCTTTGTCCGAAGTTGTGAAAAACTCATCCGTCTTGGTAGGGTTCGGTGGTGAGGTGAAACAGGACGGTGGGAGAGATCAAGTTGCCCATCTATCTAGAGGGTATGAATTCCATGGAAAGGTTTTGTGTGATTGAATGTCTTTCCTCGTACAACGTTATATTGGGAAGACCTTGGATCCACAACATGAAGGCCGTACCATCAACTTACCATCAATGCGTCAAGTTTCCAACCCCTTGGGTCGTTGCCAAGTTGCAGGGGAACCAAAGAAGTCTCTAAGGAATGTTACAAGGTCAACATGAAAGCGAGTTCGGTCCCTCGGCAAGCATAGCAATTAAAGAAAAAGGCCCTGGATGTTCTTGAAGCGGTGGAGCATGATACGAAGAGAGTTCCTGTTGATGCTTCGAATCCCGAGGCCCAAGTACAAGTTGGGGTAGACCTACCCTCCGAGATTGAGGAGGAGCTGATTGAGTTCCTGAAAAGTCAGAAATGCTGCTTTGCTTGGAAGCATGAAGACATGACAGGGATAAGCAAGGATATTATTACTCACAAATTGAACATTGACCCAACCATCCATCCTGTCCATCAGAAAAGGAGGAAGTTTGCCCAAGAAAGGAATCAGATCATAAAGGCTGAAGTTGAAAGGCCGCTGAAGTCCAAGATGATCGTAGAGAAGTTCAAGCACCCAAGATGGTTGGCTAACGTTGTAGTGGTGGAGAAGAAGAATGGCAAGTGGCGGTATGCGTAGACTTCACCGACTTGAACAAAGCCTGTCCGAAGGACCCATTCCCTCTCCCTCACATTGACTCTCTAGTTGACGAGACACTGGCCACGACATCTTGACATTCATGGATGCATCTTCCTGGATATCGCCAGATTCAAATGGAGCCTTCGGACCAAGAGGATACAAAGATTCATGACTCCGGAAGGTATATATTGTTATATTGCTATGCCATTTGGTCTTAAAAATGCAGGAGCAACCTACCAGAGATTGGTGAACAAGATGTTCAAAGATCAACTTGGCAAGACAATGGAGGTTTACATAGATGACATGGTAGTAAAGTCCAAGCATATTGAAGATCATGTAGAACACCTGCTGAGGCGTTCAACATCTTGAAAGCCTTCAACATGAAGCTCAATCCGGCAAAGTGCAACTTTGGTGTCGAGCGAGTAAATTCTTGGGATATATGGTAACCAAGAGGGGAATCGAAGCAAGTCCCGAGCAAATCAAAGCGATTCTCAACTTGGAGTCCCCTAAAAACATCAAGGACGTGCAAAGGTTAACAGGTAGAGTAGCCGCTTTGAATAGATTTATATCCAAATCATCCGATAAGTGCGTGTTATTCTACGAAGTGTTAAGAAAAATAAGCTCTTTCAATGGACCGACCAACATGAGGCACTTTCAAACAACTCAAAGAATATTTGATGACGTCACCCCTACTTGCTAAACCCGAACATGGTGAGCATCTTTATTTATATTTAGTCAGTATCCGAAAACGCCGTTAGTGCAAAGATTGGTGAAAGAGATCCAGGAGAACAACATCCCGTTTACTATGTAAGTAAGTCTTTGTTAGATGCCGAAACAAGGTACTCTCATCTAGAAAAATTAATATTAGCCTTAACTACCGCTGCTACCAAATTGCGTCATTATTTTGAAACACATTCCATAACTCAAGTAGGGACTAACTATCCTATGAGAAATGTGTTGAGAACTCCGCAGATGTCGTAGATTGGCCAAGTGGTCCGTCAAAGTTGAAAGCACGTATGACATATCATACGAGCCAAGAACGACCATCAAATCGCGAGCCCTAGCCGATTTCGTAGGCCGACTTCACCCAAGTTTGCGGCTGAGGTAGAACCGGAAGTGCAAAGCAACTTGAAGGTAAAACTATTCCTAGATTTTGGACACTATTTACGTATGGAGCCTCAAATTCCAAGGGAATTGGCTTGGGAATAGTCCTAAAATCCCCTCAAGGTGATATCATACCTCAAGCTGTATCTTGTGAATTTAATGCAACGAATAATGAAGCCGAGTATGAAGCCCTAATCATGGGTTTAACTACGGCTTTAAGTTTGAATATAACACATTTAAATGTATTTGTTGACTCTCAATTACTAGCTAACCGGTTTAATGGCGGTTATATGGCGAAGCATTCCAAGATGACTCGTACCTCCAACATGTTAAAGCACTAGCTTCGAAATTTTTATCATTCTCTTTGGAACAGTCCCTAGAGAAGAGAATGCAGAGGCGTACGCCTTGGCCAACTTGGGTTCAACTTGCAAATCAATGTTACATACTAATATCCCCATTATTTATGTTAAGTACCCGGTGATAGACCAAGTTGAAGAAACTCGAGTGGTTCTTCCACCTACTGTGGCACAAGATGCTAAGCCTTCTTGGACCCAACTGTCATCGAGTTCCTTCAACTTGGAACTATTCCTCCCGATGTTAAAAATGTTAGATCATTTAAGATTCGAACTTCAACTTTCGTGTTAATAGATAATGTGTTTGTTCAAGAAATCTTTTGCGGGGCATTACTTGAGATGTGTAGACAGTGAGCAAGTTGAACTTGTGCTCAAAGAAATCCATGAAGGAGTATGTGGGAATCATTCTCGAGGAAAGGCGTTAGCATCAAAGGCTCTCAAGACGGGATATTATTGGCCAACCATGCGTCAAGATGCCATGGATTATGTACGAAGTGTGATGCTTGCCAAAGACACAAAGAACATCTTGCACCAACCTGCTGAACCTCTACATCCTATAGTCTCATCTTGGCCTTTCATGCGGTGGGGCATGGATATTGTAGGCAAGTTGCCCAAAGCTCCGGAGGCAAAGTGTTCATGTTGGCTCTAACCGATTATTTCTTAAAGTGGATCGAGGCGAAGCTTATGTACAAGTCGAGAGACAAAGAGGTAATATCGTTTTTAAAGAAAAATATCATTAGCGGGTTTGGTGTGCCGTCGAAATTATATGTGACAACGGGTCACAATTCATAAGTAAGAAGACTAGTGATTTTTGTGCTCGGGGCATCAAGTTAATCATGTCAACACCGTCCATCCTCAAGCTAATGGCCGTTTGAATCTAGTAACAAGTTGATTATCAACAACTTGAAGAAGCGTCCTGGATCAAAAGAAGGGCAAGTGGGTTCAAGAACTACCACTTGTGCTTTGGGCGAGATAGAACCACTTCTAAAGGAGCAACAGGTAGAACCCCTATTCTTTAGTGTACGGAGTGAAAGCCGTAATTCCAGTTGAAGTGACAATCCCCACAAAGAAGGTATGGCTTATTGACTCAAGATGAAAATAACCTCTTGCTAACTCAAGATTTAGATACAATTGATGAGATCGTGGATTTAGCCAAGATAAGGATGGCAGCTTATCGCCAGCCGAATCACTGTGTCTTACAACAAGAATGTCGAATAAGAAGGTTCCAGGTTGGTGATTTAGTTTTGAGAAAAGTTTTTCAAAATACAAGAGAACCGAATGTGTAAACTAGCTCCCAAGTGGGAAGGCCCGTATCTCATCGATGCCGAAGCCGGCAAAGGTGCATACCGGTTGTCAACCCCAAGTGGAGACAGAGTCCCTAGAAGTTGGAACGCAATCCACTTGAAACTCTATTTCATGTGAGTCTAGTTGTTTATAACTAGACCCCTCGTACGGTTTAGAATTTATGTCAAGTTCAATTACACGTTTCAATTTTTTACTCTTATCGAATCCTTATCGACTTGAGCGTCGGAGGGCGTTAGCTACGCTAACGCCCAACCCTAACGCAAACTGCTTTTTTGCAAGGTGCAACTTGAGCAAATGGAACAGTCTCAACATGTTGACACGCCAGTACGGCTGATACTTGTTGAGGCTCAAGCAGGAGCAGAGTCAAACATGTTGACACGCCAAGACGGGCCGATACGTGTTTGAACTCCGAAGAAGAAAATTTCAACATGTTGACACGCCGACGGCCGATACATGTTGGAATTCTAGGCTGGAGAGGTATAGAACTTGTTGACACGCCAGACGGGCGATACTTGTTCTATCCCTTCAAACGATTTACCTCTGATCAAGGTACTTATGGTTAAAAGATTTTCATCTTTTCTTACGAATTAAGGTTTTGACACCTTCGCCTGGGCGCACGTTTTCACACTTTTTCAAGTTGTGAACTTTTGGTTGTAACATTTTCATGTTACCTCATCGGTTATAACATTTACATGTTATCTAAAGAACAAACAAGCGTCTCTTGGAGACATAGACTACTTTGCTAAAAACAGTTAAGTGTTTTCCAAAAGATCTTTTCATAATTAAAGGACAAGTTGGGTAAGCCAAACAAGTCCCTAAAAACCTAAAAAGCTTGGAGTACTAGACCAACCTAGTACCCCCAATAATATTGTCTCGGTTCTTATGAACCATTACAAACCAAAAACATTGTTTTAAAGGGACACTCCCCCCATTTGTTGTACCAACAGAGGTACACAAAGCAAAAAATTGTTTTTCCCATCCAAAATACTTAAAGTTTTAAAGTATTTTTAAACCTCCTGGCCTGCTGCCGCCGGTGTTACATCTTCCATTTGATCAGTTGGAGTAGCCACTATGGTGTTTAGTTCCTTGTGAGCATCATCTACCAGAGCTTCCAGAGCCGCGGAATTCACCTCTCCTTCATCCGCCGGCTCCCCAATGTGGTCCGCCAAGACTTTCCTCTCATACTCCAAGTTCCAAGCTGAGGCCTGTCCTTTTTCATACTCTTCAATCATTTGAATGCGGGTCTCCAGCAGAGTTTTGGTGGCGTTAAAAGTAAAGTCCCCCTCTCGCAACCTCCGGTTCCTTCATGTGAGCTTTATTCTCAAAGACGAATGGTCTCTACCTCTTTTCCTAAACGTTCGAAGTCACTCCTCAAACCTTCCATTTCGTTGGCATGCTTGTTTGCCTCTTTCTTCAGCTTCTCCACTTCCTTTGCACTTTTGTTAGCCTCCTTTTTTGATTCCGCAGCTTCGTGACTAAATCTACATTGCTTTGATCTTTAGTGCATCAACATAAGCCACAATCGGGGCCATAAGTTCCTCGCACCAAAAGATGTCAATAGGTTATCCAAGTTCGTTGATAAAATTAAAAGCTCCTTCGTCCTTACCTTCTCAACCATAGCTTTAAATTTTTCTCCCAACTTCTCCAGGTCCATTTCACTATTTTCATCCGTGGCTTCCACTTCCCCCAGCTTCCTTTTCTTTGCATCCACCTTCTTTTTGGATGCAGCCACTTGAGAACTAGCTACTACAGACACTGTGGGTAGGGGGTTTTCCATCCTGCTGTCGTCGTACTCTTTGCTCTGGCTTTGGCAAGAAGAGAAGCAGCAATGAAAGTCCCCTTGGAGCGAGTAGCTGCAAAAAAGGATAAAGAGTCATAACAGGTTAAAGAGGATAGAACAACTTGGAGATAGGCAAAAATCTAAAACATTTGATTAACTTTGTAGACATTGGAGCGAGGCTCGGACATAAAGTTTCTTCAAGGTTTGCCTCTTGGGCTTCTTACGGACCAACTTCTTCGTTAGGATCTCGCAACAAATAGAACTGGTAGTGCCTTAAAAGTTCTCAATAAAGGTTCCAAGTCGTAGATCTTGCTCACTCTTTCTTCTCGTGTCATCCTTAAAGGGAAAAAGTACATCCAATTTTGCAACTAGGCCAAAAGAAAGTTGGAGAAATAGTTAGTACATTGTTGAAAGTCATCCTTAGAAAATAGAAAACCGCCTACTACCTTGGGACCTCCATTTGAAGTTGGCACCCACGTCCCTTCACCGGGGTGCTCTTCTTGGCAAAAAGAAATTGTTCTTCCACCCTCTATCAGCGTTGTCAACATTGTCGATCACAAAAGGCTTCCTACCAACCCTAACCCTAAAACCATACCTCCCTAAACCGAAACTCCTAAACTCATTCGTAAAAGCAAATTCCTCTAGACCGATGGCTAACTCTGTTTCGCGTTTAGTCTCACTAGGGTTTGAAGATTCCTCCAACCTTGAGGCGTAAGTTGGGCATAGTTAAGCTTGGTAGATACGAAGAATTGAGTAATTAAAGTTGGGAAAGGAAACCTCAGGCCAATAATGAACGGGTATTCAGGAAAACACACCCAATCGGGGGAGAAACACTCGGGAGTTAGGTTAGGGTGGGTAAAGATTTCGGTTTCAAAGGCCATTGCATGGTTTTTCTTGATAATTTCTAAATTAACGGCTGGGATGGTGCACTTTTCCTTTTCAGGATTCTTTAACATGCTTTGGGTCAAAAAACCCTCAGGCAAACCCTCTCCACTTTCAGTCAAAGTCACCGCCTTCCTTTTCCCCATTTTTTTACAAAGCGAAAAACAAGAAATCGAAAGTGAAACTGAAAAGGAAGCAAAGAAACTCACCACTAATTTTTACTTGATTCTCTCCGAAAATCGCCTTCTCTGGTTCTCCTTCTTCTTCCCGCAAAATCTTTCTGAAAGCTACGTTTGTTGAAAGGGAGAGTTGGAGCAGGAGTTTTCTATTTAATGAAAAGAGAAAGTGGTTGAGACCTTCTTAATAAGTAAAACCTTTTCTCTTAACCGTCGCATCCATTGGTCCCCATTTTAAAAACCGTCATTCTTTTCTTTCTTGTTTGGGCAAACTTTTTGAATTCTTTTGTCTCTTCCTATTCCTCATTTTTTCAAAAAGTTTGGGGGCAATTGTTGGGCCCTACATTTTTCTACCAACGTGATTACAACTTGTACTTAACAACTTGGTACTAACAACTTGAGTTGTTCTATTTTACAACTTGGACCTCTGCAGGTTGGGTCGCATAACGTTTCCCTATTTTTTAGGGAACATGCCGAAGACTGGTTCAACCACGTTTCTCCAGCAAATCTCGTCATTATCTCTTCATCAACAACAAGTGCGGATATATCTCTCAAGATCAACCACTTCTCCGAGTTTTAAGGCCCTCATTGTTATTTAGTTTATTTCTTGAGGTATAAAAGGGGGATATGCACTGTAAATTCACACACACGTACTACACTAGCCTAAGCTCCCTTTTCATATGCTCTTAGCTTTGTAATCATCAGTGAATTCTTAGTAAACTTTCGGTGAAGGTAGGAGCCACATCCTCCCGGGGTTTTGTGCCGGCGAACAAGTTGTTCAAGGGCTTTCCCTAGTCAACAAACCACTTGTGCCTATTTCTATCTAATACGATGATCATTGTACCTAGATTCATATCACTTTAGTCACTTTTCCCTTCTTATAAATCTAATTGTTGAAATCTGACCAAAACAATGGGGAAATTCTTTCTCTTCTTCATCTTAGGAATCACTCTTTTTGACATCACATTTTCATGTTTTGTTACGGTGGGATATGATATGTATATAAAAAATGTAATCATTACAGATAACGTTCAAGTCCACTGCAAGTCGAAAGATGAAGATATTGGTAATCAAACACTTGGTTTCAATGGTCAGCTCCATTGGCATTTTTGTTCGGATTTTGCTGACAGAGCGCTTTACTTTTGTCACTTTTGGCGGCAACCAAATAAAGAGCAAGTTTTTGATGTTTACAACCGTACAATAGCTCATGAATGTTATGGCAGTCATGATGATCATGATCGATGTGATTGGCTTGTTGCGGAAGATGGATTTTACTTCTATTCAAATAATCGAAAGACGTGACTGAAAAAACATGATTGGCGTTGAGAGACACAGTTTATTTTGTTGTACTTAAATAAAAAGCAATTTAATGCTATGTTTGATCTCATGTAATATCTTAAGGCATCTAATTAATCATATGGAGCAATGGTTTGTTATGTATTAGTTTGTTATATGAACGGAATATAATTCTCCTCCTATCAAATACCCTTAAAAATAAGGAAAGCAATGAGCACACAGAATCCTAATCCAATAAAGATTTATTCTCACTCAAGAAGTCTTATTTGGAGCGGACTCCTAGCGAGTTAAGGAACCTAAATTAGATGGAGATTCACTCTCCTAATACAAGTCAACTACGAACTCCTATTCTTGGAGGACTCATCACTTGAAAGCTATAAATAAGGGTCAAATCCCTCACACAAAAGGTACATTCAAACACCCTCTCAATACTATAATACGCCTTCCCTCCCGGTTTATATCATCTTCATATACAGATGCTTATTCTCACGCCGGAGGGTTTGCGCGGGGGTAACTCCCCGCGCCCTAACGGTGTTTGTTTTGCAGATCCGTTCGTCGTTCGTCCAGGAATCCAACGCCGCGTTCCCGACTGATTAGGTACCCCCGGTACCGCTCATTTTTTGCTGCATCAGTTTGGTTCCATTGCCGGGAACGAGAGCACAGCGAACACGGACGGATAACGATGATACAATGGAAATCTATAGTATAAATGGGAACTCCCCCATGAACAGTTCTTTGAACAGTTCCAATGGGGGAATTTCCCATTTTGCCCTCACTATTTGGTCCCTTTCCCATTTTGCCCTTAAAAAAAAAAATTAATTTAAAAAAAAAATAAAAAACAAAAAAAAACAAAAAACGTGGCCTTGGACACGGGCTTAGGCTAGTAACTTGATAATAGAAAAGTGAGAAAACAAAATCTAAACTCTAATTGATCTTCACTATCTCTCTCCTCTCTCTCTTCCTCCCACAAAGCTCATCTACTGTCTTCTCCATCGGCGTCTACTACGGCACCCTCGGCGATAACCTCCCCCCTCCAGCTCAGGTAGCCAAGTTCCTCAAGGACCGCACCATAATCGACCGCATCAAGATCTTTGGTTGCAACCCTGACATCCTCCGTGAAGTCGCCTACTCCGGTATCGCCATCACCGTCACGGTCCCCAACGGCGAGATCCCCAACCTTGTCGGCGTTCGTTACGCCCTACGATGGGCTCTCGACAACATCAAGCTCCGATCAGACGGCTCTTTATCTCATCCTCAAATTTCATGCCTTCAATCGACCTCTATGAAACCAGGCCAAGATCTGAACAAATTGAAGGGGCATGTGAAAATTACTGGGAGCGGCGGAAACAGAAAGATTGCTTTAAAGAAAATTAATCAACCGCCGATGAATGCAGTTGATCTTACGCAGAAAGATATTAATTATCAGGTGCATCAGTTCCATGTTTATACTCAGGTTTTCCAAATTCAATTTAGAACATATTAAACCTGCTTGAATATGCAGTTTGTAGATTGCACCACATGTATCTCTGATTAATTGCTTTCACTATTGCGAGGCAACTATAAACAAAGAGGGCAGCAGCATGCGATCCCCTTCAACCCTGGGTCCTAAGCGTGCCTCGACATCGTGAGTTCAGATCCGTTAAAAGGCGACCTGGGACAGCTTTCTCGAGGAGCGGTTCTACATCTATAGAGCCCAAGCCCAAGCAACGACGAACCCAGGTGCACTCGTTCCAACTCCAAATCAATATTTGCATTTTTTTGGCACACATTATTATTCTTAGTATATTAATACGCCTATGGAAAATGCTTCTTACATATCATTATACTGAACCTGGGACCGCTTAAAACCAAGGCAATCCCACAGTGCAATATCAAGTATGGTAATTTTGAAAAGACAAAAACTCACGTGAGAACATGAATATCCGTCTCATCCATGAGACGGGTCGGATCCGACCCATGGCTCATTACTCTCTCTCTCTCTAGACGCTCCCTCTCACTAAACGCAATCCAGACTCTCTCTCAATTCGCCGGCGACCGTTTTCCTCTCCCTCTAATCCTTGTGTAACTCCAACAAATTCTTATCCCAATTTCACCTCTGAACTTCATAAATCCCCCAATTTCAAACGCCGATTAGAGAAGAGTGATGAAGGCGGTTGAGGGAGCTTGGTTCGTTGAGGAGCTAGGTCGCCATTGATACCGTTTAGAGAGAGAGAGAGAGCGGTCTCTCTCTGTTTGTGTTTAGAGAGAGAATCTGAGCTTAGGAGAGAGAGGCCGGTTGTGAGGGGATTGATTTCCACCGGTGAGGAGGTCGCTCCGGCGAACTGATTTTGGGGGAGAGAGCTCGGTGGAAAACAGTGGAAAAGGATTGGTTAGGGAGCTCTGTTATTCCGGCTTAACCTTCCCCTACCTCAATTAATTAGCTCTGTTGACTGTTATTCCGGCTAAACCTTCCCCTACCTTAATTTTGATTTTGAGTAATACTTATCATGTGTTTAAGTAATAGTTGATATTGCTATAAGTAATAGTACTACACTTGTAAAATAATAGTGTTATTTTTTTTTTATCTAATAATAGTTTTAGGAATTGTTTTCATTTTGAGTAATACTTCTCATTTGTTTAAGTAATAGTTGATATTGCTATAAATAATAGTACTACACTTGTGAAGTAATAGTGTTTTTTTTTTTTTTTTAACTAATAATAGTTTTAGAAACTGTTTTCATTTTGAGTAATACTTCTCATTTGTTTAAGTAATAGTTGATATTGCTATAAGTAATAGTACTACACTTGTGAAGTAATAGTGTTTTTTTTTTAACTAATAATAGTGTTAGGAACTGTTTTAATTTTGAGTAATACTTTCCATTTGTTTAAGTAATAGTTGGTATTGCTATAAGTAATAGTACTACACTTGTGAAGTAATAATGTTATTTTTTTAAACTAATAATAGTTTTAGAAACTGTTTTCATTTTGTTTTCATTTTGAGTAATAATTCTCATTTGTTTAAGTAATAGTTGGATTATTAAAGTTACTCTTATAGAAATATGTTACAATTTCATCTATCAAAGTATTACATTTACTTGTATAAACTATTACATTCATATACATAAGTTATTACATTTCAAATGTAATACATTAAAGTATTACATTTGAAAAAATGGGTGAAAACGAGCTTTTATTTTTTTAAAACAGTATTACGTTTACTTATGAACAATGTTACTTTATATGTATACAAATCATTACATTAAGAGATGGTAACTATTACTTTTTCTAAACCACCGAAAAACCGAAAAAATAATATAAAAACTAAATAAAATAAAATAAAATAAAATAAAATAAAATAAAATAAAATAAAAAATAAAATAAATTTGGGCCTATCCCACTGTTGCACATGAGAAATTAAAGAATTATAGAGAATCTAAGCACGAGAATGAGAGGATTGCTCAATTTGCTTGCACTGTTGCACGTGAGGAATAAAGAAACAAACAGACGGTTTGTGGGATAGGCCCATGGGTCATGGGTCGACCCGTCTCACCCATGAGACGGGTCATCCTGTTCTCACAGGAGACTCCCTCTTTTGAAAATTACATGAATGTTTTCTTTAAATTACTATATGATAATTGGAAATTCCTTTTTTACACCCTTGCATTATATATTTTCTGCATAACATGTGGCCGCCATGGTTGAAGCCATTGTTGAGTGAAAAACTTCTTTGTTCAATGCAAATTACATGCTGATTCACACAAGAGTGAATGTAATATATATTGTTTGGATTGTATGAATGGACCTCTTTGTTCAATTTGTCTCAATTATCACAAAGACCATCATGCCATTAAGATAAGGAGATCTTCATACCATGATGTAATCAGGGTTTCTGAGATTCATAAATTTCTTGACATTACCTCTGTTCAGACATACATTATCAATAGTGCAAAGGTTGTCTTCCTTAATGAACACCCACAGCCAAGGCCCGACAAAGGTGTCGCTAATACCTGCGAAGTGTGCGGGCGTAGCCTGCTTGATTCGTTCAAATTCTGTTCTCTTGGTTGTAAGTCTTCAGGAAGGTGGGCCTTCCATAATTCAAGGCGAAATCAAACAGCCACTACGGTGTTGCTTCAATTGACTCGTCCGACCACCTCTCTCAGAGACCACACGGCTCCAGGATTCGAACTGAATTACAAGGACCAACATGGAGCGTGCATCAAAAATCATGAAGAAGCTGCCTGGATCGTAGTGCCTTCTCAGGGATTGTTTGGAGGAATATGGGTCTTGTGGAACTCAGCAAACGTGAGAATCCAAGAAGTATCTATTGAAACCTCGAATGATTCATCCCAAGGGAGCAGGAAATCAAAGGTTTTCCTTTTCACCTTCAACCGCCTGGAATGAACTGTGAATGCGCTAAGAAAGTCCATCGGTAAAGGGGGCGTGAAGCTGGTTTATCCAGCAACACCGACCTCGAACTAGCCATAATCAACTGGCTCGATTAATCAAATCACAAAGGAGAGTTCCTCGGTAAGTACAGAAGCAAAGTACATGCGAGTTGTACACACGCCCGGAAGCATTAATCAGCTAGACCAACGACACTACGAGGAAATCAATTTGCAGACCCAGTACAATGGCTGGCCAAGTAGTACACATCTTTGCTTGAGCATATCATGGTAATAAGCACCAGATCGTGGCAGCCTAATGGATCCGCCTTCTAGGCAAAACCGTGGCTGAAAAGATTGCCAACCTTAGAACATATCCAGAGCCAAATGACGAGCATGTCCTTCCCCACACAAGCAGACAGCTCGTAAAGACGAGCATAGAGGCAGTTAATGAGCTCGCTCACCACAACTTCGTTCACAACCACAATGAGTAGCGCCCCAGGAGTCAAAACAATGAGCACGACATCCGGATTAGATAGCCTGGTCGAAGACGAAAGCGTGTCCAAAAAATCTGATAACATCAGAGCATTCTCAGGTGTACCCCTTCCAAATCTTTAGTTAATATTCACAAACTAAATGGCACGACATCGAATAATTTGTCCATATGTCACTCATAACCTATGTTTGTATATTTAGCATATAACATACTAACTGCTAGTCATGGGCATGATCAATTCTGCAAACATCATACACATATCATATACTCTGATGCAAAGCATGTGCCACTGCATAAAAGTAGGGTTTTATATGAGTATGTTTAGAAATGTTATTCAACATATTTTTAACTATACATCTACTCTTGTTCGGTTAATCGAGCAACTTTGTCAGGGTAATTGAGCAACTCAGCCACAAAGAGCAAATAACAAAGTGCGTCTTGGCACGCTCATGCCGAATACAATTCTAGACTAAAAAAGAGACGAGATAGGCAGCACGAGCTCCAAATCATATCAGACAGTGCTCAAGCAAACATAAACGGATGGTCTATTAGCTCAGCTGTACCATGGCAGCATGAACACAACGCGTCCATCCTTAGTTTTGGGAACAATCAAGCTCATTCCCTCGGGCGAATAGTAATCAGGCAATACAATGTGTACACCACTGCTGAGTCAAATCATTGGCTTTGCATCTCCATCAGCTATTTTCCTAACAGAATCACAAAATGGCCCAGCCGCATTCACAACTACTTTTTCGTATGTGTCAAATTCTGCTCTTGCACGCTTGAACGTGGAGTGAGGATCACCGAGAATGGATCAATAACATGATATGGCCATGAAGTCAGATTCTGATAAGTTATCCCGGAATACGTGCACCAAGTATTCGATCACTGCCCTCCTTTTTAAGAAAGGATACTACTTCTACATGATTAAGTTCAGCAGCACCAGTTATCGCCACAGTGCATACTAACTCCCATGCTACTCAGTATATGGGTGTGCTTGAACAAGGAAGAAAAGCAAAATTCGCGAGATTAGAAGACATAGTGTTGACCAGTTTCTCAACTGCTCTTCATTGAGGACTTCTCTCGAACATATGTGAAGCGGAAGGTTTCATAACACCAGGAACAACAATAATAGGCCCAGATGGCTTTTCGGGCAACAGCGAGAGCAAGACATCCCATATACGGGGTTGAGCTCGACTACAAAGCAAGACATCCCATATACGGGGTTGAGCTCGACCCAATGTAATGAAAGCCACGCATGCAAGAAACCTAGCCAGCTCGTCAAAGTAATTAAGCAGCACGGCAAAACCAGTTTGAGCCAGATCTCTGATGATACCTTGGACTTTCTTGATACGGTTCTGTCCGTCCTAGATGTAGCCCCTAGTCTCGTCATACGGCCAGAACTCGGGGGCCAGCTATCACTAGAAGATAAGGAGAGCTGAGGGACGTAGACGAACTAGTGGAAATGAGTCAATGAAATTCAAATTCAAAAACGACTAGCAAGACATCCCATATATGGGGTTGAGCTCGACGCCAACAAAGCAAGACATCCCATATACGGGGTTGAGCTCGACCACAACGAGCAATATCATCTCACTTACGGGATTGAGCTCAAATTCTACCTCGTCCCCCTAACGGGACCGAGCACAACGAGCAAGATCATCTCACTTACGGGATTGAGCTCAAATTCTACCTCGTCCCCCTAACGGGACCGAGCACAACTAGCAAGATCATCTCACTTACGGGATTGAGCTCAATTTCTACCTTGACCCCCTAACGGGACCGGGCAAAACCATCTATGACCTATGTACGAGTCATCTTTCCTCGACATAGAGAGATGAAAAAGAAGAGAGCCCAACGCCTCTAACGGCTAACGCGGCAAAAACATCTACGACCTATGTACGAGTCATCTTTCCTCGACATAGAGAGATGAAAAAGAAGAGAGCCCAATGCCTCTAACGGCTAACGCGGCAAAAACATCTACGACCTATGTACGAGTCATCTTTCCTCGACATAGAGAGATGACAAAGAAGTAAGTCCAACGGGCCACGACGAGGAAATTCCTAGGCTCTTAACGACTAACGCGGCACACTCGGTCTTGACCAAGGAATCTTCCTCGGCCTAATGACTTAAAACAGGCAAAATTGTTCGAAAATCTAAAAAAATCGAGCTAGTTTCCTCGGTCCTTAATTGTCAAAGGTAAGAGGAGTCTTTTTCCCAAAATGCCATATAAATCTTTTCGTACTCTATGCAAGTATACTCACACATTCAACAATTCATGTCAAAGAAGTGAAAGACGACGTGAATTAGGAAGAAAGGGACATTCCATTAAATATTTATAATAAATTACAATGCCCTATTCTATTACAATAAAATAAGAGAAAATCCTAAGTGCCCGGGCTTCCTCGTCAAAAGGTTTCCTCGAGGAAAGTCTATGTCTTGGCATCTTGAGTTTGAGCACCAACTTGATTATCCCTCATTGGGATCGGCTCCTCGCATGAACATCTCCCCTCTTTCCTCAACGCTAAGATCCTCGTCCTCATCCCTTGCAAGGATGGCATTGGAGGATTTTGGGGATCAACAGGGGAGGAACTCCAGACTGGACGTCCAGCCTCTTCATTAGCTCTCTTAATTAAACCCAAAGCATACTCCGAATACGGGACAAGGTAATGGAGGGCCCTGGCAGCAACTCTATCGTAGGAGTCATGAGTTATAAGCCGAGCGAGCGTTTCGCATCCAAGCCAAGCGAAAGTTGCCGGCCATGATCCTTCTGCCAGATGTAAAATAGTCGTCTAGAAAACATGGTAGCCGTCTCCTCGACTATGGGCATCTCGGAAGGTCGGGCTAGCCTTATACCGGGAAAGTGCGTCCTCAATTTATAAAGGCACGCCCGGCCTCCACTTCCTTGGGCCGGGCTCCGGCCTCCTCGGCCTCTTTCGACGCGGATTCTGAGCTCACCGGGAGCCCTCGATAATGGCCTCGCTCGCCTCGGCATCTTCCTACTGCCTTGGCACGCGCCTTCTCGGCCGTTCTGCTCTCGCCCTTGGCCCGCCGCCCGTGTCGGGCCTCAAGCTCCCCCATCAACGCTCTCGCCAATCTTGCTTCCTTCGACCTTGTTCCTTCCTCACTTGGCCCTCAAGCTCCTTTATCTCTCACATTCCGTGACCTTATTCGGGAGCAGTACCTCATAGGCAAAGTTGGATCATGCAAAGATACAACAAAAAAGTAAAAAATGTCAATAATACAACGACACAGGCTAATGAAAACAAGCTACGAGATACGTAGGAAGCATACTCTCGGCAAGAAGACCTTTCTCATTGGCAATACTCTCCTTGTTCAGCTGAGCGGCAATCATATGATCAAGAGAATCCTCGTCCATAGCTCCGACGTACCTACGCCTCGATGTACTCACGCTCCTCTCGGCCAAATCTGAAGGGCCGGGCCCTCGAATTACCCGATCTTTCGCGCGCGGCGGCGGAAAAGGCGGCTATCTTTCGCGGGGCCGGTGTCGAGACCTCGCTTCACGGGAAGGAGCAGAATGAGGAGTCGCCACGCGGTTTTGTATTTTGAGCCCAAACGTTGAGAAACGGCTTTTGAAAATGGTGTCGTTTTTATTGGTAGCAAAAACATTAGGAAAAGGTTTTGAAAACGGGGATCATTTTTATTGGCAGAAAAACGAGTAAAAACCTTTTTAGTACCGTAGATTGTTAGGTTCGGAGGTCACGTTACGTTTCGGTAGAGTATTACGAGATCGCCCGAAACGCCTCGCATGACGAGTCTTTCTACCTTTCTCGAAATCGTGTGTGTGTGTGTGTGTGTCTTTTGAAATGGGGCTTGAATGACAAGCTTAATCTTGGTTTGAGTGACAAACGTTGATTAGGTGACTTTGTTTGAAAAGACGGCTTGAATGACAAACGCGTTTTGAGTTTGAAATGAGCGTTTGCGTGGCAAACGCCGATTTTGAGTTTGAAATGAGCGCTTGCGTGGCAAACGTCGACTTTGAGCCGTACGAGTTATCATAACGATTTTTACGAGAAAATGCGTATTAAATGATTTTAAGTGTCAAATGGCGGCTTGAGTTTGAAGATGAGCGCTTCGGAGGCCGAACGTCATTTCGCGCTTTTGAAAGAGAGTTCGACGGACGAACTCCGGTTTTGAACCGGCATTACATTGTTAACGATTTTTACGGGAAAAATGCGTATTAAATGATATGCGATCAACGAATCGGGTTGCGACTGACTTTTGAAAAGTAAATACTATCACAATCCAAACGGATCGGGACTTGTAAATGACGCATTTAAAGCGTGTCAACGGAATCAAACGATCCGAATTGTAAATGACGATCAACGAGGCCAAACGGCTCGGAAGTGTAAATGACGATCAACGAGGCCAAACGGCTCGGAATTGTAAATGACGATCAACGAGGCCAAACGGCTCGGAATTGTAAATGACGATCAACGAGGCCAAACGGCTCGGAATTGTAAAATGACGTGAAAGTAAACGGAACTGGAGCGCCCCAACGCCGTTTTAACTCGTGATTACTTCTCTTACGGAAAGAGAAGAGGATCGAGGGGCTAAAACGTATCTGGACCCCGTTAGACGGAGGCGTCTACATTTTGACAATGACGTTCAAACAGCTTATAGCGACCGGGCGCGTAAACCGAGACGGAACGGAAGATTCAGAGAGCAGGAGTTATACCTATGGCTGTGGGTCGACTCCTTTGGCTCCTGGGAGGTGTGCACGGACACGGAAAAGTTATTCGAAAGGTTGTTTCGAAGTTGTAGGGTGCGTATTTGATCGAAATACGAAGGTTTCACGCGAATCGAGACAAAACGGGAGCTCCTGGAGGGGTGGAAACCGCTTGGACCGTGGGGTATGTGATTTTTGGTATCAAAATCCTCTCTTGCCTTTCGACAAAGAATCCTATTTATAGGGTGAAAATTGCAGTAGGAGTCCCACGGACTTGACCGAATTTCGTGGGTTTCTGGGAATTTTGGAAACTGGGACTTCACGGGCAATTTCAGAAAATTGCACGCTGAGTCCCACGACTTGGCTTGCAAACCAGGGGTATTTTGGTCTTTTGGCCTTGATTTGTGATTGACGAGTGACTAGAGGGAGGTGGCATGCGGTGACACGTGTCCCGTGACTCACCGTAAGTGTGGAGTTCGTTCCCCGATCCCGGTTTTGTCCGGGCTTTTTAAAATAACAATGGGCTCGGAAATGTCCGAAACGCCCGAAAGTGCCGAAAATGCGTTTTTTCAGTGGAAAGCCATACTTTTACGTGAGATGTCACGTGTTAAGTACGGCCCGACGTCCGGGATGCACTGGGGCGCCCCGAGACGCCTCGCTGGCACAAAGAACGGGGAGTTTAACGAGTTCCGGCTAACTCCGAGCCGGGCCGCTTAACGGATTTTCGGTTAACTTTCTCGACGGATTTGGACGATCCGGATTTGGGGTACTTACAGCTAGCCCTCGGCGACGCCACTTTCGAAGGAAGTGGGGTCGCCGAAAAGATAAGGATCCAAATCGGGATGCCTTACTTGAAGGAGACCCGGCGGTCACCGGCCGGACCCTTAGCGAAAAGGATTCCTACGTATCCCGAGCGGGAATCAAGCCGATCGTAGTTCGAAAAGGGGCAAGGGCCGCGCATGGGGACCTTGACTCCGAGCGAGACCGTTAGGAGGCGTCTAAACCTCGGATGAGACCATTCGCGAGGTACCCGTACCTCGAATGGAGACCGTTAGGGAGGCGTCTCGAACCTCGGGGCTTCGAAACCTTCGAGGCGCGTGGCGCCTCAAACCGGAGTTGCGATGCCGACGAGGGTGCTCGTGCCTGGGTGCCGGGCTTATTGCCGTCTGCGCTTTATCCCGCCTGGGACGAGCGTTCGGGCCTACCTGGATGGCCGAAGAGGATTGCCGGGCATGCTTATTATGCCGCCGCCGCCGGGATTCGCAAGCTTACCCTGTTCGGCTTATCGCTCGCACGGAGAAGAATGTTCACTTGCCGGGCTTTAAAAGGCGTCTCGGCTACTAATGGCCGTTGTCAAGTGTCGGGAGATGATCATGCAAGGCGTTCCTGCACCTAGGGTTCGGCTTATTGCCGTTGCCGGAGATGACCATTTGCAAGGCGTTCGTACCTTGGGGTTCGGGCTTATTGCTGTTGCCGGAAATGACTGTTTGCAAGGCGTTCGTACCTTGGGGTTCGGGCTTATTGCTGTTGCCGCTGAGATGACCATTTGCAAGGCGTTCGTACCTTGGGGTTCGGGCTTATTGTCATGCTGAGAGATGACTATTTGCAAGGCGTTCGTACCTTGGGGTTCGGGCTTATTGCCGTTGCCGGAGAGAGATGACCATTTGCAAGGCGTTCGTACCTGGGGTCTCGGGCTTATTGCCGTTGCCGGAGATGACCATTTGCAAGCGCGTTCGTACCTTGGGGTTCGGGCTTATTGCCGTTGCCGGAGATGACCATCGAAGGTCTGCAAGGCGTGGAGGTCGGACCGCGAAGGTCGGGATTATTTGAAATCGGACCGTGAAAGGTCGCGATAAGAGTTTGAAATCGGACCGTGAAAGGTCGCGGGATTGAAATCGACCGTGAAAGGTCGCGTATTGAGAGTTTAATGGTGAAAGGACCATTTGAAAGGTCCGAGATGAGTTTGAAAGGTCGTCCGAGACGAGGTCGGACCGAGGATCAATGAAATCGGACCGTGAAAGGTCGCGAATAAGAGTTTGAAATCGACCGTGAAAGGTCTAACTGAGAATTTAATCGGACCGTGAAAGGTCGCGATTGAGAGTTTAATGGTGAGGACCATTTAAATTTTAACGTCAGGAGACGAGCGTTAGTGAGAACTAACTGGGAATTTAACGTCTGGAGACGAGCGTTAGTGAGAACTAACTGGGAATTTAACGTCTGGAGACGAGCGTTAGTGAAAACTAATCCGGGAATTTAACGTCTGAGACGAGCGTTAGTGAGAACTAATCGGGAATTTAACGTCTGGAGACGAGCGTTAGTGAAAACTAATCGAGAATTTAACGTTCCTGGAGACGAGCGTTAGTGAAAACTAATCGGGAATTTAACGTCTGGAGACGAGCGTTAGTGAAAACTAACTGGGAATTTAACGTCTGGAGACGAGCGTTAGTGAAAACTAACTGAGAATTTAACGTCTGGAGACGAGCGTTAGTGAAAACTAACTGAGAATTATCCTCGAGGGATAGGGCGTTAGAAATGTCTAATCGGGAAATTTTACACTTTCGGGGCCAAAAGTGGTAAAATTGGAATTGCCAAAAGCCGAGGGGCAAAAGGGGCAAAAATTATTCTCGGGTGCGCAAGAGTCCTGGCCTGACTTTTACTGTTTTTCCAGAAACCTTTTAAATGCCGAGGCTGGGGAAGAAAATGGCCATTTTCTTCCATTATTGCCGGCGAGAGAGGAGAGAAAAGAGAGAGAAATCCAACCCAAATTGCAAGGTTTGCTCGAATTTGTGAGGGAAAATCGCTATGGAGGGTGAAGGAGGACCAATGGCTCGCCACGGAAGGACCGACGACGAAAGAACTCGATTGGTTCGGACCATTCGAACCACCACTCTTCCATTGAATCCGGCGGAGTTTTATCCGGCGAGGGATAGACACAACTCCAAGGATGGGATCGAAAGACAAGTAAGTTCCCTACAAATTCCATTAATTTCAAGAATGTGCATTCTTTAAATGTTAGAAATTTGTTAGGAATTTACTTAGGGATTTTGGTGCCCGATTTGGGGCTTTTGACTTTGCTATGAATCGTTGTCGAAATTGACTAGGACGTAGTTCAATTGACATCATGGGTAGATGACATAAAAATTTTGGTTGCAAAATTCCATGTCTAAATGCATTTTCCAAAAATTAAAGTAGCTTTAATTCGGACGGAGTAGATAAATTTTCGAAAATTCGAAAGAATTTGAAAGTTCCGGATTCGACGGAGTTTTCGAAAGATTTTGAAAGTTCCGGATTCGACGGAGTTTTCGAAATGATTTTGAAAGTTCGCAGGAAATGAATGAGAACCGTATCTCGCATTGCATCCTTTGACATGCGTTGGTGCATTTCGTTGACGTTGCTTCTGTCTTGTTTGTCTCATAGGGGACAGTGGATGGTTGATACCCACAACCGTAAGAGTCGGGGTGCCTTTTGAGGCAAGGTGTATCATGTGGGGCCTTATCCCTGACGTGGCCCGAGAGGGAGAGAGGAGTCCACGACGCCGGTGATTGACTCCGGCCGGCCGGGTTTATCAAGGCCGTAGTAGCCGCGACACCGATACGCCGAGGGGCGTGTCCACGTATGTCGCGCCGAGCGAGCACCGGTGGGATACGACCCACACTTTCCATTTCGATGGGGAGGCGACTAAGTGACTCCCACGGATTTTGCCGCTATCACCGGGTTGCCGACTTATGGCAACGCGCTAGCGCTGGGTTGATGGTTACACCCCGGAGCGCTTGTCCGGGTCCGCCGGGTTTTGATATTACCGATGCCAGGGGCTTAGGCATTCGGTGCACAGTGCCGATGGAGCGTCACTTGAGGGCGGGCGTCGCCGATTATCCGGGCCGGGTCTTCGAGGATGACCGCGGAGCGTCCCGGCTCGAGGGTTCCTTTGGTTTGCGCCGTCGCCGACCTTGTTCCCGACTTCCGACACGTCTTGTCACTTCCTCTCGCTCGGTCGCCGACAGATCCGGGATGCCGTGAGGGGGTTTGCGTGGGGGAGGCCGGACCGGCCGAGCTCTACCACTCTTTTCGGGATGTGTGTTCTCGCGGGGAGAGGAGCACACATTTAGCCGCTTCACGCCCGTCTTGGATGTAAGTTTACGTGCTTTTTCTCTTTCTTGCCTCTTTTATGTACTCGTATGTATCTCGCTTTGTAGCCGACATAACTTTCCATTCTCTTGCGTGTCCGGTGCTACGAGGTGTTCACCCGTTGTGCTCGGGACGTCAAGGAGCCGTACCGTCCCCCGTTCCCCTCGCCTTGGCTCGGGTTCGTAAGAAGGCGAAGAGGGCGGTCTCTTCGAGGGTTGGCACTCGAGTGTCGTACGAGGAGATATCTCCGGCGCCGAACCCGGGAGTTCTCCGAGAGGATCCACTCGACTCCGGTGGAGCAGTGTTTGATCATGTCGCGGTGCAGATTGCCGCCGAGACTACACGGCGGCGAAGCTCCCGGTGGGACTTCACTGCGACGCCATGTATCCGGGGAGAGGGTGACCCGTCAAAGATAGGCCGTGGGTCTCTTCCATCGGTGCCGGTGGATCCTCCTTCGTACATGCAAGCATCCCCGGGAGATGCCGATGGATGAGCCGGAGGGATACCTTCGTGGTGTGTATTTCACCGAGTACATCATAGCGGGGCCGCTTATGATGTTTTCTTGAGGATGAGGCCGAGGAGCCCGCAGTGCAAAGATAGGAGTGGCGAGGTCCCCGGGAGGTCCTCGACATTTTCCCGTCCCGCGAGCTAGGCTAGCGTACGAGGGGCCGGACGGCTCGCGCAGCGACTTGTGATCCCGCCCGGCGGAGCCGAGACCACGATACAGTGGCGGACCCCAATGCTTCGGTGAGCATCTTTTCGATTTTCTCGCATTTGATAGTAGCATTCTCGCACATGATGCATCCGTACTTTCGTTCGCTTCGATGATTTTCCCGGTTCGCAGTATCCGGCCGTACGTACAATGAGGCCACGAGGCCGGTGGACGGTGGTCCGCCTACGCCAGGAGGCTCGTGGAGTTCATGCGGTGCAGCCTCCCTGAGGAGCGTGACGTCCGCGATCGGGGCCGTCTAGGCCGAGGGGTTCGCCCGCTCCCACACGGTGCGGGGAGGACTTCACACTGTGGGTTTGGCCGCCCGCGGGCGGAACGGATGGATTTGGAGCTCCTTCTTCGCGCACTCGGGGCGCGAGAGGGGGAGTCCTCGAGTTCGCGTACTCCGAGGAGGCCCTTTGCCTATTCCCTACCGGGAGGAGTTCGGCGAGTTCTCGTTTGCGACAGATCCTAGCCGCGAGCAAGACGTCGAGTGTACGGATGACGAGCAGACTCCGAGTAGTCCCCTTTTTACTCGCTTTCTTTCTTTACTATTTTGTTTAGACAAAATGCATGTATTTGTCAGAACAAATTTTGATTTGAAATGTATTTGTAAAAAGGCGCTGTGGGCTAACTCAGATTTCGCATATTTATTCTCGTGATCACCTTCAGCTATTTTCGGCAAATAAGCAAATAGGTTAATCAAAAATAAATAAAAAGGAGAAATGCATTAAAAATTGAACGGGTCAAAAATTAAGCATGTATGCACTAATTTTTAATTATTTGCACCGCTGCACGAGCCCTGGCCAAGGGATATCGACATTGGTTAAATGAAATCAATGTGCACGCAGATTTCATAAGAGTGAACAGTGGCATGGTTTGGAAATGTTTCCAACTTTTAAGGCAAATGGCCGCAGAGTTGACCAAGTCAATCGGCAGAGGGAGTCCTACGGACTTGAAATGAATTTCCGCATTCTTTAAATTGCGCTTCACTTTGCAATTTGTAAGAACCGCGCATTGCTTTTGCTCATTCTGGCCGAGTTCTTTCCATTTCTTAAGGTTTTCTTCACCTTCGACATGGCTCCTTTTCCCAAGTTATCGTCTCTGATGCAAGAGCGATATTTGGACAACTTTCGCCGTGGGTACGGAACCACACGAGGCGTAACAAAAGGTTTTTCGAAGGTCGTTACGGGATTAAATCTGCTTGGGCTTTGAAGGAGCTCATGCCAGATTGGGATCTTTGAGAGCCGCGCCTCGGTTCTCGGGACGTAAGGAGGAATGTGTACAAACTTTTCGTACAACGAAGTCACTCCTACGTTTGAAGATTTCCGGCCATTCGGGAGGACCTCGAGACGGAATGTGCCTAGTTCTTCCGTATGCCGGTGGCATGGCCATCGTTGAGAAGCTAGTGTCTTTGCTGGGTATCTCTACTGGAGAAGCATACGGGATGCCGATACAGATACCGATTATGTTGACATTTCGACCGCCCGAAAGATTTGCCTGAGCCGAGGGGAGCGTCTGCGTGGGACGCGTTTGCTCGTGTGTGATTGCTACTCGTTCACATTCACGTCTCGGGTGTGTGCCATCACAGCAGACCGGACCCGGTGAGGCAGCCACGGAGTGGAGGAGACATCGTGCCATCGGTCTTGGGCGAGACGTTCCCGGGCATAGGCCTGATGGCGACCGGTAGCCGATACATGTGGGGAGGGAGTCCCGCTATGCCGACCATGTGGCCGAGGGAGAGGCCGCAGATGATGCCCGAGGTGCCAATGTCCCGTGACGCTGGTCTTTCTCGCGACGTCCTTCCGGTGATAGGGGTAATCAGCCGAGCCGGAGCCTCCGGATGGCCGGACTTGGCACGCATCACTTGCGATGGTGGGTTCCCCATTGGAAGTTACAGACTTGTAGGACCGCTCAGAGGGTCCGTTGATCGTCGAGTGCCGGGCCGTCTCGCACGTCATTCTATATTCCATCATTGGTTCTCAAGGGCAAGACGTGGCCGGAGCAGATGCCACCGACCGATCTCGAGTTATGCCGCTACCCGAGGTGGGATCTCGCGGATGGAGGATCCTTCGACGCCGTTGCCGGGTCACCCGGTGGTGGCAATACACGTCCTTTCCCGCCAGGTTCTCTTTCACCGGAGAGAGGGCACCGTTCGTCGACGCAGATTCGGACCGGTACGAAGAGTGTATGGGGGAGACACAGATGGCTATCTTGTGGAGACGGAGTGAGCCGTTGGGTGCCGATCACCCGGACAGCTTCGACATTGAGGAGGACAGAGGCGAGGGCTAACCCCGGGAATCGTATCGGCGATGCCATGGCCGATTATGTGGCAAGTGCCGATCGGGAGGCCAATCAAAGCACGCGATGATGGCTCAAGCGAGGCGGCTCGAGACAGAGCTAGAGAAAGGACTCGTATTGACACCACAGATTGACGGAGGCGTCGGGAAGAGTCCCCGAGCTGTAGAAGGCCTACCGGAATATTTCCCGCGAAGGTGAAGAACACTCGCCGGAAAAGTGGAAAGGGAAGAAGGATGAAGGACCTAGTACGGAAACTAGGTTGACCTTGCCGCCCGTAGTATCCACCCATTGTCATTGCGCATACATTAATTGATTAATGTTTTATTGTAGTTTTGCTAGCGTGTAGCGAGTCAAGAGTTGACCGTGCTTGAACTCATCAAAGAATGTTTTAACCGTTATGAATTTGTAGGTTAAATGAAAAGAGTTTTCAAACACAAGCAATTGATGCTTATTGTATTTTTTTTGTTTTTTAGACCGAACCAAAGATGGCCGCCACGTTCCCCTTTTACAATTGGACTAAGGGGCTCAGTCACCGTAGTTCGACACTTTAGGTGAATTTGAGAAAACAAAGAAGTGCGACTCGTTTTTTACCCGGATCATTAGCGGGAATGTATCCATGGGTATTACTTTTTAGCACTTTAATTTACCGAGGGGGACGGTGTATGGGGAAGGTGAGTTGACTCGTGCTCTTCCTCAAACGAAGCATTCAAGGAGCTTGCTTCCGTTCACGGGGTTAACGAAAGGGTTTCCGTCCAAATCCGCTAGCTTCATGGCTCCTCCGGAGAAGATTCTTTGTACCACGAACGGTCCTATCCGTAGGCTCCCACTTTCCGAGGGGATTGGTCTCGCGTAGGAGGCTTTTCCTTTAGCACCAAGTCGCCTTCTCTCGATGTCTCTGATCTTGACTTTCTTGTCGAATGCTCGTGCCATTCTCGCTCCGGTAGGCTCGAGTGTGTTCCATGGCTTTCAATCCGCGCTCGTCGAGTAGAGCAAGTTCGTCGTGACGGCTCAGAGCCATTCGACTTCATTGACCCCGTTTTCCAAGAGGACTCCTGAGGGATGGAATTTCCAATTCCACGGTAACATTGCTTCCATTCCGTAGGTAAGTGCGAACGGAGTCTCCCCGTGGCGGTTCTCGACCGATGTTCGGTATCCCCGCAGGGCTAGATGTAGCTTTTCGCGCCTCCCGACCTCTCGGTGGTCATCTTTCCGATTATCATGGCGAGAGTCTTGTTGGCCGCCTCTACCGCACCATTGGTTTGTGGTCTCGTAAGGAGAAGACTTGTGACGTGTGACTCGAATTCGGCTCGCAGTTGGTCACAATTTCCTTCGAAATGAGTCCCATTGTCGGAGATGATCTCATTGGGCACTCCGTATCGGCACATGATGTTCTCTCGGATGAACTCGGCCACCTTCCTAGAATTCGCACCTTGTACGATCTCGGCTTCTACCCATTTGGTGAAGTAGTCGATCGCGACTAAAATGAACTCGTGACCATTGCTCCTCGGGAGGAGTGATCTTGCCGATGACGTCGATTCCCCATGTGGCGAAAGGCCATGGCGTAGTCATGCAAGAGAGTTCGTGGAGGAGGGATGTGATTGAGGTTGGAAAACCGTTGACATTTGTCGCAGCCTTCTGACGAACCGGATGCGCCCGTTTCCATTGATATCCAATAGTATCCCATACGGAGAATGATCTCGTGTCAATGCTCGGCGTTCATGTGCGGACCGCAGTTCCGTTGTGAACTTCTGCTCATTAGCTCGCCGGCTTTTTCTTTGTTTACACACCGAAGGAGTGGCCCTTGGTGGCGCTTCTTGTACAACATACCCCTGTAATGACGAAATGGGATGCCAGCGTTTTAATGCCATCATGTTTTTGGCTTTGATCCCTTCTTTGTATTTTCCATCTTCATTTGTGAAGGAAGCTTCTCCGCTTTGGAGGTACTCGGTAAATTTGATTATACTGTGGTTCGTCGATCGTTTCTTTTTCTTTTTCGATCTCACAAAGAATAGGCGGGTGTTTCCCGTCCGCCTATTCTCGAGGGGTTTTACCGCTTTCCCTTCGGGAATTTCGACAAGAGAGGCGAGGGTTGCTGTGGCGCTCGCGGCGGTTCCCGTCTCTTGGCAAATAGTGAAAAGAGATGTCCTTGAACCGAGCAATGAGCTCCTCCATGTACGCGTGGTACTTCAAGGCCGTAATCTACCGTCTTCCATTTGTTGGATACTTGATTGATGATCAATGCCGAGTCTCCATATACATCCAAACTCTAAGATGTTGCGCTCGAGGGCGGCTTCCAAACTCCGCCGCACAAGCCAGATTCTCGCCGCATTGTTGGTTGCTTCAAAATTCGCCTTGATGGCTATGGGAGTATGCTCGCCCTGGGATCGACAAGGAGCATTCCAATGCCATTCCCCTTCTTGTTGGCTGCCCCATCGAAGAAGAGTTGCCGCCGGTTTGCGCCGTCAAGTGAAAAGATTCCGTCGTCCGGAAATTGTGGATCAGACCCTTAGGTTCACCGCTCGGGAAGTCGGCAAGCCGATCCGCCATTACTCGCCCTTTCGTTGATTTTCTCGACCATGTACTTGATGTCGAACTCACCAGAAGAATGACCACTGCTAGCCGCATTGACAAGGATGGCTTGTCAAAGAGATATCTGACGGGGTCCACTTTGGAGACCAGGAGCACCGAATGCGACCGCATGTAGTGTTTCGCTTTCCCGACTACCCATACCAAGGCTGACAAGTTTTTCTCCGATGCCGAGTAGCCGAGTTCACTTCCTTGAAGCTTTCGGCTTACGAAGTAGATTGCATGCTCAACCTTGGAATCTTTCTCGTTCTTGTGCCAAAGATTGCTCCGATAGACGTGTCTCATCGTCGATACAGGAGTAGTGGCTTGTCTTCGTGTGGCGGGCACGTAATTGGGGGATTAACCAAGTAGGTCTTGATTTTCTCGAAAGCCGTCTGGCACTCTGAGTCCCATTTGATGCTCGGCATTCTTTTTCATCGCTTGAACATGGGCTCGCAGAGAGATGTCAACCGGTTGATGAAGCGACCGATGTAATCAAGTCTTCCCATGAAGCTTTTCACTTCGTCAGTGGTTTGAGGCGGCTTCATGTCGATGATGGCCTTGATTTTCCCGGGATCGGCTTCGATACCCCTTTCTCGTAACCATGTACCCCAAGCACCTTGCCGCGTTTGACGCCGAAGGTGCACTTTGCCGGGTTCAACCTCATGGAGTGTTTTCTCGAGTCTCGTTGAAGAACTTCCTCGCATCCGTCATGTGCCGCATGTCCGATCCCTTGGAGTGGATGATCATGTCGTCGACATATACTTCGATTTCTTTGTGAATCATGTCATGGAAAAGGGCTGCTGCAGCCCGCCGGTAAGTAGCCCCAGTTTCTTAGACCGAACGGCATGACCGTGTAACAAGATGTCCCCATGGAGTGGTGAAGGCGCCTTGGCTCGATCCTCCTGACATCTTGATCTCGGTTGTATCCAAGAAACCCGTCCACGAAGGACTTTACTTCAAATTTGCCGTGGTGTCGACTCAAAGATGTCGATGTTAGGCAATGGGAAATCATCCTTAGGGCTGGCCTTGTTGAGATCCCGAAAATCCACGCAAAGATCCGACCTTTCCGTTGGCCTTGGTGACCGTCACGATGTTGGAGAGCCAAGTCGGGTACTCAATCACTCGATGAAACCAACTCTGAGCATTTTCTCAATTTCTTCTTTAACTTGCAAGGACCACTCGCTTGATCTTGCGCAGCCTTCCGTTTGATGTGCTCGATTCGGGATCCAGGGAATTCGGTGCTCCACGATTGAGGGATCGAGTCCCGGCATGTCCCGATATGACCACTGTGCGAACACGTCAACATACTCCTGAGGAGGTTTATCGTGGCTTCCTTTTCCGCATCGGCGAAGAAACCGCCCACTTGTGTCTCTTTAGGCTCTTGCACCGACCCTGTGTTCACTTTGGTCATAACCTCTTCGGCAGCTGGGCCCTTGTCCTCTTGGTCAACTACACGCCGAGAACTTCTTTAATGTATTGTTCGTTTAATGTGTCTCGCTTCTTTATCAATTGAGTTATTAACGTCTTTTAAGTTGTTTGTTAACTTATCGCTTGTTAAAGTGGCAATGAGAGGATACTCCGAAAGGTCGACTTTTCATTACACAAGAACGGGAATACATGATTGGCTACAACATTATAGTCCTCCGGCGTAAGGCCGCTGGATGACTCGCAGGACCGGACTCGACAAGGACCGACTCAAAGGGTTTGAGACCGGGTTTAGGGAGATGTGGGCGCGGGCCCGCCTTGTCTTCCACTCCCGCCCGGCTTGCCCTCGGTCCGGTGAAAGTTACCCAATTCTTCAGGGCATTGCCGGATGCTTCGAGGAGGGTGCGGGGATCGAGAGGCTTGGCTCCCGCCGTCCCTATCATGGCGATCATGCCGTTGTCTGAGCCCCGCCGATCAAGTTGGGCAACTCCATGACTTCTTCAAACGCACTCAGAGCCGGTCCACCGAGAGCGTCTTCTATGAATTCCCGGTTCCTTCGCTTTGGATTTACTGTCTCGAATGTGGCCTCGGCGGCCGATCCGAACAACTTGTTTCCCATGGAGAGTACCCCGAGTTGCTCCTCCAAGTCTGGGATTCCTCAATGTGTACTCATGCCGGACCGTGGTGGCAGCTGGTCCAGTAGAGCCGTGATGTCGAGGAACGCTCCTTATCGGATTAGCTTTGAGTCCTCTCAAACGCTTGAGGTCCCGTGCTAGCCGTTCCATTCTCGTCTCGTAGTCTTAGTGTTGACTATTCCTCGCTTCTTTCTCATCTTCACGCTTCCACTGCGGGTCGGTCCCTCGCCGCTGGGCTCGCCGGGTCCCGCCGCGGCTCCCCTGTCGGTCCCCGCCCGCTCTGCTCCCTTGTTGGTCCCCTCGCTCGCCGTCGGTTCCCTTGGTGAAGTAATGAGCGAGGTCAAAGCCGTAAGGTCGGAGGTTGGGTGTGCCGCTGAGGTTCCCTTTGTGGGCCGCCGCCTTGGTGCGGGCGAGCCTTTGCCTTCCTTGATGTCGCCTTGTTGGCACGTAGCCAAGCCCCCGGACCGTGGTGTGGTCCTTGACTTCAATAACTTGGTGCCGGCCTTGCAGCCTTTTGCCGAGCCCCGCCCCGGGATGAAGTTCATGAGTTTCATCATCCTCATGGCGGGAGGAATCTGATCGTGAGACAAAGTGGAAGGTCCACGTTGCATATTTGGATCTTGGAGGTCTCCAGAGTGAATCCAGCTTAATGGCATGTCATCATTATGCTTGATTTCCAAGACCGGAATGTCGTTGGTGCCGGTCCCCTGGTGGTGACACCGTCGCCGTAGATCGTGGTTAGCTCTGCCTTGCATGAACTTGAGGCACCGATGAAGGCGGATGCCACGCCATTGATTTGATGCAGCCTGTGGACGCCCAGATGGCCGTGAAAGTGATTGGAATGTCCAACACTTGGAATTCGGTGGGGATCACCCGCTTGCCGAACCAGATGTTAAGAGTAGCAACCCCGAGAACCGTACGGGAAGTAGAGTCATAGGCCTCGACAAAGGTGGACCGAAGGCTTAAGATCTCGTGGGCTTGATGTCAAGGTGTCCATCATCTTGGCGGGCAAGACATTCATTCCGAACCTCCGTCTACCAACACGCGAGGAAGACGACGCCGTCCACTGGATCGTGATGTAAAGCGGCTCATTGTGATCGCCCCCAAATTTTGGAAGGTCCAAATCGTGAAGGTGATAATGTTGCCATAGTGGATGTTACCAATCATCCGAATGACTTCATCCGGGGTCAAGGCCCACGGGGACCATGGTACGGGCCAGCTTTCCTCTAGCTTGAGCTTGTGAGGATAAGAGGAGGTGAGCAGAGACCAAAGGGAAATGTTTGCCCGAGTCTCGCTTGAGCCGAGCGAGGATCGGGTCCTCTTTCAAGGAACTTGCGTCTTCGGGCCGGCCGGACCGCACCTGCTCCGTCGGCTTTTTGGTGGCCTTAGGTGGTAATGCATGGATTTGACCCGATCGGGTTAGAACGCCGACATCGTTTGGTCCCTTCGAACAGCCGCTTCCGAGTTGAGCCATAGTTAGAGGAGGATTCCTCGTAGCATAGGGCCATGCGTCTTCCCTCAACTCATTGATTGTGGATGAATTCCTGAGCTTCGGCAGCCTTGACGGATTCTCGTCCCAGTGATACCGGCTTAGGTGCCTCCGCGGGAGGTAGCCTACGCTTGACGTAGCCGTTCGAATGTCGCTGCACAAATGCTGATTGCCTCGAATCGAACCGTGCGTTGCCGACCCTCCGGGAGGCCGGAGAGTTCTCGGCTCAAACGAACGGTCTCCTTGATCTCTTCACGGTATATCGCGTTCCTTTCCTTCTTGCCGAGCATACTCGTGGCGCCTGGAGTTTGGGTCCGGGCGATACTCGTGGTTGGCTAGTTTTCCTCCACTCGGGCCCAGATCAACCTTCTTGCAATGAGCTCGCGTCGAGAGTTAATGCCTCGCGTTTCTTCCCATGTGAGAATAGCCAGTGCTTCTTTGAACCGCGTGCGGTGGCCTAGGTAAACCTCCATTGGGGAGAGTTTTCTTCTCGCTTTATCTCGAGTGGCGGGTATGTCGGAAGGCGAGTATACGGCTTCCCGAACATCTCGCCCATGTGACCGGTTGCCGTCCCGCTTGATCGTTTCGTAAATGAAGGCCGTAGACCGTGGAATTTCCCGAGTAGTTGCTCGAGACGAATTTCCATCCTCCTCCTCGTTTTTAAATAGACCTTCCTCCCCGAGTTGGCCTTTCAATTTGAGTGCGGTAATAATCCGTTCCCATCCTCCCAGATCCTCGGGAGTCCGGTTTTGTTGACTTCATGCCCGGCTTGGAAGAGAATGGTTTCATCGTCTTCACCGTCGCTTTCACAGGAGAACTTGCTTTCCTCGGGAAGGTAAGCGCCGGGATTCGTTCCGCCGTGTCGTTCCATCTCCTAGGTCATCGGGACCGCTTGACCACCCTTGCCGGCAGGGGGTTGGATGAGAACAGACGGTAGTCCGGAAAGTTGCCATGAGCAAAACTCTTGAGGTCGAATTGGTCTAGAGTGGCCTCTAGCTCTCGTCGAAGCCGCCCGTGACACTTTAAGGGCTTGGTCCCCGTAGGTCTTTCGAGCTTGGTCTTCGTCCCAAAGACGACTTTCTTGAGCGGCCAATTCCATGAGAGCTTTCCTTGCGAGACCTAGGCGCCTCCGTAGGTGCGCATCGTCCGGCTAGTGTCCGTAACCGTGATTACATTCAAATCGCCGAATGGCGGGAACACTTGGATTACATTGACGAAGGAAGTCGGATCCGGGACATTCCATGCGTCCTTCCTTAATCTCGATCACCAAGAAGTTTGCCCATATCTCGTTTGATTGACCCCACGGGGTATTGAATTCGCAATGTTGACGGTCTCGTGATCTCGCTCGATCGCCAAGTCTATCAAAGCTAGCGCCGATTGGCGTGATGTCTCGAATCCGGCCGTGACGGCTGGGAGCAGAATCGAACCGAAGCATGTTGATGCCGAGGTGGTCATTTCCTCGTGTCGGAAGCCGACTCGCCTTACGGGGAAGACTTTCACGCATGTTTTCGGGTGGCCGGTGGAAGCGTTCCCGAGGTTGATCTCGACTTGTAGCAGGTGAGGAGCTTGGTCTCCTTTGTCGTTGCCCCTTGGCCTCGCGGCGCTTGAGGGTATAAGCTTGACCGACGCACGGGCCGGTTGCCGCTGGGCCGGTACTTGGAAGTAGGGATGAGCTCGAGCTCGCTTGGCCGCGCCTCGTTTACCATGAGCAGGCAATCATCGAGGGTGACCTTGGTGTGGCAGAATCTGATAACAAGAACGGGGTCCTTGGCTTCATCAGGATACCTGGAATAGATGATATTGACGAAGTCGTCGTCATTCACTTGATCAGAGGGATTCCTCGTTGCGTGAATCACGTGCTTCCAATTGTCGGATAGCTGTCTGTACTGGACGTTGAGCTTGACAATTTCCATGGTATTGGAACCTTGGTCGTAGGTGACCTGATCGGAAGGAGTTCCGTCCTCAAAACTGAGCATGTGAATGCGGAGGTCTGCTTGCGGGTCTGCCGCGTCCTCGACTCCGGAGAGTCCAGATTCATCGTCATCTGATCGCTCAATCCAGGTGTAGGGACGTATTGCGTCAGGTTGCGTTGCTGGAGCAGCTAGGAAAATCTCGTACCCCATGCTTGAGCGGAAAGGCTTAGAGGGGAATCCCTCGTAGAGGACCTTCCATACGACGGTCATACAGTCGAGATGAGTATGACGATACTTGTCGATTTTTATCACAAAGATCTCCTCGCTTGGCAGGGCCAGAGAATGAGTTTGAAGAATGCCGATGAATCTCGGATTGAGATCGGGGTTTATGTGCCCGTATCATGGCGATATTCGCCGTTTCCTTCCACCCGCCTCCAAGTGTTGGAAACGACAGCTGAACTTGATGTATCGGATCGCCTGTGGTCCGCTCGCTCGAGTACGTTTACATAGTTAGCATCTCCGGACTCGAGGGATTCTCGATGAGATTTGCCCCTAGTCCCTTGGTTGATTCGAAGGAGGTAACCCCGTGCCCGAGTGCGGACACGTTGCCATCGTCTCGGCTTCGTTTCCTATGAGGAAACCGTCCCTCGGATGACTTCGAGATCTCCCCGTCGGTTGATGAACTTGACGCACTGATGGAGAGTGGAAGCTATGGCCTTCATGTGGTGTAGCCAAGGGCGTCCCAAAAGAGCCGTGAACTCGGATGGAATGTCCATCACGTGGAATTTTGCCGGGCACCATTTGGGTTTCGAACCAAAGTTCCAGAGTCACCGTCCCCGTGATGGGACGAGACGAGTTGTCGTAGCCTTGATAGTCCGAGTAGACGGTATCAAATGGCTTTCATGGATGCGGAGAGCTCGCATCATGCCGAGAGGGAGGACATTAACGGCTGACCCGTTATCTACCAATACTCCGGGAGTGATATGGTGTTGAGTTTGAGAGTGATGTACAGAGCTTCGTTGTGCCCCGAGGCGTCTCTCGGTAAGTCTTCATCACGTAATGTGATCATGCCGCCATACAGTGCGGGAGTCGTAGATCTCATCTCTATCCGTAGAAGGAGAGTCATCCACCCATCCGTTTCCCCGTCTTCCTCTTGCGAGGTAAAGCCTTTACCGGAACCTCGTGGAGTATGTTGAGGCCGCCCGTGGCGGTTGCCGCCCTTGGTTAGCACATTGATCGAGTGCGATTGCCAAGCCGACCTTGATCTTCCTTTACCGGTCCGAGCTCTAAGCCGGACAAGTTGAATCTTGGCCGATCCCGCGGAGGGTTAGGCTTCGACCGGGCAAGAAGACTATCAAGATCCGAGGTATTCCGGTGTTCCGTGGTCTCGAATTCGGTTTCAAACTGGGCTTTTCGGCTTTCCCACCCCCGTCTCGCTCTAGAGCCGCATGGCCTCGGAGGCAAAGAGGACTGGCCGGAGTACAAGCACGTAGTAGTCGAACCTCCCTGAGGGTTCTCCAAGTGTACCTACACCGGTATCTCCGGCTTCGTATCTTTCTCTCGCCTGCCGTTGAGAGGATTTCTTCTTCGTTTTCTGAGGATTGCTCCGGACAGCTTTCGAGACTCGTACTCCAGCAAAGTGAGGCCACAAACATCGTAGCCGATGTGAACATTAGAGGAGGATCCACTGAAAGAGGCGGAGAAACCGGTTCCGTAGCACACTTCTTGGGCACCCACTCAATGGAGTTCACGCCGTTATTATTCGGAAAGGGATTCCCGATCGTATTGGGCCCACGGGGCGCTCTAACTTGCCTTCTTCTATCAAGTTCGGATTTCGTATCGTAACCCCAAACAGCTTGTCGTGGTATGGCCGTGATACTCGATGGAAGGCGCAAGATTTGCTCTTGTCCGCATTGGCTACGGGAACTTTGGGTTTGTAATTGGCCACGGGCTTAAGGAGACCCTCCTTGATTAGCCCTTCCAAAGATCTTGCTCAGTGGCATGTCCAACTTGTCGAAGTGTACGACAGCCGCTTCGAGTAGAACCGTTGCTTTGTGGGACTCGGGTTTCGTTACCCGACCGTTGTCCCCGATGGACGTAGTTGACAGACGTATCTTTCCCTTTGCCGGGGCCGGTGTGATTGAATGCACTGCTGAGCGGTATCTCGTACGGCCGTGCAAAGAGCCAACTTTTCCTTGAGATCCTTCTCGAACCGTGAGCCGGCATTGACCATGGCCCGGAGATCCGGGAAGAAATTGTGACCGATGAGAGTTCGATGGACGGTCTCAAGCAAGACTTGAAGATCCGCATCTGTTCGTCTTTGGAGAGTGGCTCCATGATTTCGGAGAGTTTCCAGCTCCATCTCTTGTAGAATTCCCCAACACTTTCATCCGCTTCGCTCGTGGTGATTAAGTCCTCGCGACTTGTTTCCCACTCTAAGTTGGGATCTCGTACTGCCCAGAAGATGTTACCGATCTGCCTGTGTGTGGCGATCCGCAGTGCTTGACCTCGAAACCATCGTAACGCCGAGCTTTTGAGCGTATGCCGGAAGTGGTCGGCCATTTGCCGGAGGGTTGCTCCTTTTGCTCTCATGCCGAGAACGTAAGTGTCGACGTGCGTTTGAGGACATTCGGTTCCATCGAATCGGTCCATCTCCGGCATTCGAACTTGGCAGGGAGAGGCGTGACCATTCCCGAATCTCGTGGATTTGAACGTTTCCCGCTTTGAGCCGCCATGGTGGCTTTCGTGTCTTTCATCCGCTCGACCATCCAGGCTAAAGTTGGGTCCAAAGTGGTGGACTGTGAGGCTCGGCGCCGGTGCTACCACGTGAGCGGTAGTGATTGGAGGTGGAAGGCTTGGTATATGAGAATATACGGGAGCCTTTTCTCGAATCGTATCGGGGTTTGTCCCCGTGTTTAGGGATTCGTGTATAGGCAACGGGACGAACCCGGAGGGTACCGAGGGATATTGGCATCCTGAGATGGTCCACGCGGTGCGCCGGTGATATTGAGTGACGGGTGTAGCACTGGCCGACCAAAATTGACAGTGGTTGCTTCCGAGAGGTGGCAACATGGAGCCTAGGCCTACTGCTTCCTTGGTTGGAAGGCATCCCGTAAGTTGGCGGGGGAGGAACCCGATTGAAGGTTTGGTGAACCGGTTTTGGGGAATCGTCATCCTCTACCAGACAAAAGTACCGTCCGACCGGGGGATAGCCGCTATACCACGCTCATTCGTAAGCCGTACCACGAAATTCTCCGCCGATCTTCTTCGCCTCTTGTGAACCTCACAAGCCCGGATGGCTTCTTCCAATGTCATATCTCGTTACACGGTGGCGGGGGTCCTTCCCCGTCACTATTTCTCGGTGAGCTAGACATGTCGGAAATTTGGCCGAGGGAACCGAGGGAACCGAAGAACCGTCCGACGCCGCCGTTATCGTGATCCCGGCAAGGCGCCGACCCGGAAATCTCGAACCACTTTCTCGCTCGCCGCAGGGAACGAAAGGAAGGGTTTAGGCTTCGGAGAGGGTATTTGGCTCAAGGTTTTCGGGCTTGTGCAATGTGCGCTACCGATTAAAGTTTACTTAAAGCGCGTTTTCTCGTAGTCCTAATTGGTTGGAAAAGAGCGTGTCTTCTTTTTCGCAACTAATCCTAGAGCTCTCATTCGTGGATCTCGTCACTACGCTTATAAGCCCCTCGTTTCCATTGTAGATCATCTTTCTCAGGACGGACTATCCCGAGCGAGGTCTGATAAGGCAAGCGAGTTCTCCCGACAAAGGAAAAAGTGAACTTAAGGCTAGCCGATCACGCAAACTTTCGACGTGTGCGGCGTACGGGCCACGGCCGAGGTCAACGTCCTTAAGTTAAGGCGGGAGTCGTGCCAAAATTTGGGCATGACCTCTCCCGACTCGCTTGTGCGAGAGACCTTTAGCTTTTAGCGTTGGCCAAGTTGTGGCCGGCACGGTACATACGGCGAGGTTTGGTGACACGGCGTCACATTGAACCTTCGGGTATATTTTGCGGCAGAGCTCCGCGTCAAAGTCAAGGCGGAAAAGCTCAAGACTTCGGGTCGGGAACGACCTTTGGTCTAAAACTCTCGAGCTTGACTCGGAGCGGGGCCCAGCGTGAAAAACATACACTTAGGCTTTATGACACGAGCTAAGCCAAAAACCAACCGGGGTCTTGGACAAAGTGTGACACAAAGGAGTGCATGGCTTACACGGGCTAGGATGGGATGTTTGGGACGACCCCGTGCGCCCCCGAAAGGTGTCTGGCAGACCAATCGGAGTGCAACTGATAAGGCCATCCCGGGTTAGGGGTTGTAGTGTGCAGTGTACCGAGGCAGCAAGTGCACGTGAAGTGCGGTGTTCCGAGGCAGCAAGTGCGCATAGTGTGCGGTCACTAAAATTCTTTTTCTGAGTAAAACAGAGATTTTTCAGAATGTGCCTTAAAGAATTTATGATGCACAGTTCAAAAGACAGCAATGAAAATCAAACATGAATGGGGATGCACAAACATGGTAAGATTTTGAAAAGTTGACAATGTAATGCCTTTTGAAAAAAACCGTTCGAGGTTTAAAGTAACACACACACGAAAACGAGGAAGGGTAAACGAAAGTTTGACCCACAGAAGGCTTTTTAGAAAACAACGGTAGTTTTGAAAAAAGTATCTTTGTCCCCTGGAGTCGCCAATCGAAATTACCCGATCTTTTTCACGCGCGGGGCGGCGGAAAAGGCGGTTGTCTTTCGCGGGGGGTTGGTGTCTGAGACCTCGCTTCACGGGAAGGAGCAGAATGAGGAGTCGCCACGCGGTTTTGTATTTTGAGCCCAAACGTTGAGAAACGGCTTTTGAAAATGGTGTCGTTTTTATTGGTAGCAAAAACTTAGGAAAAGGCTTTGAAAACGGGGATCATTTTTATTGGCAGCAAAAACGAGTAAAAAGCTTTTTAGTACCAGAGATTGTTAGGTTCGGAGGTCACGTTACGTTTCGGGTAGAGTATTACGAGATCGCCCGAAACGCCTCGCATGACGAGTCTTTCTACCTTTCTCGAAATCGTGTGTGTGTGTGTGTGTGTCTTTTGAAATGGGGGCTTGAATGACAAGCTTAATCTTGGTTTGAGTGACAAACGTTGATTAGGTGACTTTGTTTGAAAAGACGAGCGTTTGAATGACAAACGTCGGTTTTGAGTTTGAAATGAGCGTTTGCGTGGCAAACGTCGATTTTGAGTTTGAAATGAGCGTTTGCGTGGCAAACGTCATTTCGCGCGTTTTGAAAGAGAGTTCGACGGACGAACTCCGGTTTTGAACCGGGCATTACATTGTTAACGATTTTTACGGGAAAAATGCGTATTAAATGATATGCGATCAACGAATCGGGTTGCGACTCGGACTTTTGAAAAGTAAATACTATCACAATCCAAACGGATCGGACTTGTAAATGACAGTATTTAAAGCGGTGTCAACGGAATCAAACGATCCGGAATTGTAAATGACGATCAACGAGGCCAAACGGCTCGGAAGTGTAAATGACGATCAACGAGGCCAAACGGCTCGGAATTGTAAATGACGATCAACGAGGCCAAACGGCTCGGAATTGTAAATGACGATCAACGAGGCCAAACGGCTCGGAATTGTAAATGACGATCAACGAGGCCAAACGGCTCGGAATTGTAAATGACGTGAAAGTAAACGGAACGGGGTCGGAACGCCGTTTTAACTCGTGATTACTTCTCTTACGGAAAGAGAAGAGGATCGAGGGGCTAAAACGTATCGGACCCCGTTAGACGGAGGCGTCTACATTTTGACAATGACGTTCGAAACAGTTATAGCGACTGGCGCGTAAACCGAGACGGAACGGAAGATTCAGAGAGAGGGAGTTGTACCTATGGCTAGGGTCGACTCCTTTGGCTCGGGAGGTGTGCACGGGACACGGAAAGTTATTCGAAAGGTTGTTTCGAAGTTGTAGGGTGCGTATTTGATCGAAATACGAAGGTTTCATGCAAATCGAGACAAAACGGGAGCTCGGGAGGGGTGGAAACCAGTTTGGACCGTGGGGTATGTGATTTTTTGGTATCAAAATCCTCTCTTTTGCCTTTCGACAAAGAACTTCTATTTATAGGGTGAAAATTGCGGTAGGAGTCCGGCCGGACTTGGACCGAATTTCGTGGGTTTTGGGAATTTTGGAAATGCAGGGGACTTCTTTGGCAATTTCAGAAAATTGCACAAATGAGTCCGGCCGGACTTGGCTTGCAAACCAGGGGTATTTTGGTCTTTTGGCCTTGATTTGTGATTGACGAGTGACTAGAGGGAGGTGGCATGCGTGACACGTGTCCCATGACTCACCAAATGTGTGGGAGTTCGTTCCCGGTCCCGGTTTTGTCCGTTTTTTAAAATAACAGTCCGGGAAATGTCCGAAACGCCCCCGGAAAGTGCCGGAAAATGCGTTTTTCAGGGAAAGCCATACTTTTACGTGAGATGTCACGTGTTAAGTACGGTTCGACGTCGGGATGCACGGGGCAGTCCCGAGACGTCTCGTTGGCACAGCAACGGGGAGTTTAACGAGTTCCGGTTAACCTGGAGCGGGCTAGTTAACGGATTTCGGTTAACTTTCTGACGGATTTGGACGATCCGGATTTGGGTACTTACAGGCCCAGAACGAGCTGGCAAGTCTAAACCCTTCATTGTGGGGTAAAGGGCCAGCTTCCTCACCACCTTATCGGTATCAGAATTGGTCCTCACCGTATGAGCAGTGAGCTCTGGAGGGGCCATGTCGGCATCTCTCTTGGAGGGAGGCTCCTCAGAGGACGGTTCGATGACGGGACGCTTTTGGCCTGCTCGCCTGACCAAGTTGGTCTCTTCGACTGAGATCTGGCCGGCCTCCCTACTACCTCCCTCGGCATCGTCTGTTTGTACTTGGAGGCTATGCCCCTCTTCAGTCTGGCTTTGTTGTTGCTCGGAGTGAGTCTCCTCGTCGCCTCCCCTCAGTGGATCAATAGGTAGTGCAAAGGCTCCTTTGTCGGAGAGGATCATTTGACGCTTGGTCGCCTCCTCCTGCCTCTTTGAAATGGCCGAGGAATGAGAGTCCTTCCTCCTCTACTTCACCAAGGCCATACGGTCAAGCTTTTTTTGAGACATCTCTCTCTCCTGCTCGGTGGTCAAATCTGCAACATGATAAGGAGGAGTTAGCACATGCATACGAAGAAAAAAAGAACCTGAAGTAAAACAAGTAACAAGGACGGGAAGCATTACATCCGATAACGCCGTCCACGGTCAAACACTGGTTATTGTTCTGTTTGCAAAAGCCGCAGTCAACATGAAACACAAAGCCGGGATGTACCCTCCAATCAAGAAACCGGTTGCCCCTAGTGACGGAGACGAGAGGCTCTATATTGCCAACAGGCCCTGGCATGATACCGGCCTGGGTGTAGTATCTAATATCACTCTCTAAGGACGACCAGCTTAATGTGCCAACCACAGCAAATTGGGTCAACCTCTCTATGAGCTGGTTGCTCCACTCAGCTCTCCATGTAAATTTGGGCAGACGGGGATCCTCAGAAGGAGTTGGAAACTCCCAGCCCTATCGGCTTTCAACTCGAATGATGTGGTGGTTCCACCCTGCCACCTTGCTCGACATCGTAGAAATCAGTTTGGGACGGTTGGGGGCCGGATCACGATCAACCGGGTATCAGACTTATAGCTAATGGTGAAGAAATGATGAAAGGCTTCTTGGCAAGGTTCAAATCCTAGACTACGGCACAGGACGACAAAACCTACGAGAAACCTCACCGCATTAGCACCTAGCATGGCCGGGACAGCCTGCATATCTTCCAAAATTCATTTATGAACGGATATAAGGGAATACGAAGCCCCTGTTGGAATTGTTTGTAGAAGAAATTGACATGGTTAAGGCTGTAGTAAAAGTCCATGGCTTCTGCTTCAGTCACAATTGGAGTCCAATGGGAATAACTTAAACGGTACTCGTCCCTCGGCAATCCATACTTGGTGTAAATCTCCTCTATCAGTGGCTCACCGGCCTTAGTCGGTCTTAGCCTAGGAGTTGAGGCCCTCCCTCGTCCTGCTCCACCTCGGCTGACTCTCCCTCAGCCCTCAACTTGCTCACCAGCAACGAACATGTCTACTATATTGGTCAAGGATGAGGGACCACTCGTGATGGCTTCGCTTCCTCTTCCCGTCATATCTGCACAAACTAAGGAAAACAAATCAATATAATCTTCCAAGGCATCCAGATGGGGAAGAGGAAGAATGCCCCTCCTCTTCGTCTATAATAAGGACGAGGAAGGGAGCCTTACCTGTCAACCGAGGACGACTAAGATGGTCTGACTTCAAATAGAAGAGGACAATATGGTCCATCATCTCGGCCCAGTCATCAAAGATAACTATATTGGGGGACATGGAATCCACTCAATCTATTCTCATCTTGCCCGGAAAACGTGCATCTTCCCTCGGGCAACCATATCTCGTCAATATTTTCCCTATCTCCATCAAGGTCACCAACATCCATAGCCCCCTCTCCCGTCGGTAAACCCTAAGGTTTCCCTTGTGGTAGCCATAGATTTCACGAGGATAGTGTTCCCAAGAGAGGGTCATTGCTAACAGAGGATGAGGGGGCAAGAGTGGGTTCATGAAATTATTCAAGTACAAAACTCAAGAAAAGCTTCATGGGTTCAACAATGGCGGTTTTGAAATAATTCAAGCAAAACCCTAGAAAACGCAAATTGAAGACATAAATCAGTAAAAGGAAAGAGCTTATACCTGTTTCCGATGAAGATGGGTGAAAGAAAACGGCAAATCAAACGGTTTCTGGCAAATCTGGGTAACTCAGAGCTCAAAAAAACGAACGGCTTTTTGAATCCTCTTAGTTCGCTCTCAAATGCCGAAAGATGATAAAAGTTGGAATTGAAAAGGAAATTTGTTTTTAGAATGTGCGCTCGCCCGAAAAAAATAAAAAGGAGTCGCCACGCCATGCTTTGAGAGGTGCACTTTGAAAAACCTTTTTGAAAGAGAACGGGTTCGGGGGTCAGGTTACGTGTTGGGAAGAACTGAGAGTTCACCCAACACGCCTCGTCCGTAGACGAGTCTTTCTAATTTAGACATCCAAATAATTCAAAACAACGTGCAAACAATGATAATATGCAAGTGCGATAAACATGAATTTTATTGAATAGGCAAGATCATTACAACTTGTAGACCAATTGTCCGGGAGGCCACATCCCTTTACATCAATGAGAACAGATTACAAAAGA
Organism: Adenophora triphylla var. japonica; assembly: GCA_022495995.1. Taxonomy (NCBI): domain Eukaryota; kingdom Viridiplantae; phylum Streptophyta; class Magnoliopsida; order Asterales; family Campanulaceae; genus Adenophora; species Adenophora triphylla. The sequence continues at coordinate 141,043 of JAFEMH010004683.1, read as the reverse complement.
ACTCAGGTCCTCTGCAAAGGATCATCTATGTCGCGTGACACAGGACTCCCTTGTCCAAATATGTCGAGTGACATCAATGGTCACCTTGCAGAGGCTCACAACTAACAGATCACACAACCTTCATATGAACATAAAACTATAACTAAGAACAGATCTAGGCACTAAACAACATAAACAAATTGCTGAATATGAAAATAACCAATTAAAACGAATTACAACTAAAACAATGGTCCCTGCAGATGGTCACGACATGTCGCGTGACACAGGACTCCTCATGTCCAAATGTGTCGCGTGACATAGTGTTACCATCTGCAGGTACCTCACAAACTGAGATGCAGATCCAACAGATACACAACAATTATATCAAAACCAATAAGAACAATACGAATTAGATACGAATTGATCAAAGGAGTGTGGGTATGGGAGATCTACACTCCCTTGACATCCAAATTACCAATCTAAGTAGATCACATCATAATCAAGCAATTGGACTCAAAGCATAAACGATTTAAACAGAGAGATTGCAGTTGCCACTTGATAATCTGAGGCAGATGGAGCCTGATTATCAAGTGGAGAAGAAGAGAAGACAATTAAACAATGAGATGAGAGAGAGAGGGATAGAGAGAGAGACTAGTTACCCTTGTAGTCCTCAACTCTTACACCAAGTTAGGTGTAGGATTCTTCAATTCAACCTTCTGAATGGAGAGCTGAGCACGAACTGAGAGCTGAATTGGAGGATCCGGAGTGTATGGTGAAGAAGGAGAGGAAATGGGTTGAAGAGAGGTGAGAGATGAAGGAATTGGTAGGGGAATTGGGTAGTTTTTGTGGGAAAGGAGGAGAGAGAGAGTTTCTGGATGAATTTTGGCAGAGTGACTTTGGGAGGTTCAAATTCGGATCCAAAACTGAGAGGGGTAGGGTCTTATTTATAGCTGCAGTCCGTGGTAGCCTTGTGTCGCACGACGTAACGTAACCACTTTCCATGCCTCGACTTGTCACGTGACACAAGGTGACCATAACCGTTTTTGGCGCCAAATCTGGTTCTGGAACCTTCTTGGATAATTCCTAAAAAGTCCAAAACAGATTTATTCCTTCTAGGTCCCTTAGCCTGAGCAAAGTACAAAAAAGTACTTCCTTCACGTGAAACTTATGAAATGTTTCCGGAAGTCTCGGGATGGACCGGAAATTTACCAAAACGCCCCTAAATGCAATTTTATCATATTAAAATGCATCTGGAAAGGTCGCGAATTGGTTTGGCGTACTTACAGAGACCCTCGGCAACGTCACTTATGGAAGAAGTGAGGTTGTTGATAAAATAAGACCCAATCCCAATGAGCGGCTGGGGGATAAGGCGGAGGGCTAGACGGTGATCTGGGGAATTGGATGGCTGGACCTTTTGAGAAAGGATTCCTACATATCCCGGGGAGGGAATCAAGCCAAATCGTAGTTCAGACATATGACTGGAGGGGGAAATCAACAAAGGACACGACTGTGCGGTTGTCACCCAATATCTGACTGTGCGATCGTCACCGAATATCTGACTGTGCGGTTGTTACCCAACATCTGACTGTGCGGTCGTCACCCAACATCTGACTGTGTGGTTGTCACCCAATATCTGACTGTGCGGTTGTCACCCATCATCTGACTGTGCGGTTGTCACCCATCATCTGACTGTGTGGTCGTCACCCAATATCTGACTGTGCAGTCGTCACCCAACATCTGACTGTGCGGTCGTCACCCAACATCTGACTGTGTGGTTGTCACCCAATATCTGACTGTGCGGTTGTCACCCATCATCTGACTGTGCGGTTGTCATCCAATATCTGACTGTGCGGTTGTCACCCATCATATGACTGTGTGGTCGTCACCCAACATCTGACTGTGCGGTCATCACCCAACATCTGACTGTGCGGTCGTCACCCAACATCTGACTGTGCGGTCGTCACCCAACATCTGACTGTGCGGTCGTCACCCAACATCTGACTGTGTGGTTGTCACCCATCATCTGACTGTGCGGTTGTCATCCAATATCTGACTGTGTGGTTGTCACCCATCATCTAAAATATGTAGGCTATAGGAGGAGGCCGATGCTATGGTTTATCTTTGCTTTGAGGATGGATGTAGCTGCCGGAGGGTCCTATGCTACTATCTGCTGTTGAAGGTCGCCGGGTGTGGGGCGGTCTTTTGTCGACTGTTGGCTTTGGGATGTGGGACCTTGCCTGATGTGATGGGAACTTTGCTTGTTGTGACGGGGGCTTTGCTTGCTGGGACGGGGGTTTGCTTGCTTGTGACGGGAACTTTGCTTGCTTATGACAGGGCTTTGCTTGCTGGGCAGCGGACTTTTATTGACAGTTGACGATTGACGGTGGGGCCATTGGTTTTGATGCGTCCTGCTGGGGGATTCAGATAGACACGAACTTTTTGTCTCGGCTTTGCTTTGAGGGACAATCTTTGAGGTTTGCTCAGTTAACTGTTGTACCTGCGGGGAAATGCGACACTCAAAACAGTACAATCTAATTACGCTATTTTGTTAGCAAAAGTTAAACTATGTTAGCTTATTTGCATGAGTTTGTTCGTTCCGGGAGAGAGGGGAAAGGTGTTCGACTTATTGTATTGACAGGTAGGCTTTGCCGGGTTTATACATAAGTTTCTGGGACTGCTTTGGGGTAATTGTGTATAGTGGTACATATGGTGGGGAAATTCTCTCCCGTGCAGTGACGTGTGGGTACAAGGTGTATTGCAGCGATGACGAGCTAAAGAATGCACAGACAAACCACTTGCAAGACCTTGATGCTTCCTGATGCAGACCAGATGTATCGCCCGACATTATGTGTATGTTTGTCAAGATGTGTCGCACGACTGGACGAAGCTTGTAACAGGGCCCTTTTTTTTAAATCAGTTCCGCCTCTCTTACAGACATTGCTTTTTCAACAGGAAGACACCAGTAGCCCCAAATTGGCAAACAGACAATTTCAGCGACAAAGGTTGGAACTTTTAATCATCATGGAGCATTATAACCAGGAAATAGCTTCTCGGGAACATCAATTTCATCAAGATTTTATCGGGATTTCACAATTTCACCAAAAGCATCATGGGAAGATCATTGACAAGCGATATGGTATGCTGTGCCTCTGGCCTCTGAAGAACTGGAGAGTTGATTGGGACTTGCTCCGAGCAGCTTCGTATTTCTGGGATTCGGAGAGGCATGTGTTTACTTTCTCATACAATGATCTGACGCCAACCATGGAGGATTTCAGAGCATTGACAGGTTTGGGTGAGGCAGAAACTGTAGCATTCCCTCGAGACAGACGGCTGGTTGCGGAAGCGATTATCGGATTTCTGTGCTCGCCCGGTAGATCAGGTGGCACCTATGGTTCTGAATGGTGAGCTTGTAGACTTAACCCGGATGGCTCGGCTGCGATCTTCCAGTCCGGCGTTGTTTGATCTTTCTACCTCTCTGGACATGCATGTATTGTTTACCCTGTCAGCCTACTACTTCTGTGGATATGTCGGAGTCTGCTCAGGTGCGTTGCTGGAGGTTGTCAGACAGCTTAGGAGTGACCGGGGTGTGGATCTTCATCAAATTCGGTCCGGCCAAGGGGAAATGGACATTGTACCCCTGCTTTTAGCTGAGACTTACCATGGTCTTGATAGACTAGCCGGGGGATCTGATTTCATGGGCGCGGGCAGTGATAAGTGACTATTATATAGTCAATTATCCTAGTTTTTATATACTTTTACACAAATAAATCATCACTTTTCATTTAGTTTTTAATACTTTTTACTTACTTTTGTTATTTTATTAGATTTTACGTTTTTGGTATGTTTTATACTTTTTAGACAGGTTTTAGGGTCTTTTTATTTATACAAAGGATACATGGACATTTTGGTCCAAAAAGATGAAGGAACACCAAGCAAAATAAGCACTCCAAGCTGAAAACCAGTCGGAGCGGCCGTGCAGCAAAACCAGGAGCGGCCGTGCAACTTAGGCCATGGCCGGCCATCTTGGCCCATGGAGTGGCCGAGCACTGAAGTGCCCTGGCCGTGCCAAATCAGGAGCAGCCGTGCGGCCTATTTACGGAGCGGCCGTGCAAGTCTTCAAATTCAAATCCAAATGCGGCGCCAAAGAGGACACGGCCGTGCAAAATCCTTGACACGGCCGTGCAAGTCGTGGATCGCAGATGTAAAGGCACCTTTTGATGGCACCCAATTGAAGAGTCTCCTTCCATTTATAAATAGGACCCTTGTAATCAGTCTTAGGGACGAATGATTAGAAAGAAACTACTGATATTAGATAGATAGAAAGTACAACACTTGTGATAACAATTTTCCAAAGGAATTTGAAGATCAAAGTCATTGTTCTTGGAGTTACTTTGAAGGAAATAAAAGTGAAGCATTATTCTCAGCACTTGTCTTCTACTTCCATAAGTATTTCTTACTCAACTTTTATTATTGCTTATACATTTAATGGCTTGTGAGTAATCCCCCATATTCTTGGGGTTGGAAACTCAAAAGCATGCTTATTCATCATTAAATAATGTTTAGTCTTGTCTTCTTTCTTCATCTAAAACAATCTCTTTATATTATTCTCTAAATGCCTTACATATTGGCGATATCCAATTTGTATGATTCAAATAATTGAGAGAAGTACCTAGCGGAGAATCTCGATTGACGGAACCATATAAAGAAACTAGGTTCATTGATCACGAGAGTAGTTCAATGGCCTAGGGATGTTCCTTTAATGGAAAGTATGTTGACTTCCGTCCTTAATGGATTCTTACTAATTATGGTCAGCTAGAGATAAGCCGGAATGCCCGTTTGTGACAGGGCGGGGAAAACATAAACGGATTTCTCAAACGGTTAGGACATAATTAGTGAAGAATACAAACGCTATTGTCTTAGCCCGAAATAGCGTAGGCCTAACATACCATCCTTGCTTTTTATGAAAACCTTTTATTTCTAAGACAATGACAATTTGATGAATAAGAATTTGCGTATGATTTCCAATCCCAAGAATGCTTCGTTTTATAAGACTTCAATTAAAGTATTTTCTCGTTTATGCTCTCTCTATTATTCTAAAACAAGTTTTATCTACCCCCAATCTTTTCTATATTTTCTAAAGACAAAAATATCCCTTAAAGTAAACCCCGTCTCGTGGGATCGACTCGTACTTGCACCCGCTATATTATAATAGCCCGTGCGCTTGCGGATATAAAATAAACCGTTAGGTTTCGACCGAACAAGTTTTTGGCGCCGTTGCCGGGGATAACGGTTTACTTTTTATTTTTGTCTTTACTACAAATTTTTAGTTTTTATTTTATTTTTACTATTTTGCTTTCTTGTCCCATAATCTGTTACGTTTAATTTTTCTCCAAGTGTTTTTCTTGTAGTTTATGAAACAGTCTCGGACATTCGTTGACAACTTTGATCCGGAACCTGAAAGAAGCTTTCACGAAAGACTAAGGAGATTTAGAGAAACTTTGGATAAACACATGGACGGAGAACCGCAAACACCTGCTAGGACCCTATGGGACTTTGTTAACCCAAGTACCCCGGGAACTAGATCCCCTATTGTTGTGCCGAATGCCGGAGCGGCAAACTTCGAGATAAAGCCGCAATTATTGCACATGGTTATGAATAACCAATACAGCGGCACTGCCTTCGAAGATCCCCATCTACACATCCAAACATTCCTTGAATATTGTGATACTACACGTATTCAAGGTGTTACGGTGGAAGCAATCCGGATGCGCCTTTTTCCATTTTCACTCAAGGATAAGGCGAAACAATGGTTGAATTCGATCCCCGTAATTCATTTACAACATGGGACCAAATTCAAGAAGCATTCCTTGGTCGATTTTTCCCACCAAGCAAGATCGCCAGATACGAACAAAGATCACTAACTTCTGTCAAACAGATAGTGAGACTTTGTATGACGCATGGGAACGGTTCAAGGAACTTCTCAGAATGTGCCCCCACCACGGGCTTGAAAAGTGGTTGATTGTTCACACCTTCTACAACGGTCTCATTTTTAAAACAAGAGAGACCATTGATGCCGCTGCAGGAGGAGCATTGATGAACAAAGGAGTCGATGAGGCATACGACCTTATCGAAAACATTGCATTGAACCATTACCAATGGTCAAACGAGAGGGAGCAGCAACAAGGTACGCCCGGTAAATATAATGTTGATGCAGTTACTCTTCTCTCCTCTAAAGTTGACATGCTTTTGAAAAAGTTTGAAAATCTTAATGTCAATCCCATTGCTAGTGTAAATGTGTTATGCGAACTATGTGGGTCTAACTCACATAGTACGGATAACTGTGAGTTACTTGACGTTACTTCTAACGATCAAGTGAACTTCGTTAATTCTTTTGGTCAAAAAGGGGGGATGTATTCTAACACATACAATCCCAATTTTTTCTATAAGAATAACAACGTTCTTAACCCGCAATCATTTACACAACATCAAGGTCTTACATTTGGAAATTTCAAAAATACTTCAAATATTTTTTCTCCCCCTAAATCAAAATTAGATCTTTTAATAGATTTCATAGTTGAAAGTAAGAATGAGCAAGAAAAGACTAATGCTGAATTTAGGGAATGCTTTAAGTTATTTAATGATAAATTTGATGAATTAGCCACCCATAATAAAATATTAAATGAGCATGCTAAAGCAGTGGTTACTAGAAGTGGGAGAGAGCTTATTGATTGTCCACCTAAAGAGAGTAGCCCCATTGAAGAAAGTATTAGTCAAAACCCACCCGTGGTCGAGACTAATGATGAGGATAATAAGGGGACGGAATCCCCTAAAATAACTAGAAATTTTGATCCACCTATACCTTACCCTCAAAGGTTGGTAAAAGCAAAACTCGATAAACAATTTGCAAAATTTTTAGAAGTTTTAAAATCTATCTACATTAATATACCTTTCACGGATGCTTTGCAACAAATGCCTTCTTATGCTAAATTTCTCAAAGATATTCTTGCTAACAAAAGGAAGCTAGAAGAAAATGAAACTGTTGCTTTAACAGAGGAAGTGAGTGCTGTTTTACAAAAAAGGTTACCCCCAAAACTAAAAGATCCCGGTACTTTCTCTATCCCTTGTAATATAGGTAAATTTGATGTTGATAATGCTATGCTGGATCTAGGAGCTAGTGTAAGCCTCATCCCGCTTTCTGTAAGCAAGAAGATTGGTGTAGGAGAATTGAAACCTACAACTATATCCCTGCAATTGGCGGATCGTTCCATTAAATATCCAGTGGGTATTATGGAAGATGTCCCTTGCCAAATCGGGAAGTTAATCATCCCGGTAGATTTTGTTGTTCTCGAGATGGAAGAAGATAGTCATATTCCTGTAATTCTAGGTAGACCTTTCCTTGCCACAAATGGGGCAGTTATAGACGTTAAGCATGGCAACCTAACTTTGAATGTAGGAGATGATAAAATGGAGTTTAACTTGTCTAAATTCATGAGAAATCCTGATCTTGAGAACCCTTGCTTGAACATTAACATGTTAGAATCAATTAGCAAGGAATTAGAGAGTCCCCAATCTAAGGATCCGCTAGAAAAAAGTCATATAGATTGGAAGAGAACTTTGCACGATAATGACGATGAAGAAATTGCAAATTATACCATGCTTTTAGACACAGCAAAGCCTAGTGGGGACAATAATTTCGAAAAGTTGGAGGCTACAGCAGAACCATCCAACAAAGAGGAAAAAGAGGTAGTTAAGGCACCTCAAGTCGAGTTAAAACCTCTTCCTGCAAATCTAAGGTATGAATTTCTGGGACCTGACTCCACTTATCCTGTGATTATAAATGCTAACCTAGGTCCTCTAGAAACAGAAAAATTGTTAAATGAGCTTAGGTTGCATCAAAAAGCCATAGGATATACGATAGATGACTTAAAAGGAATTCATCCAAAAATTTGCATGCATAGGATTGATTTAGAGGAAGATCATAAACCTTCCATTGAACATCAAAGAAGACTCAATCCTAACATGAAGGAAGTAGTTAAAAAGGAAGTCCTTAAATTACTTGACTCATGCATCATCTACCCAATTTCAGATAGCAAATGGGTGAGCCCAGTTCAAGTTGTCCCTAAGAAGGGAGGAATGACAGTCATTCGAAATGATAAGGATGAATTAATCCCAACAAAGACTGTCACGGGTTGGCGCATGTGTATAGATTACAGAAAATTAAATAAAGCCACCCGAAAAGATCACTTTCCCCTTCCCTTTATAGACCAAATGCTAGAAAGATTGGCCAAACATTCCCATTTCTGTTATCTGGACGGATATTCAGGATTTTTCCAAATCCCTATCCATCCATACGATCAAGAAAAAACTACTTTTACTTGTCCTTATGGTACCTTCGCTTATAGAAGAATGCCTTTTGGACTTTGTAATGCTCCCGCCACTTTTCAGCGTTGTATGATGTCCATTTTTTCCGAATACATAGAAAATATTATGGAAGTTTTTATGGATGATTTCTCTGTTTACGGATATTCTTTTGACGAATGTTTGAAGAATTTATCTAAGGTCCTACAACGTTGTGAAGAGGTCAATCTTGTTCTAAATTGGGGAAAATGCCATTTTATGGTAAATGAAGGGATAGTGTTAGGACACATGGTGTCCGAAAAAGGAATAGAAGTAGATAAGGCGAAAATCGAAATTATTGAAAAATTACCTCCGCCTACTAATGTTAAAGGTATAAGAAGTTTTCTTGGTCACGCCGGATTTTACCGACGTTTTATAAAAGACTTCTCAAAAATTTCTAAACCTTTAACTAATCTACTAATGAAAGATGCTCCATTTGTGTTTGATAGCCCTTGTCTTGAAGCTTTCAATAGGTTGAAGGAAGCTTTGATTTCCGCTCCTATCGTACAACCACCCGATTGGGATCTCCCTTTCGAAATAATGTGCGATGCAAGTGATTTCGCGGTCGGAGCTGTTCTGGGACAGCGAAAAAACAAGAAAACGCACGCAATATATTATGCCAGCCGAACACTGGATGAAGCACAAATGAATTATGCCACCACGGAAAAAGAGCTTTTGGCCGTAGTTTTTGCTATGGAAAAGTTTCGGTCATATTTGGTGGGATCAAAGGTAATCATATACACAGATCACGCTGCAATTAGATACTTGTTGACAAAGAAGGATGCAAAGCCAAGATTAATAAGATGGATCCTTCTCCTCCAAGAATTCGATTTGGAAATCCGTGATAAAAAGGGGACGGAAAATTTGGTAGCAGATCATTTATCCCGCCTTCCTAAAGAGTTAGAAATTTCCGATAATTATGACCTTCCCATTGATGATTCATTTCCGGATGATCATCTTCTTGCTATAAGCAATGTCGAAATTCCTTGGTTTGCAGACATTGTTAACTATCTAGCATGCAAGATTCTTCCTCCAGAAATGAGTCATCAACAAAAGAAGAGATTTTTATCAGAAATAAAAAAATACTTTTGGGAAGACCCGCTCCTTTTTAGACATTGCGCAGACGGAATCATTAGGCGGTGTGTACCTAATGAAGAGATAAAGGACATTCTGTATCATTGTCATTCATCTCCTTATGGCGGTCATGCAAGCACAATCAAAACCGCCGCCAAGGTTCTTCAATCAGGTTTTTTCTGGCCCACGCTCTTCAAAGATGCTCGAAATTTTGTCATCTCTTGTGACCGTTGCCAACGAACCGGCAACATTTCAAGGAGAAATGAAATGCCTCTCAATAATATTCTGGAAGTTGAGATTTTTGACGTTTGGGGTATTGATTTCATGGGACCTTTCCCCGCATCTTTCAACAATAATTACATTTTGGTGGCAGTGGACTACGTCTCAAAATGGGTGGAAGCTATAGCATCTCCAACAAACGACTCAAAAGTCGTCATGAAGCTTTTCAAGGATACAATTTTTCCAAGATTTGGGGTTCCAAAAGTCGTCATAAGCGACGGAGGGTCTCACTTTTCGCACCGCCAGTTTGATGCTTTACTAAAAAAGTACGGAGTCTATCATAAAACAGGCACCGCATATCATCCTCAAACAAGTGGGCAAGTGGAAATATCAAATCGAGAAATAAAGTGGATCTTGGAGAAAACGGTAATAAGTTCAAGAAAGGATTGGTCAATTAAATTGAACGATGCTTTGTGGGCTTATCGCACCGCTTTTAAAACCCCTATCGGAACCACTCCTTTTCGATTGGTTTATGGAAAGCCATGTCATTTACCAGTAGAACTCGAGCATAAGGCATATTGGGCAATCAAAGCCCTAAACTATGACTTGAAAGAAGCCGGTGAAAAAAGGAAACTACAGTTACAAGAGCTTGAAGAACTCCGATTTGAAGCTTACGAAAGTGCCAGATTATACAAGGAGAAAACAAAAAAATGGCATGATACTCATATAATGAGAAGGGATTTTAAAGAAGGGGACATGGTATTACTTTTTAATTCTCGTTTAAAGCTTTTTCCAGGAAAATTAAAATCAAGATGGACAGGCCCATATCAAGTGCGTAAGGTATATCCATACGGAGCCATCGAAATTTGGAACGAAACACAAGGAGATTTTAAAGTAAACGGGCAAAGACTGAAACACTACATAACCGGAGATCCAATTGGAGTGGTTTCATGTATTACTTTGGGCGAACCTAGCCGTGATCCGTTTTTGTGAGTTTTTCTCTTTACTCCCCCTAGATTTAGCATTGTTCCTTGAAACATTGAGGACAATGTTCATTTCAAGTGTGGGGGGGTAAATCTATCCTTTATTTCGCTTTATTTTTCGCTTTCTAGTTTTTAAATTTTACTTGCTTTCTATGATAGATTTAATCGCTTTCTAGTATAATTTTTTACTTAGTTGCATTTTTTTTCTTTTTATGCATGTATAATAGTATATAAAAAAAAATTAAATCCCTATGATGATCAAAATTCATTATCATTATGCTTGCCATTTGCCCTAGTATAAATGCCTTTACCTTTCCTCTCATATTTTCTATACACTTAGAAATCTATAAAAAGGAAAAGTATAAGGGATCTTTTTAGGAAATAATTGAAAGCCTCATAAGTTGGTATAGCACAATATAGAATCTCATCAAGGAAAATGCATTTGATTAGAAGGAATTCTTTTATGCTTGGTTATTTATGCAAATTTTGAATATATTCCTTTAAGATTGTACATTTTTTTATCTTTATTAGATATTTATTCCCTTTTTAGAAGCACCTTTTTGTTTGCATCTCTTGAATCACACCCTTTCATAAATTCCATCCTACCATTTTTCAAATCAAGTCAAAGTAAAACACTTCTATCTTATTGATAAAAGAGTGACAATTGTCACCAAGCCTTAAAATCAAAAAGAAACATATTATCTCCTAAGTAACTCGGGGCACGGCGTTCGCTGCGACGATGCTTCCTTGCCAAAACGGAAATAATATCCAAAAGTATTCTTGATCTAAGTATTAGGAACATGGGGCTCGCAACCACAATGTCTCCTACTTGAAAGGATCAAAAATAACTTAGGTCTTTTGCAAGAATATAACACGTACAAAAATAAGATAAATTTGTTTGACTTTGACGAGATTTTTCCACTACCATCATCCATTCTTCACCCTTGTGATTCAAGAATGTAATACAATTCTTCGGAACTTCTAAATTGTGAATAAATATTTATACCTTCTCTTGTACGTCTTAAAGAAATAAAATTCATCTTTTCAAAAAAAAAAAAAAAAAAAAAAAAAAAATCACTCTAAAAAGTGACTTTTTCTACCAAGAAATAAATCTAAGATTCTTCCTTCTAGCATGCTTTACTTGGTCAAAATTCTATATATGCTATATTAGGTTATTGTCTTGCATTTTATCTCTTTAAAAATATCCCTAAAATATTTTCTTCCTAAAATAAATTTTTAAAGGTATTCAAAATATGATTAGATAGATAAACGCATTATCTAAGGAGGCAATTTAAGGGCTTGCTACTTTATTTCTGAGGGATCAATCGTATTTTTCTCCCTCTCCGTATTTCATTCTAAGTTTGCTTGGGGACAAGCAAAGGCTTAAGTGTGGGGGAGTTTGATAAGTGACTATTATATAGTCAATTATCCTAGTTTTTATATACTTTTACACAAATAAATCATCACTTTTCATTTAGTTTTTAATACTTTTTACTTACTTTTGTTATTTTATTAGATTTTACGTTTTTGGTATGTTTTATACTTTTTAGACAGGTTTTAGGGTGCTTTTATTTATACAAAGGATACATGGACATTTTGGTCCAAAAAGATGAAGGAACACCAAGCAAAATAAGCACTCCAAGCCGAAAACCTCTCGGAGCGGCCGTGCAGCAAAACCAGGAGCGGCCGTGCAACTTAGGCCATGGCCGGCCATCTTGGCCCATGGAGTGGCCGAGCACTGAAGTGCCCTGGCCGTGCCAAATCAGGAGCGGCCGTGCAGCTATTTCTGGAGCGGCCGTGCAAGTCTTTAAATTCAAATCCAAATCTGGCGCCAAAGAGGACACGGCCGTGCAAAATCCTTGACACGGCCGTGCAAGTCGTGACTGCAGATGTAAAGGCACCTTTGATGGCACCCAATTGAAGAGTCTCCTTCCATTTATAAATAGGACCCTTGTAATCAGTCTTAGGGACGAATGATTAGAAAGAAACTACTGATATTAGATAGATAGAAAGTACAACACTTGTGATAACAATTTTCCAAAGGAATTTGAAGATCAAAGTCATTGTTCTTGGAGTTACTTTGAAGGAAATAAAAGTGAAGCATTATTCTCAAGCACTTGTCTTCTACTTCCATAAGTATTTCTTACTCAACTTTTATTATTGCTTATACATTTAATGGCTTGTGAGTAATCCCCCATATTCTTGGGGTTGGAAACTCAAAAGCATGCTTATTCATCATTAAATAATGTTTAGTCTTGTCTTCTTTCTTCATCTAAAACAATCTCTTTATATTATTCTCTAAATGCCTTACATATTGGCGATATCCAATTTGTATGATTCACTAATTGAGAGAAGTACCTAGCGGAGAATCTCGATTGACGGAACCATATAAAGAAACTAGGTTCATTGATCACGAGAGTAGTTCAATGGCCTAGTGGATGTTCCTTTAATGGAAAGTATGTTGACTTCCGTCCTTAATGGATTCTTACTAATTATGGTCGCTAGAGATAAGCCGGAATGCCCGTTTGTGACGGGCGGGGGCAAACATAAACGGATTTCTCAAACAGTTAGGACATAATTAGTGAAGAATACAAACGCTATTGTCTTAGCCCGAAATAGCGTAGGCCTAACATACTATCCTTGCTTTTTATGAAAACCTTTTATTTCTAAGACAATGACAATTTGATGAATAAGAATTTGCGTATGATTTCCAATCCCAAGAATGCTTCGTTTTATAAGACTTCAATTAAAGTATTTTCTGTTTATGCTCTCTCTATTATTCTAAAACAAGTTTTATCTACCCCCAATCTTTTCTATATTTTCTAAAGACAAAAATATCCCTTAAAGTAAACCCTGTCTCTGTGGGATCGACTCGTACTTGCACCCGCTATATTATAATAGCCCGTGCGCTTGCGGATATAAAATAAACCGTTAGGTTTCGACCGAACAGGCAGCCCCACTTTGCTATCTTTGTGGATTTCTGAGAGGTTACGCTTGATTGGGCCATTACCGGAGGGTCAGACAGCGGTGCCTTGGGTGACTAGACAACGCAGATTACTGAGGGATGCGGCAGCTGATAGTTGGCAGGTGAGGTTGACATGATACGAGACTGCTGATCTGAACTTCTGGATTCCGACGTGGGGATTGCAGACCATGAGAGACATTCAGGATGGATCGGTGGTAGTCGGACTGCCAGGGTTGCATGTGTCTTCATTCTGTGTCCCATCACTGGTAAGCAGGCAATATCGATACCCTCAGCAAATTATCCGGGCTTTGAGAGAGAGGCTGACGACTGATGCTATTCCGATGATCATGACCGAGCCCCAGACTGTGCATTTCTTCAGCAGATCCTTCTTGGAGGGTTTTATTCCCACACAGACGCTTCTTCGTCAGGCCAGAGGGTTTACATTCTTGACCACGAAATATCTCATTTGGTATGAAGAGCAACAGGGTCCCGTGCAACTGGCGATAGAGGCTCGCCGCAGGGAATACTTAGGAGCAGAATACCCATCCAGCCGGTCTTTTCGAGATGCAGAGGCCCGAGGGAATCCATATAATGTTACCGGTGATGTTGCTGAGGATTATCGGAGGCAAGAGATACGGAGGACTGCTCTGAGGGATGATCCAGAGGTGCATGCACGCAGAGAGGCCTTGCGACAAGAGAGAGCTGCCAGGGCTGTTTTGAGGGAGACTGGTCTGATCGAACCACCGGCGCGCGTTATTCCTGAGTTGGGACAGGCTCAAACTGATTTATTCGACATTCCTAAGCCAAAGACCTCCCGGGGACCAAGGAAGAGGAAAGACAGAGGTACGAGTTCGGGAGCGGGGACGAGCATCTAGACACCTTTCTGAGAGATAGAAGACTCCTTATTTTTCTCATGCTTGTACTTTGGGAGAGAGATTTATTTGAACAGAATTTGAGTATCCCTTGATTACCTTAATGCAGACAAAATGGATGTTGAAATTTTATTTCTCTTTTATTCGCAGCAAGTTATTTGAGTCAAAAGTAGGCCATGCTTGAACTCATCAAAAATAATATTTACTCGAAATGAACCTTTGAAAAGCTTTGTAACCATAATCAAAACACATTTTGGCAAGACATAAGACTTTGCAGCATTTTTAGACCGAACCAAAAGTGGTTGCCTACGTTCCCCTTTTGTAAGAGAACTAAGGGGCTCAGGTCTCCGTAGTTCGACTCAATCCACTTTGTGTTTAAAGAAAGGGGAAGACAGAAGGGAGACATGGTGCAACCCTGTTTTTACCTAGGCCGCCCTTTTTAGGGTTTTCGGCCTAGGTGGGTATATTCTTTTAGCACCGGGCGCGTCCCTTATTTTTGCATGGACTGTCTTTTGAGAGGTTTTCAGTCTCATCTGGGACAATTTTGTTGTGCCTCTATTTTCATTTCTTTTTTTTTATATATTTTATCTTTTTTTTTATTTATTTACAGAGGGGGGAAAAGACTCAATTACACATAATACCGCCGCAACTTGTCTCCGTTGACGGGGTGCAAAAATGGGTTACCATCCAGATCCGCTAGCTGCATTGCTCCTCCGGAGAATATCTTCTTGACTAGAAACGGTCCAACCCAAACAGGTGCCCATTTACCCAGTGCACTACTCTGATTTGTAGGCTTCATCTTGAGAACTAAATCACCAACCTTGATGTCTCTGGGCTTCACTTTCTTGTCAAAGGCACGAGCCATTCTTTTCTGGTACGCCCGATTGTGCTCCATGGCTTTTAATCTGCGTTTATCCAATAGTGCCAACTCGTTGTATCGACTTTGGAGCCAATCAATCTCATTTATCTCATTCTCAAGCAACACCATGAGGGAAGGAATTTCTAACTCAATGGGGATGACAGCTTCCATTCCGTAAGTCAAGGCGTAAGGAGTTGCACCAGTAGCAGTTTGGATTGAAGTGCGGTAGCCCCATAATGCTAAATGTAACTTCTCTGGACAATCCCTTCCTCGTTCGGCCATTTTCTTAATGATTCTCTCCAATTCTTATTAGCAGCCTCAACAGCACCATTCGTCTGCGGTCTGTATGGCAAAGACTTGTGACGTTTGACCCTGTATTCAGTAAGCAGGCGATTAGTTTCTCCTTCAAAATGGGTTCCATTGTCAGAAATAATCTCATTTGGGACTCCGTAGCGGCAGAAAATCTGTTCCTTTATGAAGCGGGCCACTTTCTTAGCCGTGAGCACTTTGTAAGATGCAGCTTCTACCCACTTTGTGAAGTAATCCATAGCAACCAATACGAATGAGTGCCCATTGCTCCCAGATGGAGTTATCTTCCCAATGACGTCAATTCCCCATGTTGCGAAAGGCCAGGGAGTTGTCATACAGTAGAGATCGTGAGGAGGGATATGGTTCAGATTGGAGAATCGTTGGCATTTGTCACAGGTTCGCACAAATTGAATACAATCAGTTTCCATAGTAATCCAGAAGTAGCCCAGTCTGATAATGCTATGCATAAGGGATCGAGCATTCATATGAGGTCCGCAGGCGCCATTGTGAACATCTTCCATTACTTTCTGAGCCTTTTCTTTGCTGATACAGAGCAGGAGAGGGCAACCTTCTCTTTTCTTCCACAACTCATTGCCAAGTATGACGTACTGAGCCGATAGCCTTTTCAACACTTGCAAACTCTTGGGATGAATACCCTTTAGATCTCCTTCTTTATCAACGGGGAAAGATGCTTCACCATGCTTGAGGTATTGGAAAATTTGACTGTACCATGTGTGATGAATGTGCCCCGCCGTGATTTTTCTTTTGAAAATCATTAAAAAAAACGGGAGTCGCCACGCCATTTTTATTTTAAGGGCCAAAACTTTGAAAAATGCCCGAGATTAGAGATTTGGGTTTGGAGGTCACGTTACACTCCGGGAAGAACGTTAGGGTTCACCCGGAATGCCTCGTAAAACGAGTCTTCCTAATTTGAAACCATTTGTGTGTGTGTGTGTGTGTGTTTCTTTAAAATAAATGCAAACTGAGAAAACTAAAAATTGAGAACTCTTTGTAAGACATTAAAAAAGTCTCATGATTTTTGGTATGATTTTAGGGTTGAGGTTTGGTACTCAAAAGACTCCTTGAAGTTGAAAGTCAATTCTGCCAGAATGAAAAAGACAGTGGACACTTGATTTTAAAATGGATTTAAGAGTTTTAAAAATTCAGAATCTGGGGAAAGTCATAGAATTAAAGTTGTTCAAAACATCTTAAATAAGGTGACTGCAGAATATTTTTATGATTGGAGATGATTTGATGGACCAAAACCTTCTGGAAACCACAGATGTGAAATCTGGATTTCCAGAGACAGCTAAACTGACCTTTGAAAAATAATTTGGAAAAGGGAGTTAGACTCACGTAAAAAATAAACTAAAAATATATATGGAATCCTATGAATGTTTTCTACAAAAAGTATTTTGTAGTCAACACCAAATTCCAAGTTTTTCTGTGTCCATAAAATTAGACAATGGACAGAGGTCTTAGAGAAAGGCTACTGGACAGCAACATTCTCAAGAAGGAAAATGTGATTTTAAGGGTTTTGTATCTATTTTAACCCCATTTTCATCCCTAGACTTGATTGGTGATTCATTTCTTTGCATTATATCAAGTCATTCTTGGGGTATTAATGGAGGTTTAGAGCAAAATGGGAGAGGGAGTTTATAAAGAAGTTTTTTTTTAAGAAGAGAAATTAACTAAGAGGAAAGAAAGTTAAACCCTAAGATGATCATCATGGGGACTTAACCCCAAAGATGACCATCTTAGGTCAAACTAACAACAAAATGAAGTGAAGATTTAAGCTTAAGACGAGTAAATTAGAGACAAGAACAAAGAAGGTAAATAGAACTTTAAACTAGCAAATTAAGACAAAAATGTAAATCAAGACATGAAATTAAAGAGTATTTTAGGGTTTTAAAAGAAGGAGGGTTTACCAATGATGGTTTAACCCTATCTTCCTTGGTTTGGAATTTGACTTGAGGAGTATCAAGATTTAAGTGTGTTTAGTGTTTGTTAATAGAGTTGGTCAAAGAGAAAACAAGTAGATAACGCTTAAGTCCTCTATGTTTTCTCCCTAATCTTCCTCTTTAGTAGTGTTTTAAGCTTGAGCTTTGTGTGTTTAAGAGTGATTTGAGAGTGTTTGGAGTGAGATTGGGAAAGACTCAAGAGAAAATGATGGCAATCTAAGGATTCCCACTGTTTTTTCTCTGTTTTTCACCAGAGAATAGCTTCTGTGAGTGAATTGTGTTGTCTAAACTGAGAGAGAAGAGTTCAATTTATAGGCAACTGGGAGAGACAAACATGTCCGCGCGGATCCATTCGATGGCATGCACTGTTCATTAAATGCTGCTCCAGGCTTTGGACAAGAGGAATATTTTGTTCAACAAGCAAGCTGGCTGTAGTTCCAGCAGCTTCCAGTTTCGGAAATTCATCTTTTGTGAGATTCCTTCACTTGTCCATCCTCAAATAGTAATCCCCAAAATACCCTTAACTAGTTAGAAAAGTTAGGGTTTGGTGGAGTTTGTGGAAGCTTTTGTTAGTTTTCTAACGAAAATACTAACGACTCAAATTGGAGCACTTACAGTAGCCCCTCGGCGACGGCGCTTTCGAAGGAAGCGGGGTCGTCGATAAGACTAAGGCTCCACATTTGGCAAGGTGGGAAAAGGGGTGGCCAAAGTGGTCGGATGGCTGAACCTATTCGATAGGCTACCTACGTATCCGAATGGGAATCAAGCCTGTCGTAGTTCGTGTCTTTCGACTATCTTTGGACGTCGACCCTAGAGTGACTATTTTAGGATGTCAACCTGGTGAGCGAGTTCTGCAGTTGGTTGCTGAAAGAAACTCTACTGGGGATAGGACATGACCATTTTGGTCTGATGGCTAGAGTTGTATATCCGCACTGCTGGGGAAAGGAATGACCATTTTGGTCTGATGGCTGAACCTAATGGTAGGCTACCTACGTATCCTTAAGAGGAATCAAGCCGGTCGTAGTTCGGGTCTTTCGACTATCTTCAGACGTCGACCCTAGAGTGACTATTTTAGGATGTCAACCTAAGATTTGACTATTTTTGGAAAGTCGCCCTATGATTTGACTATTTTTGGGAAGTCGCCCTAAGATTTGACTATTTTTCGAAAGTCGCCCTATGATTTGACTATTTTTGGGAAGTCGCCCTAAGATTTGACTATTTTTGGGAAGTCGCCCTATGATTTGACTATTTTTGGGAAGTCACCCTAAGATTTGACTATTTTTGAGAAGTCGCCCTATGATTTGACTATTTTAGGGAAGTCGCCCTATAATTTGACTATTTTTGGGAAGTCGCCCTAAGATTTGACTATTTTTTGGGAAGTCGCCCTATGATTTGACTATTTTTGGGAAGTCGAATTAGGGGATGATTGCGATTTATCGCTTTCCTCGTGTTGTGTGTCGAAATCGAAGTGATAGCGTTTTAGGTGCCTCAAACCTTAATGATGGCGTTTTAGGTACCTCGAACCTTGATGATGGCATTTTAGGTGCCTCAAACCCTAATAATGGCGTTTTAGGTGCCTCGAACCTTGATGATGGCATTTTAGGTGCCTCAAACCTTAATGATGGCGTTTTAGGTGCCTCGAACCTTGACGAAAGGTGATCTTCGATGTTTGTATCCTTTCATTGGGGACGGACTCTAAGGGGATAGACAGTCTTTTGGTGGACTTCATTTGAAGGGATCGGTCTTGCGTTTGCTGCCAGAGGTGAAAACGAGGAAAGAGACGGAATTCCGTTGACTTTCGTCAGGGATAAACCTAAGTTGAGGTTTGGTTCCGAAGTATGAACCAAAATGAGAACTCAGTTCAGGAGTATGAACCTAAGTTTGAGATTTAGTTCAGGAGTATGAACCTAAAGGAGAACTCAGTTCAGGAGTATGAACCTAAATGGGGGCTTAGTTCAGGAGTATGAACCTAAGTAAGAACTCAGTTCAGGAGTATGAACCTAAGTTTGAGATTTAGTGTGAACCTAAATGAGGGCTTAGTTCAGGAGTATGAACCTAAATTGAGGTTTAGTTCAGGAGTATGAACCTAAATGGAGACTTAGTTCAGGAGTATGAACCTAAGTTGAGGTTTGGTTCAGGAGTATGAACCTAAGTGGGGACTTTGTTCAGGAGTATGAACCTAAGCTGAGGTTTTGTACCTGAGGGAGACTATTTGAAGGTGTTCTCGCTGGGGAAGATTCGGGCTTACGAGAACTGTCGGGGAAAAGGGTGACCGTGTTGGTCAAGTGGCTGGACCTATGGTAGGCTACCTACGTACCCCGAATGGGAATCAAGCCTGAACGTAGTTCAACAAGATGGTGGCACTAATGAGAGGCCACGGGCTTCGTACCCAAAAGTGACTGTTCCAAGGGGAGTCACCCCGAAGATTGACTGTATTTGGGAGTCACCCGAGGTTTGACTGTATTTGGGAGTCACCCGAGATTTTGACTGTATTTGGGAGTCACCCGAGGTTTGACTGTATTTGGGAGTCACCCGAGGTTTGACTATTTTTGGGAGTCACCCGAGGTTTGACTGTTTCTTTGGGGAGTCACCCGAGGTCTGACTGTTTTTGGGAGTCACCCGAGGTTTGACTGTTTTTGGGAGTCACCCGAGGTTTGACTGTATTTGGGAGTCACCCGAGGTTTTGACTGTATTTGGGAGTCACCCGAGGTTTGACTGTATTTGGGAGTCACCCGAGGTTTGACTGTTTTTGGGAGTCACCCGAGGTTTGACTATTTCTTTGGGGAGTCACTCGATGATTTTACTATTTTGGGGAGTCACCCGATGATTTGACTATTTTTGGGAGTCACCCGATGATTTGACTATTTTGGGGAGTCACCCGATGATTTGACTGTTTTGGGGAGTCACCCGAGGTTTGATGATAATGTTCTTTAGAAAAGTAGTTGACTAAAATATGCTTTCATACCTGTGCTGTGCTTACCTGTAGCTGCCGGAAGGACTGAGGCTACGACTGATGGTGATGAAGAGTTGTTGGATTTCCGTTCGCGGGGCGGTCTTTGTTGGCGATTTGCTTCATTTGTTAGTAGAGAGGAAGATGCATATATGACATTCATGATGACAGATGCATGCATAGAACCAAAATGATTATGAGAGTATCACTGCATATGTTCGCGAGATGATGCATTTACTTGCTTTTGGAGATGCACTTAGCCTAAGCTTTTGGCAGGGAAATTATGATTTATGATCTTCGATCACTTAGGATTGTTCTTATTGATTCAAGTTTTGCGCATGGTACATGAGCCCTGGGGAGATTTTTGTGGGGATGTATTGGGATGTATGTGTCTGGAGACTGTTTGGAACAGATTTTGAGCAAGTGGGGGTGAGAGCCCTCGATCGCGATTTAAACAGCGGTTGTTAATGAGGTTCAGTATCACATGGACCTCAATTTTGATGAGATTGGATTCGGATCCCTGGTCTTGGTTGAAATTTTCTCTCTCAATCTTGGTCATTTGAAGCTGATGCCGACAGGCTCTAGAGTACGTCGATGTGAGTGAAACTTCTTTCATTTGGGTGAGCTGTGACTTGGCCGAAACCTTGTTCGGAGAATGATTTGATGAAATTGCTAATGCCGGGAGAAACCCAGATCTTAAATTCCGATGCTACGGGAAGCTGCTATGTACCAAGTTCTGAAGCTGAAAATCTAGTTGTTGATGTGATCCTATTAAAGCGGGGAAAGATCCCTTCTTTGGCAAAGCCTCGGTTTGAAGAGCTGAGTAGGCAAAGTCCAGATTTTGAAGAAGCCCCAATCTTATAACCTCGTTGTGATTCCGACATAATTAGCAGAGTCCCAATCTGATTGGTAATGCAAAGCGATCCTGAAAATAATCTGATGAAGATCGAATTTATCTCGTAGTGAAAAACCCAATGTGGACCCAAAGATGACTATAGAAGCCCCAGCTTGAAGAGCTGATACAGGAGAACCTGGGAGAACCGCTTAGCAAAGCCCCAGCGTGAAGAAATTCAGAGCAGTCTTATTGCAGACGGAGTCATTATGTGGCCGAGGAGGCACCCATCTTTTCGGATCTTAGTCAATCAGTCACTGGACAAGACTCGGAAATGTTTACGTGCAGGGGCATATCTTTTGAAAGGTGGGAATGTCTCCCGAATTTGTGTATGACACTCTCGCTTTTGGGTTTGACTCTTTTGAGAGAGTGTAAGCATAACAAGGTGTGGAAAAGTGTATGGAAGCCCCTGCTGACAGAAAGACAGTGTTTGGCTATATTTTCCTATGATGGAGAGAGAGAAGACTTGTCGAGACACTTGAAAACTTGTCTTACTCGTGATGATCACAAGGCTGCTTAAAACCCTTTATTAATGTTCGGGTTATTCAAACACTAAATCTGATATGAACAAATATTTTGATTAATCACAAGGAGAAAACCAACTGATATCGAGAATCAAGCTTGGAAGGATGGAAAGTGTATAGGAACGGTCCTTGATGAGACCGGATTTTTTTTTTTAGATTTATTTGTGATTTCGACCGGATCATTTCTGGTTGCCTATGTTCCCTCCATTATGAAGAGCTCAGGTCGCCGTAGTTTGGGCTTATCCCGAATGAAGAGGGAATGAATGTGAAAATTCACGATTTCGAGGACGTTTGAGGATTTTCGGAGAATTGGAGAGTTTAAGAACAGTGTCAATGGAAGACACGGATGCGGAGCCCCAGTGGGACATCCACGGCAAGTGTTTGTGGAGTAGAAATGAACTATGCTCACATAAAATGCCGAATGAATGGATTGAATTTGCACAATCTTTGATTGATGATCTTTTGAGCCGGGATGGATTTGGCTCTGATTTAAGCAAGCAATGAAGCATTAATCTGATTTAAACCTCGAAGATATTGGAATGAAATTACTATCCGGCAGTGATTGTAGCTGGGTTTCACGGCTTCGATCGGCCATCGGGTGATTTGGAAAATCGTGACCTCTTAAGATGAGAGGTCGGCTGGACCTTTTACTGACTGAACCTCTAAAAATGAGAGGTTGGCTTTTGAGGATGTGTTTGGGATTTCTAAGGTGAGGAAATCTGTGATTGCATCTTCATTGCCTCTAAATTTTGGCTTTGGCCGAGGGCAACGGTAATGGTAATGGGAATATCCTCTAAAATCGAGAGGATGGCTTGGGATTGGTTTAGGTAGGGAATATCCTCTAAAATCGAGAGGATGGATGGAATTGGTTAGAAGGTATTGGTGAGAGAAAGTCCAAGCAAATCAGAATATTGGAGAGCCTTTTGAGAAGTCGAGGACTTTTTTTTTTTGGAGGGCCTCTTGAGAAATTGAGGATTTTTTTTTTTTTTTGAATTGTGAGAATCCTTTTTTTTTTTTTTACGTGCAGCCCTGTTTTTTGCCTAGACTGTCATTTTTTCAAGGTTTTCAGCCTAGTTGGGCATTACTCTTTTTGCGCTCTTGCCCCCCTTTTTTTTATAACTTGGAAGGCCTCCTGAGGAGTTGAGGATTATTTTTGTCCTTACTTCATGGCTTGGGATATTTTGCGCATCGCCGACTCTCGAAGCTAACTTATTGGGCTTGCTTGGACTTCTCTTAGCATGGAGCAAAAATGATGGCTAAACGGGGTTTCAAAACACGCCGATCTTGAAATGAAAGGGTATTGTTTAGCGGGGGTGAGGTAATGGCTTTCCTATGGGTGAAAGGCTTCAACCGCAATCCCTACCGGATGACCTAAACGAGATTAAGTCTTCATTACTTGCTTAAGTTTTAAATGAGAAAAGATCCGTGCAAATTCATCGAGCAGCGAGATGATGAGAAAAGAGATGTGAGCATATGAGATGCAAGATGGGGAGTTGGTAAGCCCCCATTTGAGAAGGATATCAATTGATTTTCTCACTCCAATTAATTTAAATATTAATTATTTCAAAGAATTAGTGGTTGAGCAGCAGAAGTGATCGTCTAGGATAAAACCATTTCAATTAAGTGTAACGTGGGTGTGCAAGTGATGTCTCGAGTCTAGCAAGAAAAGACTTATATAAAAGTTAGACATTTAACTACTATGTCCAAAATGGACTACAACGACAAATGTCCAGGAAGGACTTAGGTGAAAGAGAAGTGCTAGAACCTACGAAGGTTGACTAAAAGACTATTTTAGAGATAGGTAGCCCCTAGTCTAGCCGCTCTTTGTTGTTGGACCATGCATCTACTCTTCGACGCTGGAGATGGGAGCTATTGCAGATCTTTTCATCAGGATTTCTTTGGAAATCTTTTGCTCAATCCAGCCATTTTCATCGCGAACGATGACTGGTTCATCGACCTCACAAAAGGGCGAGTCAAATTCCATTATGCCCACAAGTCTTGAATCACCAAACTCGACCATGTTGACACTCATGTTGTTATTTCTAGGGAACGGGTTACTGATAGTATTGGGCCCTTCAGGCACCTCTAACTTCCCTTGCTCAATCAAACTTTGGATGGCCTTTTTCAAGGGGACGCAACCATCTGTCAGGTGCCCATGGTACTGATGAAAGGCACAATGCTTGGAGGTATCCAAAAGAGCATTGGGGTTTCTTGGCTGATAATTATCTAAAGGTCGGAGCAAACCTTCTTTTACCAAACCTCTGAATATATCACACAAAGGCATCCCAAAGTTTCTGAAGTCTTGGAGCCGGGATCTGGACGCATCAGGCTTCTTGGGAACAAAGGGAGTGGCATTGTTACAGTCCTGTCCCGAATAGGGCTGGGTAGGAGTCGTGTTGGAGGTGGAAGAAGCCCGATATCTGTAGGTAGGTGCAACAACATGCTGCTGATTGTAAGCCCTCTCAAATTTAGCCCCGAAATTGACCATTGCCCGCAAGTCCGAGTAGGGGAAGTGGCTAAGGGAAGTTCTCAAATGCGGCTTCAAGCATGACTGGAAGATGTCTAACTGCTCCTCGTCAGAGGGAGGAATGGCCATTTCACTGAGCTTTAAGTTCCACCTTTTATAAAAATCCCCAATATTCTCATCAGGGCGCTGCATTGTTGTCTGCAGGTCAACTCTGTTTGTCTCCCATTCCAAGTTGGCTTTATACTTGTCTGTGAAAGTACCGGTAATCTGTTCCCAAGTAGCCCTAGCTTCAGGCTTCAATCGAAAGAACCATTTCAAAGCCCCCGACTTCAAAGAGAGACTGAAGTAGTCGGCCAACTGCTGGTTTGTGCATCCCTTAGCTTTCATTGCCAAGGTATACGTGTCCAGGTGAGTTTTCGGGCATGCAGTCCCATCAAACAGGTCCAGATTAGGCATCACGAATTTGTGGGGTAGGGGAACAATGGAGTCCGGGTCTGTAGGCCGGAAGGCAGACTTCTTAGCAGTCAATTCAGCAATCTGTGCTTTCATTTCCTTGTGCTGTTCCATGAACCAGGCCAGGTGAGGGTCCTGTGGTGGAGCCATGGCGTTCAAGCCAGTGACTGAGCTAGAGAGAGGAGTTACCACTAGCGGCAGACTAGTGGAGGGAACGGCCGATCCGGGGACATAGGTGAAAACCTGTCCTTGGCTCGAATTACCCGGGGGAGTATGAGTAGGAGCCTGGGCGAAGGGAAAGAACCTTGCGGCTTGTTGTTGATTTTCAATTGGCAAAGTGGGTGGAGGCAGTCCTGATGTAGCCGGGTAGCTCGGATTTCCAGAGTGAGACCCATAAGTAGGCTTAAGTGCGGGCTGTTGTCCCTGGTTGTTGAATTGCAGGGCTGACTGTGGTGAGGGTGCATAACCAGGAGGATACTGCGGTCCTGGTGATTCTGATGAAACTGGGATGGAGGCTTGGTAACCCATCGAACCCTGAGTGAGAAATGGATTTGTGAAAGCTGTGTGAGGAGCAGCTGAGCTAGCATCATTCTGAGGAGGGGCTCCTGACTGTAGCCCCGAACCAGACTGTGGGGGCATTCCAAACTGTTGCTGTGGCACTTTGAACTATTTGCTGCGAAGGTCCGGATTGATCGGTCCCAAACTGAGGCGGGATCCCAATTTGCTGTGGCATTCCGAGGTACCCCCAACCATGGGAAGACATTCCGTACTGATTTTGTCCCCACTGAGAAACTGCGAACCGGCTTGTCCCGTCAGGCTGCATGGGTTCAGTAGTCTCTAGTTGGGGAGCTGGCTGACCCATAGATTGAGAAGCATGGGCTTCGGTAGTAGCATCATAAGAGGTTGGTGGTGGCATCCTGGAGTAGTCAGGGCGACCAAGATTAGGATTGGGGTCCTCCTCTTCTTCTACGGTGAAGGTGCCATCGGGATTGAGACTGGCGGCCAAACCATGGCTCCTTGTTGGTCCCAAAGGTGGCAACAAGGGTGAAAATACAGCTAGAGGGGGGGGTGAATAGCTGTTTTAAAATTTTCGCCCTCAATTTAAAACTAAACCTCTAAGCTTACAAAACCTCTTGCAGTGTATTAGAAACTGCAAGTAGAGTTGTAAAATGCACAGCGGAATATACTTAATAAAATGCGGTTTTGAGAAGGCGGTTTTGCAAGGCGGTTTTAGTGCAATTTTCTGAGCAGTTGTAAAACTGAAAGTGTAGTTTGACTATGTTAACTCCAAACACAATTTCACAATAAAGGATAACTATATAAGATCAAACAGAGAGAAAGGTAGATAATTAGTAAGCACAAGAAATAAAATGCAGAAAGTAAGAACACAATATTTGGAGTGGTTCAATCGATAAACGATCTACGTCCACTACCAAGATGGTTAGTCTTGGATTTCTAAGAGAGATTTTATATTGAGTATTTGAGAGATTACAAAGTACAATAAAATCTTTTCTATGAAGAACAAATCCTAGACTATAACCAGTGTATCTCAAATGAATAAACTATGTGTTTAAACAAGAGAAGTGTGTGTGTGAGAACAAGATCAAGGCTCTTTAAATCTGTGAGATGTAGAGCACAATGATTCTTGAATGTGTTAAGGCTTGATTTGCCGGGAATATTTCTTGAAGTATGAAGATGAAGATTCAAAGTACTAAGAATTTCTGGGCAGAGCTTCAACTTCTCATGAACACAGCAATTTCTCAAGATTCAAGCAATCTTCAAATGGTGAAGATTGGGGGTATTTATACCCAAGCATCTCAAATATAGCCATTGGACACATGCTCAAGGACAAGACTTGATGCTTTCCCATTGGTCTACCGATATCCACTTTTGTCCTTTAGAGCCGTTGGTGCAAGAAAGCCGATCGGACCTCACCGCAATCAAGGTGGTTAGGACATCTGTCACCTTTATGAGATCTTTGCAGACCGCTTCCGACATTGGGTCACATGACAAGATATGGTGGTTGACATTTAATATTGCCGACGTGGATTCCAAGGGATAAAAGGATCACTTCAAGAAGTCAATCATTGGGGCGGTTACGGGGCAAGCGGTTTGACAAAAGGCGGTTCCACCAGTAAGAGGATTTCCAAAAGTGCGGTTTGCACTTGATTGATCAAGCGGTTTCGCATGAGAGGAATCTCAAGGCAAAAGGCGGTTACGCCAAGCGGTTCAAAAAGGCGGTTCAGAACCCTTGAAACCGCAATCCTAAAATCCAATGATTCTTGAGCCGCCTTCAAGCCTAAATTTAACCTATTCTATGAAATGGACTTAGTTAAAAAATTGAAGTCTAAGCTTCATTACATAGGGTCCTAAAGTCCTTAAAATAAATAGGAGGTTATGGTATCAATCAAATCTAATACAAAATAGGAGGGTTAAAACATGCATACCCAATAATCTCCCCCTATTTGATTGATGCCATTACCTACTACAGCAAAAGCAATCATTGTACTTGGTAAAAACATGTCCATAAGAATTAACATGGTAAGTCATGTCCCAAGTCAATGCACACACTAGCTTAAGCTATAGATTTCTATACTTTTGAAAGATTGAAAAACTTACAATGTGGAAAGTATAGAAATGCATTCAGTGCACTTAAAAAGTATGAGTTTAAGTTCAAAGTGCAGTTTAAACTGAATGTTTAAACATCAATTCAAAAGAGTGATTTTTAAGTTGAAAAATATTTTGAATGAGGTTTAAGACCTTAAGCGGTTTCATTGTTCTACAAACAAGCAGTTTGAATGAACAAAGTTTTTGGAACCATGATGCAATTTCCATTAATTCCTAAGATGATTACAAGTACAGGAATGAAAGGAAATTACAAGATTACAAAAAGCAAAAATGAAGTAAGTTGGACAAAATAAAATACAAAGAAAGTGCGGTCCAAACTTACCAAAAATTACAAGGAAAAAGCGGTTTACTGCTGGGGTGGCTTGTTCACTTCATGGTCAGCTCCACTAGGCCCAGCTCTTGATTGGTCTGGTGCAAACGCTTTCCTTAGTCTTCTAACTTCCTCTGCGGTTCTGGTGAGAGTAGCTTCAAGCTTCTTTAAGGCATTCACAGAATGAGCAGAGGTAGAATTGGTGGCACCAACCGCTTTGGTGTTTTCCATAAGGTTGTCTCTGATGGTATCCAGCTGCACGTGGAGGGATGAATAAAGGGAATTGAAAATAGTATGGATCTCCTCCTGCACAGCAGCGGTTTGTTCTTGGATAGCTTCCTTCATTGGATCAAGATCAATGGTAACTCTCAGAGAGGTTTTCAGGTCATGAATTTCAGCTTCAATCTTGGCAATGAATCCAGCCTTCAGGTTGTCCAGGCGGCTGTTAAATTCATCCTGAATCTCATTCAGCTTTGCCATTGAGGCATCTCCAACACATTCCAGATTTACCTTGGAGTCCACCTTGAATATATCAATTTGCTCCAGAACATCTTCTCTAAGGGAATTCAAGGCGGTTTGGACAATCTGTGCCATTTGCGGTCTGGAGTTTAAGGTGGAAACAAGTTTTGAGGTCAGATCCCCAAGGTCTTTCTCAATGGAATTGCAGACCTTCTCTTGAATATCACTCAAGGCTTTGACCAATCCTTCTTCAACAGCGGTTTTGATAAGAGACGCGGTTTGATCATCAGGAGCAGTTGAGGAGGAT
Organism: Adenophora triphylla var. japonica; assembly: GCA_022495995.1. Taxonomy (NCBI): domain Eukaryota; kingdom Viridiplantae; phylum Streptophyta; class Magnoliopsida; order Asterales; family Campanulaceae; genus Adenophora; species Adenophora triphylla. The sequence continues at coordinate 112,435 of JAFEMH010004683.1, read as the reverse complement.
GGAAGGTTTGTTGTAGATCTCTCCCCCTTAATGGCATCAAGCAATGTTGATTTAAGGGTTGCCATCTCCAGGGATTGAGACTCTACCTTGGCATGAAGAACAAGGTTTGACTCAGAGAGATTTGAGAGAGAGGTTTGGAGGGAAGCATTGGAAGCGGTTAGGATGTCATTGGAAGCGGTCAGCTTAATGACATGACCTTGGTTTATTAGGAGTTGGCTTTGAATGAGGGAAAGGGTTTGAAGGATTTGGGAATAGTCAGAAGGAGGTGCGGTTGAGGTAGAAGCGGTTGGAAATATAGGAGGTGGTTGTGTTTGGGTAGTTTCAGGAGCTGTTTTGGTTTGAGTATTTGTTTGAGGAGGAGACTTTTGGTGATTGGGTGATTTTTGTGGAGGAGGGGATTTTGAAGGAGAGTTGGATTTAGAGCGGTTAGGTGTAGGGGAGCGGTTTTTGTTAGGGGAATTGTCAGGGGTTGGATCATCTCTAATTGACTTAGAGGTAGCATGTCCAGCGGAAGGTTTGGACTGCCATTGTTGATAGGCAGAATGAGTAGGGGTTTGGTTGGAATGTTGTGAGTTTATGGAATGGGAATGTTGGGGTGAGTTATATTGGGATTGAGAAGATAGGGGTGAGAGTGATTTTCTGGGGGAAGGAGAAGGGGAATTTTGAGGAGGTGATTGTGGAGGGGAATTTGAAGGAGTGGGTGAGGGTTGGACAGGCTTGATTTTCTTGAAGGGTTTCTTCTTGGCAGCCATTTTCTTCCTCTTAGGTTTCTCCCCCTGAGATTGTGCGGTTTTGTTGGGGGAAGGGGTTATGGATTTGGCTTTGGATGGTGATTTGGATTGAGAGTTGGCAGGGGATTGGGCTGGGGATTGGTTTGGAGATTGGACAGGAGAGGTTTGAGGAGATGGAGGCGGTTGGGTTTCTGGAGGCGGTTCATGGGGTGAGGCGGTTCCAGCTTCAGAGGTTGATTTTCCCTTGGCCTGATACTTCTCAGCTTGCTCCTTGGCCAATCTAGCAATCCTATCTTGGAGAACCTTCATCTGTTCTTCCACAGTCAATCCAGCCATCTCATCCCTAGCCCTTTTGGCTCTAGCCACCAAGTTGGGAATACTTGGGTCTTCCTCTTCTTCATCCTCTTCATCCACCAAGTTCATGGTTTCAGGCTGTCTTTCCTTCTTCTTCCTTTTGCTAGTACCAGCTCCATCATCAGTTGTAGGCGGTTTGGAAGCTGGAGCGGTCTTGACCTTCTTCTGAGGCGGTTCAGCTCTTGCTTGGGGCTTCCTGGGCCGCTTGGGTGCTTTGGTTTGAGGAGCGGTTGAAGGATCTCTGAGCTCATATGGTTCCTTCAAGGGATATGTATCTGCATCATACAAAGATTTGTATAATGCGTCTCCATTGGCATATCTGAAGGAGTGGCAAGCAAGTAGACCTAGGCAATCATCTGAGCAGTCCACCATAAGGTCTGGATTCTTGGTGACCATTTCATCCAAGTGCTCATAGTCCATCAACAGAGCGGTTAGGATCCTGCAGAATGGTCTCCACCTCTGATCTTCACCTTTGATTTTGGACTGATAGGTCTCTATGCTATCCTTAATCTCAAAATAAAGGATCCTTGGCCAGTGCAGCTTGATCTCCATAAAGATAGCAGCACTGTACATCCATTGTTGGGATGTGAAATTGTTGTGGTTCCCAGTCTTTCCACAAATGGTTCTCCCCACTAGATGACCAATGAAGTTCATCAGCTCACCAAAGTTCTTTCTTGGAATCTTCTTGTACTTCTTGGATAGGGTATCCACTTTGGCGGTTTGGAGAGCAGCAGCATCTTGGATAACTTGATCAATCTCTAAGGGGGCACCACCAACTGCAAATCTGAAAAGTCTTCTTATATCTATGTAGTCAACGGAGAGCTTCATCCCTTCAACTACAGCGGTCAGGCAGGAGACTCTCTGGCCTTGCTCAAGAACTCTGGAATCCTTCTTAGCGGTTGCAAAGAATTGATCCACAAAAGATGGCACAATGAAGTTCTGCTTCTTGGTGAAGAGAGGTAAGATGCCTGAGACTCTGAGCTTCCTCAGCAACTCCCTTCCTAGAGCATCTGTTTTGAGCTCTTCCTCATTCACTTCCCACCCAGGTAGGAAAGTAGTTGGATCCTACAAATTTGAAATTTCAAGTGTTAGATCCATTTGTGTATTCATAGTTCACATGCGGTTTGAGCACCAAGCGGTTGTTTAATGGTGCGGTTTGAGAATTTCAAACCCCAAGTGAAACCATGAATACTCAACAAATAATGAGGACTTGAGAACAAAATTACGTAAGTACGTGGCATTGTAATCCAAACTTATCCCACACTGCAAGCAGTGATTAGAGAGGAATTTTTTGGTTTCCAGCCTATATACTTAGTAAAATCTCAAAATCAAAGAAGGAAGGAATTTGACCAGCATGCGGTTTCAAAGTATTTGAAAAAGCGGTTTTAGAACATGCGGTTTAGGTTGAATAAGTGAGGAGCGGTTTGAAACAAAAATTCCTAAGCGGTTGCATACAAGCGGTTTCAAACCACCATAAAATCCAAAATTTCTGAAAAAGTTGAAAATATTCTAAGTGTTGGAAAAACACTTTCTCAGAATCAAGGCAACCAAACCATGTGATTTTTCAAGAACAGTCATGGGTTTTGTGAAGAACACCAAGAACATTCAAGAACACCAAGAACAGAGATACATGAAACTTAACCAAAATGAGCAAATAATATATCAAAATGATCACATTGGGAAGGGGATTAACAATATATCAATAAAATTTCAACCTTTACCCAGAATCATCCAAAAACACCAAGAACACAAAGTGGGTTTACGAAGAACAGATTCTGAAAATCACCAAATTAGTGCTCATAACGTGGATTGATCATAAAATAAACGACATATAAGAAATCCATGTATAAATCCGAGCAAAACCCAACAGATATCATCAAAAATGAGTAACAAATAAGATCAAAATCACCAAAAGTATGAATTGAAGAATATGAACAGTTTATGCGTGTTCATCCATGGCAGATTTTGAAGAAATCAAGAGTTAGGGTTAGAGATGTTACCATTTCCAGGATGGGTTTCTTAGCCCTAGCAGTGGTAGATGCTCTTAGCCTTTTTGAAGTTGAAGGTTTCGAAGTTGAAGCCATTGACAGTTAAAGGTTTTGAAAATGAGGGTTTTGAAAGGTTTTAGAGAGAGAGAGTGAGTTGGTGAACAGAGAGAGTACGTGTGCAGAGAGTTGGCAGAGAGAAAGGAAAGAATTTCACCAACTCATGCTTATATAGGGTGAAGGGGTGGAGGCAGTTGGCAGAAGGAATGATTGAAATTAACCCAACTGTTACACCCTTTCACCTCCTGCACATCTCTCTATGACGGCTGACATGAAGGCTTTAAATGCTCATGTCCCCTTAGCATTAAATGCTCTAAAATTTTGAATTTTTGAGGGAAAACATTTGCAAAGATACCCTTTTGTCAAAAATAAGGACTAAAAAATAAATAAAGGAATTTGAACAGTTTTTGTTTTGTTTGGTTTTTTTTTTTAAGATAAATAAAGAAAATAGACAGATTTTACTTCTTGTTGAAACGCGGTTTTACTCAAAGCGGTCAGACTGCATTAAGCGGTTTGGAAGTAGTGGTTGAATGCAGGCGGTTGGATATCTTGCGGTTTGCATGCAGGCGGTTCAACAGAAGTGGTTTGATTCCCAATGGAATTTCAACCTAGACTCAACAAACAAGTTAGCCAATAAAAAGTATGGAATTTATTTAAGTTCAAGCATACCCATTTCTCCTCTGAGAAAAGAAAATCTCTTGGAGTCAAGAGCCTTTGTGAGGATATCAGCAATCTGGTTGTCTGTCCCCACGTACTCTAAATGGATATTCCTCTTCTCTACATGGTCTTTGAGGAAATGATACTTGATATCTATATGCTTGGTCTTGGAATGCATGACAGGGTTGTTGGAGACTGAAATTGTGGAAGTATTGTCACACATGATAGGACAATTTCCTTCATGGATTCCATAGTCCACCAACTGCTGCTTCATCCAAAGGATTTGACAAAGAACAACTACCAAGAAGAATATACTCACTCCGTGGTTGACACTCGAAACCGAAGCTTGCTTCTTGCCGGCCCAAGCAACTAGTCTATTCCCGAGGAAATGACAAGTACCACTAGTGCATTTCCTGTCAATAGTACAAGCCGCATAATCCGCATCCGAATAACCTACAAGATCGAAGTTCGAATCTTTGGAATACCAAAGTCCAAGGTTAGTGGTTCCGGATAAATAGCGGATTATACGCTTGATCGCCACAAGATGTGCTTCTCTAGGATCTCGCTTGATAGCGAGCACATACACGTACACTAAACATGATATCGAGCCTACTAGCGCTTAAGTAAAGTAATGAGCCGATCATACCTCGATATAAAGTCTGATCAACTTTCTTACCTTTGAGATCCTTATCTAGCTTATTGCCGGTGGCCATAGGAGTATCATATGCTTTAGCATTTTCTAATCCAAACTTCTTTATCAACTCCTTGGTGTATTTGGCTTGGCTGAGAAAAATACCTTCTTCGCATTGCTTGATTTGAAGCCCGAGGAAGAATGTTAATTCTCCCATCATGCTCATCTCAAACTTGCTTTTCATTAGCTTTTCGAAACGCTTGCAAAGTAACTCATTAGTAGAACCAAAAATAATATCATCGACATAAATTTGAACAAGTAAAGTATGCTCATTATATTTGGCAATAAAAAGAGTTGTATCGATTTTACCACGTTTAAATCCTTTTTCTAGTAAAAATTTAGAGAGAGTCTCATACCATGCCCTTGGAGCTTGCTTAAGTCCATACAAAGCTTTTTGGAGTTTGTAGACATGATTGGGAAATTTGGAGTCTTCAAATCCAGGAGGTTGAGCAACATACACGGTCTCTTGCAGTTCGCCGTTGAGGAATGCACTCTTTACGTCCATTTGATATAACTTGAAATGCTTGAAAGAGGCGTAGGCTAAGAAGATTCTGATAGCTTCCAATCTTGCAACTGGAGCAAAGGTTTCGTCATAATCAATTCCTTCTTCTTGCCTATATCCTTGTGCAACCAACCTTGCTTTATTCCTAGTGATGCTTCCATTCTCGTCCATCTTATTCCTAAATACCCACTTAGTTCCTATCACTCCTTGATCCTGAGGTCTAGGCACCAAAGTCCAGACCTTGCATCTTTCAAACTGGTTGAGTTCTTCTTGCATAGCAACGACCCAACTTGAATCTTGGAGTGCTTCATCAATCTTCTTGGGTTCAACTTGAGATAAAAGAGAAGTATGCTCGTCATAATTAGATCTCCTTGTTTGAACACCGGAAAACAGATCACCAATCACATTTGTGAGGGGGTGACTGCTGACTTCACGAACCTCCGGGGTAAGTCCGGTTGGATCGAGGTTTGTCAAGATCTTCAATTTGAACGTCGTTAGATCCTTCAAATAAGTCATGGAATGTAAGTTGACGAAGAGGTTCTATAAGCCGGATAGGGAATTTTCAACTTCTTCTTCCCTTGCAGCTGCATCCGGAGTAGGAACTTCAAAGTGCGGTTTGAGAATTGCGGTTTGAGGGAATGTCACTGAGGGTGCCGGATTTTGCGGTTGAGGAGGTTCAAAGCGATTTGAGATGGTTCATCCGGTTCATTATGCTCAACAAAATCATCAAGAACATTTGGAGCCAAATGTGGCTCAAGGAGAGAATGCTCATCAAAAGTAACATGGACAGACTCTACTATTTTTAAACTAGTTTTATTGAAAACACGAAAAGCTTTAGAATGTTTAGCATACCCAACAAAAATACCTTCATCGGCCTTGGCTCCGAATTTACCTCTATTTTCTCTTCCGTTGTAGAGGACAAAACATTTGCAGCCAAAGATCTTGAAGAATGCAATGTTGGGGGTTCTTCCTCGCCAAAGCTCATAGGGAGTCTTGTTATAGGTTTTGTTGATGAGGGAGCGGTTTTGAGTGAAGCATGCGGTATTGATTGCTTCACCCAAAATACCGAGGTAGCTTCGCTTCGTATATCATTGTCTTTCCAAATTTCAATCAACGTCCTATTATTCCTTTCCACAACCCCATTTTGTTGTGGAACACCAGCTGCGGAGAAATTGTGATCAATCCCATGATCATCACAATACTGAGCAACACCGTTGTTCTTAAATTCTGTTCCATTATCTGATCGAACACTAACGATGTCATCTTCTTTTTGAGTTTGGAGCCGTCTAAAAAGTGCGGTGAGAATCTCATAACAATCATCTTTGGAAATCATCATCTCAACCCACGTATATCTTGAGTAATCATCCACCACCACTAAAGTATATCTATTTCCTCCAATGCTGGCAGTGGTTACGGGTCCAAACAAATCAATGTGAAGCAGTTGTAAGCATCTTGAAGTTGATGGAGCGGTCTTGCTGGTGAAAGACGACGCGGACTGCTTACCAAGCTGGCATGCACTGCATTTCTCTGGATGGTGGTCAGCCACTTTAGGTAAACCACGAACGAGGTTTTCCCTACCAATCTTTGCAAGATACTTGAAGTTCAAGTGGCTCAACCTCTTGTGCCATAGCCAACTATTTTCGCTCACATTCTTAGCTACAAAACAGAGATTAATAATACTACATGCATAATTTAGATCAATAATGTAAATATTACTCTTACGAATCCCTGTGAGTAGGGTGACGCCGGAAATGCTATCTTTGATAAAGCAATTTGATGACGTGAAGTTGCAAAGCATTCCTTTGTCGCAAAATTGAGAAATTGAAAGGAGGTTGTGCTTGAGTCCATCAACAAGTGAAACCTTCTCAATGGTTAGGTTTCCTCTCCTTATCACACCATATCCAATGGTCTTGCCTTTGTTGTTGTCACCAAAGGTTACAGACGGACCACTTGCTTCAACGACATCTTCAAGTAATGATCTATCTCCAAATATATGTCTTGAGCGGCCCACCGTCAAGATACCATTCATTATCCTTGGAGTGACCAGCCATGAAGCAGAGGACCTGAAATGTAAACATTAAGAACGAGGTCCCCCTTTATTCCTTGGGTCCTGAAGTTAGCAACCCTTTACGACCCACACCTGTTTGACAGAAGGAGGTTTGCTCTTCCTGGCATTGGGTGTGAACCGCAAAAGGCATTCTGCAGCCTTGTGACCTAAACCATCACACACAGAACATTTATAAAAACTACAAGCATCATGAGGTTTTACTAACTCCTTACTCTTCTTAGGAGTTCCATGCGGTTTGGGACAAGGAAGCGGTTTGGGAGGTGCGGTTCCAGCTAAGAGTCCAGCTGAAATAAAGGGAACAGGCTTTGGTTTGACCACGTATTTCCTGGGAACGCTATTCTTGCTTTTGAAGGCAGGAGGAGCGGTCGAAGAAGAAGCCGTCGACCCGGAGTTAGCAGAACCGCCTTTTCCACCAGAAGCGGTTGGAGCAGGGATTCTTCCAATTCCATAAGCCATTTCCTCTTCAGGTGCTTCCACGTAATTCTTAGGTTTTAACACGTAATTCTTCCCATATTGCTTTCCTTTAGGGTAGACATAATTTACTTGTCTTGCTTTACCCTTACCCTTAGCATGCTTCTCCTTGGGAATTTCTTTAGTTAGTTAGAAATTCCTCATCCTTTTCACTAGAGGATGCACACTTCTCCTCTTCCTCGTATCCAAACCCTAGACCATCCTTAGTTCCAGGAGGAACTTGGAAGTCCAAGATTTTATCCTTGGTGGATTGAGACTTGAGCCACGAATCAATAATCTTTTGGCGATCGTCGATTTGGGTTACCAAGTCATCATTCCCGAGTTGAAGTGCAGCAACCTTAGTTTCAAGGATGCGGTTTTGATCAGAAGAGGAGTCATCTGTTTGATTTGGTCCTTAAGATTTGAAATTTCAGACCTCGTCACGCTTTTCTCCGTCTTGTATGCATTAAGTTCATCATGAGCTAAGCTTAAGGCTTTCTTAAGATTTGAGAATTGATGGATCACCAATTCAGCTTCCTTGAACATCTTTTCATGTTCCATGGGAGAAACCTCTTCCACCACCTTTTTCAAAATTTTCTTTGGAATAGCTTTTGAAGGTGGAGCAGCTTTTAGATGAGAAAATGGGACGTGAGTACGAACAATTTCCTATCTTAACGCTAGGAGTAAGTTTAATATCATCATCCAATTTATAATTTGGAAGTTTTGCAAAAACCTCCTTTTCCTCCATATCATGCAACTCAAATGATTCGTAATCTGAGTCATCGAAGCGTCTGCAACTAAGCAGAGGTTAACCTCTTCGGTTTCACCGTCACTTTCAGCCTCAGAATCTGTTTCAATCCAAGTTGCTAATTCCTTGGAATTCTCTTCCTCCTCAAAGCAACCATTCCCTTACGATGAGAAAATTTCGAAGGAAAAGTTTTCTTTTTCATATATTCATATTTAGGCCGTGGACACTCAGATGCAAAGTGGCCAGGTTTCCTACAATTGTAGCATACCAAGTCACTCTTCTTCTTTGTATCTGCAGCCCTAGAAAATGTTGCAGGAGGTTTGCCTTTTGAAAATGATTTTGTGAAAGGTTTTGAGGATTTTCTAAATTTTTGAAATCTTTTCACAAACATGGCAAAATCATCATCATCCATCTCGATGAGTGATGAGGTTGATATGGAAGGATCAAGTGGTTTGATTGGATGTGGATGGTTTCTCTTCATGTTCCACTACACATAGAAAGCGATTTAGTTTTCCCTTCTATCTCTTCTATATGATTTAATTTAAGTTCATAGACTCTAAGATTGGCATACAAGTTACTTAATGACCAAGTACCCAATACTTTGGAGTCTTCTAGAGAGGTAGCCTTATTTACCCATCTAGAACCTAAAGCGTATAGGAAAGTCATATTGATTTCCTTATCGGTTAAAGTTTTACCAAGAGATCTACAAGCATTATCTACCTCAACATAGCGATCGTAGGTTTGACGCAAGGTTTCGTTGGGTTTTACTTGAAGTTGTTGTAGGATCTTTCAACAAAGTGTATAATTTGTTTTCCTTGCACTCTTCATCACCTTCGAGGTAGCTCTCTATGGCATCCCACATCTCGCTGCGGTTTTGAGATACATCACTTTTTGTAGAGTTGATACGGGGAGGGTTCCAGAAATGATGAACCTCGCCTTGCTGTCCAAGGCAACTATTCTCTTCTCTTCATCCGACCACTCATCTTTTGGCTTTTTGACCTCTGGAGTTTCAGCATTGGTGGTTGCATCAGTGTTAGCCTTCATTGGAATTAGAGGGCCATTGATCACGCACTCCACCAAAGCATTTCATCTATGGTTTCCAAATGAATAAGCATTCGGCACTTCCAGATGTCAAAGTGGTCTTCGTCCAACATTGGAATGTGTGAATAGTTAACAGTAGTCATTGTCTTTGAGGTTGCCATATCGAATCGGCACACAAGCTGTTAAGCTTGAAAAACAGTGGTTTTAAAATGTGTTAGCTCTGATACCACTTGTTGGTCCCAAAGGTGGCAACAAGGGTGAAAATACAGCTAGAGGGGGGGTGAATAGCTGTTTTAAAATTTTCGCCCTCAATTTAAAACTAAACCTCTAAGCTTACAAAACCTCTTGCAGTGTATTAGAAACTGCAAGTAGAGTTGTAAAATGCACATCGGAATATACTTAATAAAATGCGGTTTTGAGAAGGCGGTTTTGCAAGGCGGTTTTAGTGCAATTTTCTGAGCAGTTGTAAAACTGAAAGTGTAGTTTGACTATGTTAACTCCAAACACAATTTCACAATAAAGGATAACTATATAAGATCAAACAGAGAGAAAGGTAGATAATTAGTAAGCACAAGAAATAAAATGCAGAAAGTAAGAACACAATATTTGGAGTGGTTCAATCGATAAACGATCTACGTCCACTACCAAGATGGTTAGTCTTGGATTTCTAAGAGAGATTTTATATTGAGTATTTGAGAGATTACAAAGTACAATAAAATCTTTTCTATGAAGAACAAATCCTAGACTATAACCAGTGTATCTCAAATGAATAAACTATGTGTTTAAACAAGAGAGGTGTGTGTGTGAGAACAAGATCAAGGCTCTTTAAATCTGTGAGATGTAGAGCACAATGATTCTTGAATGTGTTAAGGCTTGATTTCTGGGCTGGGGAATATTTCTTGAAGTATGAAGATGAAGATTCAAAGTACTAAGAATTTCTGGGCAGAGCTTCAACTTCTCATGAACACAGCAATTTCTCAAGATTCAAGCAATCTTCAAATGGTGAAGATTGGGGGTATTTATACCCAAGCATCTCAAATATAGCCGTTGGACACAGCTGTTCAAGGACAGTACTTGATGCTTTCCCATTGGTCCACTGATATCCACTTTTGTCCTTTAGAGCTGTTGGTGCAGTAAAGCTGATCAGACCTCAGCTGCAATCAAGGTGGTTAGGACATCTGTCACCTTTATGAGATCTTTGCAGATCCGCTTCCGACATTGGGTCACGTGACAAGATATGGTGGTTGACATTTAATATTGCTGACGTGGATTCCAAGGGATAAAAGGATCACTTCAAGAAGTCAATCATTGGGGCGGTTCTGGGGCAAGCGGTTTGACAAAAGGCGGTTCCACCAGAAGAGGATTTCCAAAAGTGCGGTTTGCACTTGATTGATCAAGCGGTTTCAGATGAGAGGAATCTCAAGGCAAAAGGCGGTTCTGCCAAGCGGTTCTGAAAAAGGCGGTTCAGGAACCCTTGAAACTGCAATCCTAAAATCCAATGATTCTTGAGCCAGTCTTCAAGCCTAAATTTAACCTATTCTATGAAATGGACTTAGTTAAAAAATTGAAGTCTAAGCTTCATTACATAGGGTCCTAAAGTCCTTAAAATAAATAGGAGGTTATGGTATCAATCAAATCTAATACAAAATAGGAGGGTTAAAACATGCATACCCAACACTCCTAATAGCCTCCAGAAGGCTATTCATCTGTGCTTCCTGTCGCAATTTCATCTGTTTGGCTAACTGATTCCACTGCTGTTCGTTTTGGGGAGTCTCGGGAGGCGGAGTGGCGTTGTCCCCATTGTTACCAGCTGATGCAGACATTCTGAAACTCGGAGTCGAAGCAAACGGTGAAGCTGATGATGCACTTGATTCTTCCCAACTGATCAGACGGTGACCCGGCGCCCGAAACCAAGCTTTGTGAGGAGCTGCGGGGGAAAGACACGAGGGTTCAGATACTTGGGAATGAAGGAGGGTAGGTGTTTGGGCTCCGGGCTCATGCAACATGCAGTTATTTGTTCTTGTTTACTTAAAACGCATTTTATTAAACCTAAGCGGTTGGAAAAGATTGCTCTTCTTTTTCGCAAACTACTCTGAATCCTGGATCAGTGGGCCCCATCACTACGCCTGCGGACCCTCAAACTGTAACCTCGAACAAGGGTTCCGTAGGGCAAGCAGGTCCCACCGATCGAAAAGAAAAACGATCCTAAAGTCTGGCGGGTAATCTAGTCTTAACGAGCATTCGATGTAAATTACGGACAAAGCCGACGTCAAAGGTCAAGATCATGTCCGGGGGGCTCGACGAAAGGTCGGCATGGCTCGGACTTATAAATGTCCATAATTGATCTTGACCCGTCGTCAGTTAGGCCGTAATTAGACATGGAATAATCATTAATCCTTGATGACTCAGTGTCATGCCGGGAGTCGGTGCATAAGTTGTGCCAGTCAAAGTCAAAGTCAAGGCGCCAGCGAATATCTGGTCAAAGTTTGCGGCGAAAAACCGGCATGACTTCGACTGATTAGGGTCCCCGAAAGATATTGACTTGGTATGCCGACTAAGGCTTGATAGGAAAGGTGTATACACAGACCGGGCATGACACGGACCAAACTAAAAACCAACCGGGTCTCGGACAATTGTGTCACGGATAAGTGCATGGTCGACACGAGGCTCCAAGGGATGTTTGGGTAGTCCCGTGCTCGCACCGAGAGACGTAATAAGGCCAAACGGGCTGCTACTGGGATTTTCCCGGGTTAAGGACGTAGTGTGCAGTGTAAGGCCAAGTGCGCGTAGTGTGCAAGCAGTCTATCTTTTTTTTCTGAGTAAAATAGAAATTTTCACATGTGTCTTAAAGAGAATGATGCATGCAAAAATTTTGAAAATGATTTTATTTTTTTTTTGAAAATTTTTTTTTTTTTTTAAATTTTTTTTTTTTGAATTTTTGATTTTTTTTGAATTTTTTTTTGATTTTTTTTTTTGAAAATTTTTTTTTTTTGAAATTTTTTTTTTGAAATTTTTTTTTTGAAAGCAAATGAGCACATAAGCACATAATTCAAACAGTTAAGGAAACGAGTCCGACAGTCAAGATATCGATTCTTCCGGGACGATCAAAACAACACGAAATGTGCAAAACAAACACACACACAATACAAATGGTTTCAAATGTCGGGACGGAAGTTTGACCCACAAAAGCTTTTTTTTTTTTGATTTTTTTTTTTTTAAAAAGATAAAGCCCACTCTCTCGTCCCCGGCGGAGTCGCCACTGTGATGAATGTGCCCCGCAGCGATTTTTCTTTTGAAAATCATTAAAAAAAACGGGAGTCGCCACGCCATTTTTATTTTAAGGGTCAAAACTTTGAAAAATGCCCGAGATTAGAGATTTGGGTTCGGAGGTCACGTTACACTCCGGGAAGAACGTTAGGGTTCACCCGGAATGCCTCGTAAAACGAGTCTTCCTAATTTGAAACCATTTGTGTGTGTGTGTGTGTGTGTTTCTTTAAAATAAATGCAAACTGAGAAAACTAAAAATTGAGAACTCTTTGTAAGACATTAAACAAGTCCCATGATTTTTGGTATGATTTTAGGGTTGAGTTTTGGTACTCAAAAGACTCCTTGAAGTAGAAAGTCAATTCTGCCAGAATGAAAAAGACAGTGGACACTTGATTTTAAAATGGATTTAAGAGTTTTAAAAATTCAGAATCTGAGGAAAGTCAGAGAATGAAAGTTGTTCAAAACATCTTAAATAAGGTGACTACAGAATATTTTTATGATTGGAGATGATTTGATGGACCAAAACTTTCTGGAAATCACAGATGTGAAATCTGGATTTCCAGAGACAGCTAAACTGACCTTTGAAAAATAATTTGGAAAAGGGAGTTAGACTCACGTAAAAAATAAAGTAAAAATATGTCTGGAATACTATGGATGTACACCAAATTCCAAGTTTTTCTGTGTCCAAAAAATTAGACAATGGACAGAGGTCTTAGAGAAAGGCTACTGGACAGCAACATTCTCAAGAAGGAAAATGTGATTTTAAGGGTTTTGTATCTATTTTCACCCCATTTTCATCCCTAGACTTGATTGGTGATTCATTGCTTTGTATTATATCAAGTCATTCTTGGGGTATTAATGGAGGTTTTGAGCAAAATGGGAGAGGGAGTTTATAAAGAAGTTTTTTTTAAGAAGAGAAATTAACTAAGAGGAAAGAAAGTTAAACCCTAAGATGATCATCATGGGGACTTAACCCCAAAGATGACCATCTTAGGTCAAACTAACAACAAAATGAAGTGAAGATTTAAGCTTAAGACGAGTAAATTAGAGACAAGAACAAAGAAGGTAAATAGAACTTTAAACAAGCAAATTAAGACAAAAATGTAAATCAAGACATGAAATTAAAGAGTATTTTAGGGTTTTAAAAGAAGGAGGGTTTACCAATGATGGTTTAACCCTATCTTCCTTGGTTTGGAATTTGACTTGAGGAGTATCAAGATTTAAGTGTGTTTAGTGTTTGTTAATAGAGTTGGTCAAAGAGAAAACAAGTAGATAACGCTTAAGTCCTCTATGTTTTCTCCCTAATCTTCCTCTTTAGTAGTGTTTTAAGTTTGAGCTTTGTGTGTTTAAGAGTGATTTGAGAGTTTTTGGAGTGAGATTGGGAAAGACTCAAGAGAAAATGGTGGCAATCTAAGGATTCCCACTGTTTTCTCTCTGTTTTTCACCAGAGAATAGCTTCTGTGAGTGAATTGTGTTGTCTAAACTGAGAGAGAAGGGTTCAATTTATAGGCAACTGAGAGAGACAAACATGTCCGCGCGGATCCATTCGACGGCGTGCACTGTTCATTAAATGTTGCTCCAGGCTTTGTACAAGAGGAATATTTTGTTCAACAAGCAAGCTGGCTGTAGTTCCAGCAGCTTCCAGTTCCGAAAATTCATCTTTTGTGAGATTCCTTCACTTGTCCATCCTCAAATAGTAATCCCCAAAATACCCTTAACTAGTTAGAAAAGTTAGGGTTTGGTGGAGTTTGTGGAAGCTTTTGTTAGTTTTCTAACGAAAATACTAACGGCTCAAATTGGAGCACTTACACCATGGCTCATTGACGGTTTCAATCTCTATTTCACAACAGTATGCAGGATTTTCTCGCCTACCGACCCTGAACGGTTTAATTGACTTTCCTTCTGGGATCTCTACCAAAGAGGCCAGAGTAGCTAGGGCATCGGCAAATATGTTCTTGTCTCGCGGTAGGAATTGGAATGACACTTCCTTGAACTGGCCGACGAGCTCTGCGATGTAAGCTTGGTACTTCTGGAGACACGGATATGAGGTTTTCCATCTGTTAGCGGCCTGATTGATTATCAATTGGGAATCACCGTACACTTCCAACTTATCCACATGTCGCTCTAGGGCAGCCTCAAGACCAGCTATGCAGGCTTCATATTCGGCCGCATTGTTGGTGACCGAGAAATTCAGCTTGATAGCAATGGGGGTATGGATATTATTCGGGTCTACCAGTACCATCCCTATGCCATTACCTCTTTTGTTTGCCGCGCCGTCGAAGAATAACTGCCATCGATTGCCATTTTCTATAACAAGAATCCCTTCATCTGGAAACTGGGGATCCGGTCCTCGGGGTTCTGTACTTGGGAAATCAGCCAATTTATCTTCCAAAGCTTGCCCCTTGATTGACTTCCGGATCACATATTTGATATCAAACTCAGCTAAGAAGAAAGTCCATTTTGCCAATCTGGTAGAGATGTTGCCTCTATCACCTTGAAACAGATATCTGATCGGGTCCATCTTGGAGACCAGGTGCACTGTGTGGGATAACATATAGTGCTTCAATTTTCCGACCACCCAAACCAGCGCTGCGCATGTCTTCTCGAGGGCAGAGTAATTCAACTCACTACCTTGGAATTTACGGCTGACGAAATATATGGCATTCTCGATCTTGGAGTCTTTCTTCTCTTGCGCTAGCATGGCTCCGATAGCTGTGTCTGTGACCGTCAGGTATAGAAGTAAATTTTTGCTTCCGTGAGGTGGGCAGAGAATAGGAGGATTAACAAGGTAAGCTTTGATTCTCTCGAAAGCTAGTTGACAATCTTCATTCCAAACCACTTCCTGATTCTTCTTCAATAGCTTAAAGATTGGCTCACATATAGAGGTCAGCTGGTTGATGAATCTGCTGATGTACTGCAGACGGCCCATGAAACCTTTCACTTCGAAGACAGTTCTGGGTGGCTTCATCTCGACAATCGCTTTGACTTTTCTGGGATCTACTTCGATGCCTCTCTCTGTGACCATGTAGCCCAAAACTTTACCCCGGATAACCCCAAAAGTGCACTTGGCGGGATTTAGCCTCATAGAATGTTCCCGGAGTCTGTTGAAGAACTTCCTTAAATCCGTGAAGTGCTGCCCATCCGACCCTTTCGAGTGAATAATCATATCGTCCACATACACTTCAATCTCCTTGTGGATCATGTCGTGAAACAAGGTGGTGACGGCCCTCTTGTAGGTAGCCCCGGCATTCTTCAATCCGAACGGCATCACAGTGTAACAATAAGTGCCCCAAGGAGTGGTGAATGCTGTTTTGTCTTGATCCTCTTCGGCCATCTTAATCTGGTTATAACCTGCAAAACCGTCGACAAAGGATTTGACTTCGTAATTGGCTGTTGCATCTACCAGCATATCAATGTTGGGCAAAGGAAAGTCATCCTTGGGACTAGCCTTATTGAGATCTCGGAAGTCTACGCAAACTCGAACCTTCCCATTCGCTTTTGTGACCATAACTATGTTTGCCAGCCAAGTTGGGTATTCAATCACCTTTATAAATCCCACCCGTAGGAGTTTCTCAATCTCTTCTTTCACCTGCAAGGACCACTCCGGTTTTATCCGCCTCAACTTCTGCTTTATTGGCTTAATCTCTGGATCCAGGGGTATACGGTGCTCTACGATAGAAGTATCCAGCCCAGGCATGTCTTTGTAGGACCAGGCAAAGACGTCCATATATTCTTTAAGCAATTCAACCAGGGCAACCCGCTCATCTCCGGAGAAGAAACTGCCAATCTGTGTTTCTTTGGGTTCTTCGGCTGTTCCCAGGTTCACTGTTGTCAATACCTCATCGGCAGCTTGGGCCCGGCTTTCCTTTTGTTCGCGAACCTGCTTTGAATTGTTTTCTAAAATTTGGTCATCAATTAAGTCTGCATTATCTTCAATTAAATATGTCTTAATTATTTTTAGATCTTGATGATTCATTTTATTTAAGCGTTCAATTGTTAGATTGGCAATCACGGGATACTCAGAAAGGTCGACCATTTTATTCAAAGCATAGGGAAAAACAGTGTTTACAACTCAAAGACGGTCTTCTGTCGTGAGGACATTGGACCGATCGAAAGACTCAAATTCAATCACAAGGGAATCTGAGGACTGACTCAGGACACGGGGAACGAATTTAGACTCAGGGGGAGAAGGACGAGGTTTGAGCCCAAGATTTCCAATCATAGTCTCCCTGTCTGCAACCGGTCCCTGAAATGAAGTCCAGTTCTGTAGCGGCTCCTCTGCGACTATCTTCAAACTATTCATATCTGCCACTGGCCCCTTTTCTAACTCCAGCACAGCTATCACCTCGCTATCAGAGGAAAAGTCAATCAAATCTCCGAGATCTTCAACAAGAACAAACCCTTCTGCAGGCAACTTCTCTGTAGACACACCACCTTCGGGTTCAGACAGCCCCTGATTCTCAAACAATTCTGCCAAATCACCGTCAATATCTATAGGATCTGCACCACGAATCTTGTGCACAACAGGTTCATCCAGAGCAAGCTTCTCAAACCGGTTCACATAATCGGGTCCCCAGACATGATAGTTGTTTTCATAAGTAGCAGTGACACCTGGCCTTCTAGGCATACTCACAAGCATTTCCTTCGCAGGGTTTTGACTGCTGGCAAACCTCCGAATCGTCTTCAACCTTTCTTCCATTTGGTTCAGCTTCGGCTTTGGGCAAACAAACATTTCTCCATCCTCTTTGACAAAGTGTTGATTCAAAGACCAGCTGTACGGGCGCATCTCAGGCCTCTTGTATCTCTTACCAGCAGCTGAGGTCATCTTTTCTTTGAACACTTCAGTCTTATCGTACGCCTTGTCTTCTTTCGTTATTACATACCCCAGGCCTCGCTTATTCCTCTTGGCTTCTGGCATCGCAAAATGGCACGGTCCCCGTTGACGTTTTTCCAGCCCCAGACCAGGGATATAGTTCATGTCTCTCATCATTTTTAGCACAGGAGGGATCTTGTCGGAGGAGGTCGTCAAGTCTATGGTGCAGACCTGCCCTTTGGGCTTCTCAATCGTAAAACCACTAAGCATCAAGTTTTCCTGGTCGAGTTTGATTTCCATCACTGGCAAAGTATTAGTGCTGGTTTCCCCAATCGTAACACTATCACCATAAATGGTCGTCAGGACTCCATCTTGCACAAACTTTAGACATTGGTGGAGAGTAGAGGCTACGGCTCCGATTTCATGAATCCATGGTCTGCCCAATAGCGCTGAGAATGTGACCGGAATATCGATAACTTGGAAATCTACCATCATCTCTTTACCCCCAAACATCAAATTCATAGAGATTATTCCCAACACTGCCCTAGACGTGGAATCGTAGGCCTTTATAGTTTGATTAGATGGTTTAAGGTTCTGCGCATTAATGTCCAACATACTCATCATTTTAGCAGGGAGCACATTCATAGCTGACCCGTTGTCTACCAAAACATGGGGGATCCGCCGTCCTTCCAGGGGTACTGTGATGTGTAGGGACTCATTATGCTTCTCACCATAAGCAGGTAGGTCAAGATCTGTGAAAGTAATGATGTTCCCGTACTGCGCAGTTCCAATTAGCTGACAGGCTTCGTCTGGGGTGGCATTGACAGATACTTTTGTTTTGGACAAAGCTTCTTCTAATTTCAGTTTGTGAGGGTAAGAGGATGTGAGTAGAGACCATAAGGAGATATCAGATTGGGTTCTCTTCAGTTGTGTCAAGATTGGATCTTCCTGAATTTCTTCATCTCTTGTTGATCTGTAAGGGTTCTGAGAGGACTGGGGATTTACAACTGCTTTACCTCTCCCGGATGGATCTGCATCATTTACTCCCAACATTCTCCCTGATCGAGTCAGCAAATTTCTTGATCTTTCTCAACCACAAAATCTTTACTGGCCTCCTTGAGCTCTGCTAGTGAAATCGGGACAGGACGAGTGCTATAAGGCCAGGCCGCCTGCCTTATCTCATTTATGGACAATGGCGCCTCTACATTAGCTGCTATCCTGAGTTCCTCTAGAGAGATCGGGGAATATCTAGGAACCATGGAGGATGTAGTGTTGGCAATCACATTCTTTTCATAATCGTCATGATCAGCAGTATTATTCAAGCCATAAAGATCATCAAGATACAAAACATAACAGAAATTATCTTTCATTTCACCAGAAAATGGGGTTACATCATTCTCAATCTCATTACAACCATCACTATCACCTTCATCTATTGACTTCCCAAACTCTATTACATTAACAAAATAGTCCTGGCCAAAATCCATGAGGTTCACGGTGTTGTTAGGTAGCGGGTTGCTGACGACATTAGGACGAGGGGACTTCTCAATCTTCTTCTCATCTACAAGCTCTTGAATGATTCTTTTGAGAGTGAAGCACGTATTGGTGGTATGTCCTGGGAATTGGTGGAATCGACAATACTTGCTTGTATCAAGGTTAGGATTGGGAATAGCTGGCTTGTAATTTTCCAGTGGCTTTATCATACCTGTCCTGAGCAATCCATTGTAGACCTCCTCTGTAGTCATCCCCAAATCATCAAACTGTCTCTGTTGCCTCGGCTGGAATCTTCCGCCACTAGGACCGTTATTGCCTCCTCTCTGTAGGTTGTTAACAATGTTATCTTTAACTGGCTCTCTTCCTTTTGGTGCCATGGCTGAGGCCCAGGTTTCTTTGTGCAGTATACGAAACCTCCATTACCACTGTTTCCACTAGCATTCGCATTCGGGGTCTGATTAAACAATCTATTTTCACTTCTAGCTCCCATCCCGACCATCTCTCGTAAATCAGGATACCAACCTTTCCCGATGGCTTCCACAGTGCGGCTTCACACACGACAAGAAGATATCTTTTTGGTCCTGTAGGGGAATGGGCTCCGATAGCTCATTAAGCTTAGCATTCCAACGCTTATAAAATTCTGTGATTGATTCATCAGCCTTCTGGATAGTCCCCACTAAATCATCCCGAGTAGTGCGCCATTCTAAATTGCCTCTGTACTTCTCCAAAAAGGTCTCCGTAATCTGGCTCCAAGTAGAGCGGCATTCTTGTTTCAGGGCCAAAAACCATGTGAGAGCTGGTCCTTTCAAAGTCAAATGAAAGTGGGATGCCATAAACTCGGGCGTGCAGCCCATCGCTCCCATAGTCATTACATAAGTATCCACATGCGTTTTCGAACAAGCAGTACCATCGAAGTCCATTTTCGGCATCTTGAATTTGTGAGGCAAAGGCGTTACTTGGGCTGGATCCACCACTCTGAGACCGCTAGAACCTACAGTCAGTTTGTCTATCTGCTGCTGCATTTGCTTCAACAAGGCCGTCACTTCTGGGGTTAAACCTGGAATCTGAGGGATAGCGGGAGCTACTGTTGAAGATGATATGGGGAAATCTGAATTAGGCCCAACGGGCAAAGCGGCCGGTGCGGTGGGAGACCGAGGGTACTGTGGATACCAAGATTACTGTCCAACAAACTAACCGAGCTAGGAATTATGTTCCCGTACATATCATAGCCATTAAACTGCATGCTGGGGTTCTGGGAACTGTACTGTGCTGACTGACCTCTGAATTGACCAAGAGAAGAGAATCCTGAACTGACACATGGAGCTGAATAAGGAGTGGAACCATAAAGATGCTGAGTAAGGGTAGAACACACTGCAGGCTGAGGAAAACTGCCTTGGAGCTGAGACTGTTGATACCTCGGAACACTGTCTTGGCAAATTTGATTCCCTGAAATCCGATACTGACCACTCTGCTGCACATTATACTGAACACCCTGATAGCCGTCGGAATACACACTGAACTGGGGTTGGGAGTAACTAGCTTGGAACTGAGACCCATACTGAACCTGCGGCATCGGGGCATTGGGAACCGGAGAGGAAGTGAGATCAAGGAAGTTCACTGGATGACCGCCATTCTTGCTAAGACCTTGCTGAGCCACCTGATTATATGCTTGGGAAGAAGGGGGAGGAAACTTTCCTTGGACATTCATGATCACTCCTAGAGACGACATTTGCTCGGGGCGCGGGGTATAGCTTGTGGGAGGAGGCATGGCATTGTAACTGAGTGGAGCAGGCTGGATAGGAGAAACGGATCCAATCTCGTTATTTCCCTCTTCAGTAATTTCCTCATAGGAACCATCTTCTCTACGGAGCATCGCTATTCCTCGGGCCCTCATGGCCTCAACAAAGCGGTTATGAGCTTCTTCTTCTCAAATTTTGGCATTCTGAGCTGACAGGCGGGCCTCACGCTCCCGGGTCAAAGCGGCTTCCAAATTCATCCTCAACTCATCTGTAGACAGATCATTCAAGCTTGGTTGACTCATCGGACCTGAACCTCCAGCAGATTGAGCGGCGAACATATCTCCATTCCCTGTCATTTCTGATTCTGCACTGACTAAAGCTTCGGAAACTGCTAAAACTTTTTTGACCACCCGAACCAAACGAGCTCCCGGTACAGATGATCGACTCTAACTCGCCGTAGCTGCAGGGGTATATATACGGGTTTATGAGGTAGGGAAAGAAGAGGAGACACGGGAGAAGGAGAAGAAACGAAGAGAACAGACTCGCGCAAACAATTTAATTATCTTTAAGTATAAATCGGTGGTTTAAATCCTAAGAACGGTTGGGAAAGGCTAATCCTTTATTTACGCAAACTATACCGTGGGGAAGCCTAGGGACGCAACGTTCACATTACACTAAATGTTTTGCATTTGAAATTAATAATAAGTGATGATACCTAAACAAAACCTAACACGACGTGGGACGGACGAGTAGCCCCAATTTCTAGGGAAATTTGGGCAGCATAACGGGTATTCTCGGGGAATTTCCAAGAAAAATCCGGCATGACCTCTCGTCGGTGCATGGTGACAATGCGGCATGATCTCTCGTTTAGGACACACCACGGGAGTGACATGTCCTCACGTGAAACCATGTTGCGTTGGCAACATGCCCACAAGGTGCGGGATTTTGAGGAAGGTAGAAAGACTTATTGGAAATTTCAAAAACAACTCATTTTGGTGTAGTTAAAACGTTGTATCAAAAACCAACCGTGGGTAAGGTTTAAGTGTGGTGCCACCTAAACGCACTAGGGGGATGGGTTTGACATTAGGCGCTCAAGCGTAGGCGAATATTATCACCGTCCGCGATTCCGTCAATCGCACCCGAAGGTTCTAAAGCTATGTGACGTAGTGTGCGGATGACTATATTCTTTTATTTAAAAAAAACAAAATTTTTTTATTTATTTATTTATTTTATTAAAAAGAAAACACACACACACACTCTCTCAGGGAAGAAAAAAGGAACAACAGTCAGCTGAGCAATCTTTCTCTTGATTCAAGGGACTGGCCTCAAACCAGAACCTGAAACCTGTCCAGTGACTACTCTTGTCGCGTGACACAGAACAACATGGGACAAGGCTGTCGCACGACCAAGAGAGTCACTGAACCAGACCCTGCAAAACTGAGATTAGCCCCTGCCTCTCCTTGGCAAGGGATGAGACCAACCAGTAGAGCAACACATATAAACCACAAACAACACACAAAAGGCCTACAAGTGGTAAGATCTCATAAAATGCATGTATCGCACATGATTATCAAGGATGCACATTAAAATGAATACATTGGATGTCTAAACGAACGAAAGTATGACCCTCTTAGCTTTCGAAAAAATAGGTTTTCAAAAACACAAATCCCCAGCGGAGTCGCCACTGAATGTGCACTCGCCCGAAAAAAATAAAAAGGAGTCGCCACGCCATGCTTTGAGAGGTGCACTTTGAAAAACCTTTTTGAAATAGAACGGGTTCGGGGGTCAGGTTACGTGTTGGGAAGAACTGAGAGTTCACCCAACACGCCTCGTCCGTAGACGAGTCTTTCTAATTTAGACATACAAATAATTCAAAACAACGTGCAAACAATGATAATATGCAAGTGCGATAAACATGAATTTTATTGAATAGGCAAGATCATTACAACTTGTAGACCAATTGTCCGGGAGGCCACATCCCTTTACATCAATGAGAACAGATTACAAAAGAACTCAGGTCCTCTGCAAAGGATCATCTATGTCACGTGACACAGGACTCCCTTGTCCAAATATGTCGCGTGACATCAATGGTCACCTTGCAGAGGCTCACAACTAACAGATCACACAACCTTCATATGAACATAAAACTATAACTAAGAACAGATCTAGGCACTAAACAACATAAACAAATTGTTGAATATGAAAATAACCAATTAAAACGAATTACAACTAAAACAATGGTCCCTGCAGATGGTCACGACATGTCGCGTGACACAGGACTCCTCATGTCCAAATGTGTCGCGTGACATAGTGTTACCATCTGCAGGTACCTCACAAACTGAGATGCAGATCCAACAGATACACAACAATTATATCAAAACCAATAATAACAATATGAATTAGATACGAATTGTCAAAGGAGTGTGGATATGGGAGATCCACATTCCCTTGACATCCAAATTGCCAATCTAAGTAGATCACATCATAATCAAGCAATTGGACTCAAAGCATAAACGATTTAAACAGAGAGATTGCAGTTGCCACTTGATAATCTGAGGCAGATGGAGCCTGATTATCAAGTGGAGAAGAAGAGAAGACAATTAAACAATGAGATGAGAGAGAGAGGGAGAGAGAGAGAGAGAGAGAGAGAGACTAGTTACCCTTGTAGTCCTCAACTCTTACACCAAGTTAGGTGTAGGAGTCTTCAATTCAACCTTCTGAATGGAGAGCTGAGCACGAACTGAGAGCTGAATTGGAGGATCCGGAGTGTATGGTGAAGAAGGAGAGGAAATGGGTTGAAGGGAGGTGAGAGATGAAGGAATTGGTAGGGGAATTGGGTAGTTTTTGTGGGAAAGGAGGAGAGAGAGAGTTTCTGGATGAATTTTGGTAGAGTGACTTTGGGAGGTTCAAATTCGGATCCAAAACTGAGAGGGGTAGGGTCTTATTTATAGCTGCAGTCCATGGTAGCCTTGTGTCGCACGATGTAACGTAACCACTTTCCATGCCTCGACTTGTCGCGTGACACAAGGTGACCATAACCGTTTTTGGCGCCAAATCTGGTTCTGGAACCTTTTTGGATAATTCCTAAAAAGTCCAAAACATATTTATTCCTTCTAGGTCCCTTAGCCTGAGCAAAGTACAAAAAAGTATTTCCTTCACGTGAAACTTATGAAATGTTTTCGGAAGTCTCGGGATGGACCGGGAATTTACCAAAATGCCCCTAAATGCAATTTTATCATATTAAAATGCATCTGGAAAGGTCGCGAATTGGATTGGCGTACTTACATTTTTATACTCATCCAAACGGGTCGAACCCGGAACGAAACGGGTCAAAGCAGGTACGGCGCCCCAAACATTAAATGCGCAGTGGGTTCCCCATACGCGTGTCAGACGTCGTGCACCGTGCCCTATCATTGTACGAAATAACCGATGGACAATCGAAGCGACACATTGCCACGTAGACACCCTTTCATATTCGTAGAAGCCGAGTTAGAGCATCACTTCCTACTCGGGATAGCCGAGCTAGGAAGTCGAGGGCCACTGAATGGTATAAATCTAAGTACGAATTTGGGCTAGTCCAAGCAAGGCCCAAGTGGATTGAGCCCTAAACATAATCCATCAAGACTCAGCTACGAGGGAAGACCTGGACTTCCTCGTCTCTCTCTATCTCGGCATTTCCTGGGCCGACCAAGGCCTTAGCAGGTGCTATGACCAAGGCTCAAATCAAGGGCCGAGGAGACTCCCCTCCAAGGCCGAGATACCCTCCCTTGGCAACGAGGAGGCCTCCTCGGCTATCCCATCATTGCTCCTCGGCGATACAAGTACCAGGAAGTGGGCATCCCCCATTCCTTCCTACTTCCTCCCCGGCTCATCATAAACTGACCAAAGTGACGATGATGAGGAGGGACCTCCCCGGCTTACCAGCAGAGTTACAACTTATACAGTCCTATCCCAACAAGGACCATAAAGCAGTTATAATCTTATCAGGAGTGTAACCACCTCCTCTATTAATTCAAGTCAAATAAAGACTTTCCGACAGATATAATCCTCCTAGGATTATATCTTAGCTCTTAACAGTCCAAGTTAAACATGAATTCTACATATTATACCTATAAATACAAGCCATTATTTCCATATTCTGGTACGTTATCTCTTTGACTCGAAGCTCTGTCAATTTGATTTCTCTCTATACAAACCGTTAACTTACTCTCACGCCGGAGGACCTTCGCCGGTGAAGCCCCGACTTAGTTTACGTTTTCTGTCTTATTTTCAAGCTATTCAATCGTCGGAGTACAACCTATAGCTTGTGTTGGAATTTGGTTTTGTAAAAGTAAGGTTTGACCGACTTTTGACCAAGAATTCCATAAGGTTTCATTTTAGGAAAATGGAAATTGATTGCATATTAATAATCTACATTTGGAGTAGATTAATTTGATATATTTATTTTCTCAAAACCAATTAGTGGTGAATGAGAAATTAATGTTCAAAATATGCAAAAAAAAAAATTAAAATGGGAATATGAAGAGTGTATGGGATATGGAATAGTTATCCCACATTGCTTAAAGATGTAAAGCAATGATAGTTTATAAGTGGATCCATCCAAGGAAGGAGACATCAAGTTGATCTCCTTAGGCCAACCTAGTTGGGCCATTGGACCAACCATGCAAGAAGTAGCCCAATTGTGCTAGATTTTGTACTAGCTCAATTTGGACCACACCCGCGAAGCGCGCGAAGTCCGCGAAGGTCGCAATGGGCGCTTTAAGGTGCACACTTTGCACTTCGCATCGTCGCTAGGAGCTAAGGAGCCTTATACTTTTGACAAAAGTTGGCTCGGTTCATGGTTCGATGGCGGTCCATGGCTCAGGTTCGGTTCAGGCTTAGGGCGAGTGGGCTCGTGGTGGTTCGGTCCATTCCAAGTCAAATGGGTTAAGGTTGGCAGTTGGGACGTGGCCCAGAATTGGTCCAGACAAGCGCTTGGGAAATCTGGTGGATTGGGCCGAGGCCCAGATGGGTTCAGCAAGGTGGGCTGGCAGATCCGGTTTGGAGCATTTGGGTTGTGATGGTTCTTGAAAAGGTGGGTATGACCCATGCTTTTTCAAATAGGCGGGTCAAGGCTGTTGGGCCGACCCAACAGATCTCCTCCCTCCATCTAGATCTGATCTAACGGTCCAGAATTCACCAGACACCAATTGTGCCTATTCCCAAGAGACACCCTAACTCTTCATCTACTATAAATAACCCCACTAGTTTGTCAAATTCATTCATTCACTCAATCATTCCTTCACTTCACATATTCTCTCTCTTCTCACTAGAAGTAGAGAATCACATATTTAACTGAGTTAATGAACTCGGTTAGATATATAACTGAATTTGGAATTTAGTCATAGAATTCAATGAAATTCTTAACATCATCTGTTAGAAGTTAAAGCATCTCGTTGCATAAGTCTTCTTCAAATTATGGAAGTGTCAAACACGAATTTTGTTCGCCGAAGTCATTAATTTGGAGTGCTTCTATTAATGACTGTAAAGTCGTTTCATCTTGAGAGAAGATTGCCGCTAATCCGTAAGCACCACTGCGGGGCAATATCTTCTTGCGGAGATTGTGTCCAACACAAGACTCGACTTCTTTAATTACTCGGTTTACTTTAACTTCCGCATTCTAGTTTATCTTTATTTCCTGCCCCGTTAATTATGTTATGATTCATTATATTATTTGTCATTTCGTTAAATTCAAGAAAGCCTTATTTATTGTCAAATAGACAATTTTCCCAACAATCGCAAGAAGATATTAACGTTTTCTTATTTTTTTGACAAATATGAGCCAATGATGATGGACAACCGAAGGACATTATCGTTAGAGACTTAACAAGAAAAATGACGGTTTCCAAGGAAGGATAACTAGAAGAGCATTGGAAGTTAACTAGAAGATAACGAGAAGGTCAACAATAATCCCAGAAGCGATTCAAAGAATTGTTGACAACATAGAGCGGACTTATAACCAAAGAGGAAGAGGATGATGATCCAAAATTCACCAAGGCAAATAAACCGAAGAGAAAGAGGA
The DNA here is from genome assembly GCA_022495995.1 of Adenophora triphylla var. japonica. Classification (NCBI taxonomy): domain Eukaryota; kingdom Viridiplantae; phylum Streptophyta; class Magnoliopsida; order Asterales; family Campanulaceae; genus Adenophora; species Adenophora triphylla. The sequence continues at coordinate 85,774 of JAFEMH010004683.1, read as the reverse complement.
TGATGATCCAGAATTGCCAAGGCAGATAACCGAAAAGGAGGATGATGATGATCCAGATCCAAAAAGACAGATAGCCAATCCGTGAAGACAAATAGCCGCAGAAGAATGGGATCATTAAAATCTCATATGTAGGACGTACATACTGAGTCGACCAAATGATGCCCCTACAAAGAGCACAGTCTCGTGGGGACAGCCAAAGAGTTATAAAACACTTTGGAACGGACTATAAGGTTCAAGGAACCAACTCCAAGATTTGTTACAAGATGTGGTAAGACCAATCACATAGCAAAATTTGTCGTATTCCAAGAAGGGAAATGGATAACATGAATCAAAGTCAACGTCAACGAAAGGTTGAATAGGCTTGATTGAGAATTAATGGGGTTTGAAGCCAACTTAGCAAGTTGAAGGTCAACCCATGCGAATGGTGGATAGACACTGGAGATGAAACTACCCACCATATATATGCTGATAAAGAGAGCTTCTCATCATACACTCCTTTCAATGGAAGGAAGGTGTAAATGAGAAACTCTACTACTTTCAATGTCGTGGGACTTGGAAGGATTGTGCTGAAGATGACTTCAGACAGAGAACTGACTCTCGTGAATATGCTGCATGTCCCAGACATTCGCAAGAACCTAGTTTCCAGATCAATGTTGAGCAAGGCTGGATTTAGACAAGTGTTTTGAGTCAGATAAAACTGTCTTGACCAAGATAAATGGTGCCTTGCATAGAGGCAAAGAGCATCGGTGTTTCTTATGTTTACCTTTTGAAATGTTCTAATTTATGGCATGATAAATTAGGTTATGTGAATTTCAACACAATTAAGATGTCAGTGAATCAAGAATTAACTCTCATGAATAAATTCGATTCAACTGACAAGTGTGAAATTTACGTGGAAGATAAAATGACTAAGTCATCATTTTCTTCAGTAATAAGAAACACGACACCTCTTGAGTTAGCTCACACAAATAATTGTGATCTAAAGTTAGTGCAAACTCGAGGTGGGAAAAAGTATTTAATTACTTTATAAATGGTTGCACAAGACATTCTCTTGATAAGGAAGGATGAAGCCTTGGAGGCTTTTCAAACTTATAAGAATGAAGTTGACGAATCAACTTAATTTAAAGAAGATTCGAAAAGCTAGAATGAAGGGAATATGCGGCGCCGTTTGAGGATATTTGTGAGGTTTCCGGCAGTATTCTTCAAACGATCGCAACATATTCAACTCAGTCTAATGCAGGAGCTAAATGCAAGAATCATACCCCTAAAGAGATGATAAATGCAATAAGCTCTGGCTTAACCAAATTTGTGGGGGAAGCTGTACTGTCATTTTTAATGAGATACCCAAGAAAGGATTTGATAAAACTAATTACAGATTATGGCATAATCATAAGACATTTTATAAATACTTTAAGTGTGGGAGTACACCTCAAGTGTGGGGATACACCTCAAGTGTGGGGGTACGAGCTAAGTAAAAGTACTTAAGCCAAAGACAAGAAATTTGGGAATTTGGTATTCCTTGAAATCATATTTTCTTGAAGTAAAAAGGAAATAATATAAGTTTAAGAAGAGAACTTATAAAACTGTAAAAGATTTATCTTAATAGTAAGATGAACTAAGACACAGTTTGTGGACAAAAGAAGCTAGTCTTTTGGTCCTAATTTTCTATGGTGGAAAATTAAACGAAAAATGTTAAATAATGTTGTTAACATTTGAATGAATAGTTCATCATACATTTGGAAGTTGGTTGATCTTCTTCCATAATGCGAACCGTTGGGTTGCAAATTGGTTCTTAAAAGAAAATATTTGAATGATGAATCTATAGACGGAAAACTCTTGAAAGATAAGACTTTCAAGAAGTGTAGTCAAGGGAGTTAGAATTTCAAAAGATAGATTTCTAAAAGGAAAATAATCTTGAGAAATAAACTCTATTGAAACATATTTTAATCTGAAAAGGCAGATTATTGATCTCGAAAGTGAGACTCTTGAGATATAGAATCTGAAGAGAAAAGATTCTTAAAGTAATAGACTCTTTAATGGTAGAATCATAAGAGTTAGATAAATTCTTCAAGATAAACTCTCGAATAAGCAAAATTCTTGAGAAGTAACAGATAGATTCTTGAGAGATGGAATCTATAAGGTAGAATCTTGAGAGGTAATCTCTGTAAGGTAGATTCCTGAGAGGTAGACTCTAAGGAGGTTAAACCACTTAGAGATACTGAATACTTGGGAGTCGGACCGGTACTGAGATGATAACCACTCGAAGAAACTGACCGATAGAAGAATTTGATCACTCGAAAAGATTGACCATTCTAGAGAGACTAAAAGTCTAAATAAAAAATTGTAATAAATCAATAAGTATAGTCAAAGTACTTGGAGTACTTAAAGATATTCTTGTGATTACAGATTACAATAAATGAGATATTCAATAGTATGAAAAGGATATACTAATTGGATATGAGACACAAATAAACTCCAAGGTGTAAATGTGTTCACAATAAATGGAGCAGTGGTGTCAAACTTCCAAGACAACATCGATTCAGTAAGGAATCTGAGTCGATAAGGTTAGATAAAGATAAAAAAAACTGAATGGTCTTGAAAAATATTCCTTTGTGGAATAAGTTTCTGTCTGCATGACCTAAGACATTGTGACGACAATGAGAATTAGGAAAATGTGTAGAACATCGTGGTAAGTCAAGACATAATGGTCATTGACATATTACCATAAGACAATTGATCTCAAATGGGACTGTCACAACTGGCCATGTGAAGTCAAAAACGGATCCGTATACCAAAGGGTATGAATAAGAGATCAAATTGTTTGGTAAGGGGAATGAGATTCAAAAACCCACACAAACAAAGAAATTCATAGTGGACACTCAACCTTAAGAATTGGAGATCCCATGCCCTTGGTTCAATGAGACAACTAAATTATGGAAATTCTAGTATGTGCACTTAGAACTCATTATAACTCATTCTCAAAAGCCATCTAAGTGCTAAAACACCTGATGACGTGTGGTGAGGGTAAGCTTAAAGCTTTTAATGATTCCTATACATAAGTGGTGGAGTATAGCAGGATACTCTTTATGGGAGATCACCTATATAAGTGAGAAGTAATAAGGCCGCTTCTAAATTGAAACACTTATGAATCAAGAACGGTCCAGGGCCGAAATGGACAAAACGTGAGAACAAAACGTGTTAGAGCTGTTATTGTGTGAGTACTATTGTCTTGGTATACACTATACAGTCACTGGTTCAAAGCGTCTCGCTACCAAATGGCTAGTATATCCGATAGTATTTCACTAGGAAAGGTTCAAGGCCATAAGCTACCTATCTCGATGCAATAATAGTTCACCGTAACTTCCAGACGAGTCTGCATTCATGCATGCATTTAATTTGTCATTCATGTGGGGGATTGTTGGAATTTGGTTTTGTAAAAGTAAGGTTTGACCGACTTTTGACCAAGAATTCCATAAGGTTTTATTTTAGGAAAATGGAAATTGATTGCATATTAATAATCTACATTTGGAGTAGATTAATTTGATATATTTATTTTCTCAAAACCAATTAGTGGTGAATGAGAAATTAATGTTCAAAGTATGCAAAAAAAAATGGGTATATGAAGAGTGTATGGGATATGGAATAGTTATCCCACATTGCTTAAAGATGTAAAGCAATGATAGTTTATAAGTGGATTCATCCAAGGAAGGAGACATCAAGTTGATCTCTTTAGGCCAACCTAGTTGGGCCATTGGACCAACCATGCAAGGAGTAGCCCAATTGTGCTAGATTTTGTACTAGCTCAATTTAGACCACACCCGCGAAGCGCGTGAAGCCCGCGAAGGTCGTAATGGGCGCTTTGAGGCGCACACTTTGCACTTCGCATCGTCGCTAGGAGCTAAGGAGCCTTAAACTTTTGACAAAAGTTGGCTCGGTTCATGGTTCGATGGCGGTCCATGGCTCAGGTTCGGTTCAGGCTTAGGGCGAGTGGGCTCGTGGTGGTTCGATCCATTCCAAGTCAAATGGGTTAAGGTTGGCAGTTGGGTCGTGGCCCAGAATTGGTCCAGACAAGCGCTTGGGAAATCTGGTGGATTGGACCGAGGCCCAGATGGGTTCAGCAAGGTGGGCTGGCAGATCCGATTTGGAGCATTTGGGTTGTGATGGTTCTTGAAAAGGTGGGTATGACCCATGCCTTTTCAAATAGGCGGGTCAAGGCTATTGGGCCGACCCAACAGATCTCCTCCCTCCATCTAGATCTGATCCAACGGTCCAGAATTCACCAGACACCAATTGTGCCTATTCCCAAGAGACACCTTAACTCTTCATCTACTATAAATAACCCCACTAGTTTGTCAAATTCATTTATTCACTCAATCATTCCTTCACTTCACATATTCTCTCTCTTCTCACTAGAAGTATAGAATCACATATTTAACTGAGTTAATGAACTCGGTTAGATATATAACTGAATTTGGAATTCAGTCACAGAATTCAACGGAATTCTTAACATCATCTGTTAGAAGATAAAGCATCTCGTTGCATAAGTCTTCTTCAAATTCTGGAAGTGTCAAACACGAATTTTGTTCGCCGAAGTCATTAATTTGGAGTGCTTCTATTAATGACTGTAAAGTCGTTTCATCTTGAGAGAAGATTGCCGCTAATCCGTAAGCACCAGTGCGGGGCAATATCTTCTTGCGGAGATTGTGTCCAACACAAGACTCGACTTCTTTAATTACTCGGTTTGCTTTAATTTTCGCATTCTAGTTTATCTTTATTTCCTGCCCGTTAATTATGTTATGGTTCATTATATTATTTGTCATTTCGTTAAATTCAAGAAAGCTTTATTTATTGTCAAATAGACAATTTTCCCAACAACTTGTATTTGGGATGATTTGACTTTTTGGCATCATCAGTAACTAAAAATTTTAGAATGGAAAAGACCAAAAAGAAAATAAGGAAAGTAACTACATTAAATCGGGACGGAGAGAGTAGTTGATATAAATGATTTTAACTTTCCATAGTGGACTAGAGCCAGCATTGGAAGTGAAATTTGGATCATGCATGCAAATTTATGTTGTTTTTGGAGGTTTAAACAGAATTGATGTACTCCTAAATCCAAATAGATTCAACTTTGATTGATTGTATGAATGTGGCTATATGTTGCATAGTAAAACAGTAACATGGGCTTTGATTATTAGGGGTCCATTCAGTATTGGAATGTAATGTAAGATTGAGGTCAAGCTTGTTAGAATGATTGATTGTAGGGGTGTAAGTGGTTTGATTCAAATTGCGGTTTGGAATCGAATTAAATTAAATTATGTGGTGTAGTTCGGTTTTCAAGTAATCGTGGTTTGGTTCGGTTTCAAAAATTGTTAAATCGTGTGGTTCGGTTTGGTCTGCGTTTTGGACCCCCAAACCACGGTTCGAGACCACGAGACCGAACCACTAAACCGAACCAATAAATCAAACCACCAAACCGTTCAATATTATCCGCAGATATGTATATCTTTCATTTTCACCTTACATTTAGATTTGAAAATTCCTAATTCTATTCATGGGATTTAGCCCATAAACATTTTTTCTTTTGGTTTATCTTCTTGTAATAATGTTAATTCACTATTTAGCACGTACCATTACAAGTACTCAAATGGCATGTTGTTATCATAAACATTGAAGCACAATTTCAAGTTGTGTTTAAATACTAAATTTTTGATGTTTGGAAAATTCAAACAAACATGACAATGAATTGTGTAGTTTGAAACCATGTTCTAATTAATGGTTTAAGCAATGTTTTATTTCATGGTTTGAACCGTGGTTTGAATTGTGTAAATCGCGGTTCGAACCGTAAAATCAAACCGCGGTTCGAACCAAACCGAACCAAACCATGGCGGTTTGGTTCGGTTCGATTTGAATTTTTTCATGGTTCGGTTCGATTTGAAATTTTTTCAAGCCGATTACTAGTGGTCCAGTCCGTAAATTGGCCCAAATCGAATCATTTACACCCCTAATTGATTGGCAAGGGGAGTGAATAGGGGTCTCGCGTATCAGTTTAGTTGATTATTGATCATTTGATTAATTTTAAAATGTTTGATCGTTTTTTCCATCACAATTTATTTGAATATACTTAAATCTTAGACACATATTTCATCTAACGATATATATTTGAATCACTGGTGGAAGCGAGGAACAAAAGGGGGCCTTTGATTTTGATTTTTTTTTTCTTTTTACTAGTGTAAATTTGAAGAATTTATGAGTTTTAGTGTGATTTATTTATTAAAATTTACCCGCTTTGTGCGAAGATTTTGCCCCATTAAGAATATTTTTTGAATTTCACGGCACTCAAATGCAAATGGCAGTAGTAATGAGGGTTGGACAAGAGAAGATAAAGGTGGTTGAATTGCAGTGAGTAGTGACATCACATTTAATGGAATGTTAGGTGGTTTGTTTTAAATATATGAAAGGGAATTTTCAATACCTAGAGGATAATAAAGATCTAGTTTTGCACCATGCGATTCAACCTTGAATGTGAACATGATTATGTATAGAATGCTCAATTTGTGTTGGACTTGGACGTAACATTTTCGTATCTGAAGATGATGTCAAAAACGTTTAGATCAGTACAAATTTAGGCGGCGAGTTGTATCATGTTTGATTGAATAGGTTGAAAAATAAGAACAAACACGTAAACTAATCGGGGCATCACCGGCGAATTCCCTTCGGTGTTAGGGTAATTATTTGTGATTGGAGAGAAAAATCAATTGACAACAGTTTAGAGTCAAAAATGTGTTACTGAAATAATGTGAATTATCTCTTGTATTTATAGGCATAGGATTGTAGAGTTCATCTTTGATTAGGAAGTTGTGTGTGGGGAGGTTATAATCCTAGTGGGATTATAACTTCCCACAATCCTTGGTCGGACTGATTTGACGTCGAGGAAGAGAGGAGCAAGGATAGGGAAGCCCATTTCCTTGTCATGTACGGTGACCAAGGAAGGTCTCATCGTCTTTTGTTGAAGCCCTCGTCGGATTTGATGGATTCCTTGCTCGGCATATACGAATGTGCCTTGTCGGCATATACGAATTCTGTGCCTTAGTCATTATTCACTCTTCTATTTCTAGGTCGATATAGTGGGAATGATGAGTAGGCACGACGAGCAAAGGTAGGGAATGCCCCCTCCCTTTGTCGTAATTGAGACTTGTATGGATTATATTTTGGACCCAATTCATTGGACCTTGCCCGGCCATTACACACGTTCGTACCTCGATTTATACCGTTCAGTGGCCCCCGACTTTCTAGCTCGGCTATGCAGAGGAGAAAGTGGTGCTCTACCTCGAATTAAACGGATACAAATGGGTTTTCACGAATGAGGAGGCATAATCATTTTATCCACTGGTTATTACACATTGGGTGAAGCGCCCTATTATTGACGAGACATTCCTTTTGGAACTCGCTAGAAACATTAATTGTGGAGAAGAGACGGTGCCCTTTACCCGATTTTTGACCCGTACCCGTTTAGATCTGGGTATATAAGGCCAAATCTATTTCCTTTCTACTCTTTTATCACTGTTCAAGTTTGAGAGAGAGCTATAAGGTTGAAAATTGCAAGTTGCTTTCAGATTTCGTGTTTGATTCTCTTGAATCTTTGCTTGATTTCGTACGTGTTTCTCTACAATAACCTTCGATTCAGGTAAATCTCTTCTTCCCTTTCTATTTTCTGCATTTTACTTTTGAATTTCTGGGTTTTAGTGTATTGTTCTTGGTGGGTTCTTGGAAAACCGTCATTGTTGTACTTTCTTGAAGTTTTTCTTGAGTAAGTTTCTTGTGCCTTCCTCGTCTTTAGAGATGGCCAGAACTTGGAGGAGTAATCCCAATGCTTTGTACTGTTATCACACCCAAAATCTTAGGATTTACCAAAGGGTGGATGGGCCATATATGATGTTGAGCTTGAATGAGAGAAGGGAAATTTTGACAAGGTAGCAAAGCCTGAGGACCGACGTGCATTACCCAAGTCGATTTAGGATAGACCACATCAACCTTTATTACTTGAAGTTCAATCACTTGGATCGTCGTCCGTTGTTGGGTAAGAATCCCTCCTCGGTTTTAGTTAATAGTATGAGGAGGGACATCTTTTCTCGCCCTCATCCTTTCACTTGACTTAGCCAAATTCTGATTCTAGTTCTTTCACTTATGCATCTATGACGGGAAAGGGAAGTAACATTGTTCGGTCTTCAACTGGTCCCTCTACATTGGGCCGGATTGTAAATGCCTTTACCGAGGGAGCCCAAGTTGGCAACTGAGGACGAGGACGTGGAAGGTCACAACGGGGTAGGTCTGTCACCCCTAAGCCTAGATCTGCTAGGTTCGGGGAACCAATGATTGAAGAAATCCACTCCAAGTATGTAGTGTCGAGGTAGGAATATCGTCTTACGTACCTTCCCGACGTACCTATTGAAACCGAGAAAGCCTTGGATGACTTTTTGTATAGTCTGAACTACGTCCATTTCTTCTATAAACAGTTCCAACTTGGCCTTCGTCTCCCCCTCGATCCTTTTATCTATGAATTTCTAGTGGATATGCAGACCGTCCCGGCTATGTTTGGTGCCAACGCTGTGAGGTTCCTCGTCGGCTTCATTGTCTGTTGCCGTAACTTAGGTTTTGAACCTTGTCAGTCTGCTTTCCACCACTTTTTCACCATCAAGTACAAAGAGGACACTAGGATCCTAGTGGTGAGGAGTGATCCCAACCAACCCAAGCTAATTTACCCAATGTCGAGCAAGGTCTCTGGGTGGAGCAATCATGTCATCAGAATAGAGAGCCAACAAGGTTGAGAATTTTCTGCTCCCTTGGAGTTCCCCCGTGTGCCCAAGCAAGTCTGGAGGCCGGAGTGGAGCAATCGCATCATCGACAGGTTGAAACAATTTGCCTCCATCGGCACGTTGTGTTGGGCAAGTCTGGAGACCGACCAACGATATTATGTTCAGGTCGGCATTATGCCAGGCCCCTTGTACGGCCTAGTGCCTATGGTCCCATTGTCTAGGGGAAATAGGTACCCCGACTAGAGGATACATCCCGGCCTAGTTTTTCATGATGAGTGCGATATCTACAAGCTTTAAAATGATAAATGTCTTGCCGAGGAAGGCGTTCCCAGTTGTAAACTTCTCGTTTCTCATCTTTCTGTACTTGTATACTTCTATTCTTTATATATTACCCTTCTCATTTTAACTGGCTTCCTTCTTCGTCATTTGAAGATTTAACCGAGGAACAGGTCAAGAAGATGTCGAAGAAAAATTTGGACCCCCCAGGCCTTGATGAAATTGAAGAGAAGGACCTCCAGGTCCTTGATAAGTGACTATTATATAGTCATTTATCCCAAAGTTTTATATATTTTTACTTAAATAAATCATCATTTTTATTTAGTTTTAAGTACTTTTTACTTACTTTTTTCATATTTATTAGATTTTACGCCGTTGGTATGTTTTATACTTTTTAGACAGATTTTAGGGCCTTTTTTATGTCAAAAGGGTGCTTGGGTATTTTAAAGATAAAAGACATGGAGGAGCACCAAGCAAAATGAACACACAAAGCTAAACCCAGATGGAGCGGCCGTGCAGCTAATAGTGGAGCGGTCGTGCAATTAAGGCCATGACAGGCCAATTTTGGCCCCAAACCATGGAGTGGCCGAGCCTTGAACTGGCCCTAGCCGTGCCAACCTCGGAGCGGCCGTGCAGCTAACCTCGGAGCGGCCGTGCAGCTAACCTCGGAGCGGCCGTGCAAGTCTTCCAAATTCAAATTCAAAACTGGCGCCAAGGGTGCACGGTCGTACAAAACCCTTGACACGGCCGTACAAGGACGTGACTGCAGACTAAAAGAAACCTTTTGGAAGCACCTTCTTGAAGAGTCCCCTCCCCCTTATAAAAAGATCCTTTGTAATCAGTCTTAGACACAGATTTTATACAGAATTTTTACTAATATTCCATAGTATAGTGATTAGAGATTAAATACAAATACTTGTGAGATCAATTTCCAAAGAATATTTGAAGATCAAAGTTCATGTTTTATTCTTGAAGTACTTTGAAGGAAAGCAATAAAGTGAAGCATTATTTTCCAGTCATTTGCCTTTTATTTTCATCATAAGTCTTCTTACTCTATCCTTTATTTTTAATTGCTTATATGTTCTAGATGGCTAGTGAGTAAATCCCCCTTGTTCTCGGGGTTGGAAACTCAAAAACATACATGTTCATCATTTAAAAATGAAAAGTCTTGTCTTCTATCTTCATCTAAACAATTTCTCTATATTATTCTCTAAATGCCTTACATTTTGAAGACGTCCAATTTGTATGATTCAGTCAATTGAGAGATGGACCTAGCGGAGAATCTCGATTGACGGAACCATATAAAGAAACTAGGTTCCATTGATCACGAAAGTAGTTCAACGGCCTAGGGATGTTCCTTTAATGGAAAGTATGTTAACTCTCGTTCTTAATGGATTCTTACTAATTATGGTCAGCTAGAGATAAGCCGGAATGCCCGTTTGTGACAGGGCGGGGGTAACATAAACGGAAATCTCAAACAGTTAGGACATAATTAGTGAAGAATACAAACGCTACTGTCTTAACCCGAAGTAGCGTAGGCTTAACATACCATCCTTGATTTATATGAAAACCTATATTTCTAAGACAATGACAATTTGATGAACAATGTTATGTATATGATTTCCAATCCCGAGAATTCTTTATTTTATAAGAGTTTTATTAAAATATATTCTGTTTATGTTCTTTCTACTTTCAAAATCAAACTTTATCTCCTTTCAATATTTTCTATAATTCTAAAGACAAAAATATTTTCAAAATAAACCCTGTCTCTGTGGGATCGACCCGTACTTACACCCGCTATATTACAATAGCCCGTGCGCTTGCGGATATTAAATAAACTGTTAGGTTAAAAGCGCCAACAAGTTTTTGGCGCCGTTGCCGGGGACAACGGTTTATTTTAAGTTTTTGTCTTTACTACATAATTTTTCATTTTATTTTGTTGTTTTTGTTTTGTATTGTTTTGCTTTTACTTCCGATAAATTGTTACGTTTAATCTCTCTTTAAGTGTTTTTCTCTTAGTGTATGAAACGGGCTCGGACATTTTTTGAAAATTTTGATCCGAAACCCGAAAGAAGCTTTCACGAGAGACTAAGAAGATTTAAAGAGGCCTTAAAGAAATATATGGCGGAAGGAGAACCGCAAACACCGGCTAGAACCCTATGGGACTTCGTAAATCCAAGTACCTCGGGAACTAGATCCCCTATTGTTGTGCCGAATGCCGAAGAGGCACACTTTGAGATAAAGCCGCAACTCTTACATATGGTTATGAACAACCAGTATAGCAGCACCGCTTTCGAAGATCCTCATCTCCACATCCAAACATTCCTTGAATATTGTGATACCACACGTATTCAAAATATTACCCCGAAAGCGATTCGGATGCGCCTTTTTCCTTTCTCTCTTAAGGATAAGGCGAAACAATTGTTGAATTCGGTCCCCCAAAATTCATTGACAACATGGGACCAAATTCAAGAAGCATTCCTTGGTCGATTTTTCCTACCAAGCAAAACTGCCCAAATACGCACAAAGATCACTAACTTTTGTCAAATGGATAGTGAGACTTTGTATGATGCATGGGAGCGGTTCAAGGAACTTCTCAGAATGTGCCCCCACCACGGGCTTGAAAAGTGGTTGATTGTTCACACCTTCTACAACGGTCTCATATTCAAGACAAGAGAGACCATTGATGCCGCTGCAGGAGGAGCATTGATGAACAAAGGAGTCGATGAGGCATATGACCTTATCAAAAACATTGCATTGAACCATTATCAATGGTCAAATGAGAGGGAGCAACAACAAGGTACGCCCGATAAATATAATGTTGATGCAGTTACTCTTCTCTCTTCTAAGGTTGACATGCTTTTGAAAAAATTTGAAAATCTTAATGTCAATCCCGTAGCTAGTGTATATGTGTTATGTGAACTATGTGGGTCTAACTCACATAGTACGGATAACTGCGAGTTACTTGACATTACCTCTAATGATCAAGTGAACTTTGTAAATTCTTTTGGACAAAAGGGGGGGATGTATTCTAATACATACAATTCCGAGTGGAGGAATCACCCCAACTTTTCCTATAAGAATAACAACGTTCTTAACCCGCAACCATCTATACAACCCCCGGGATTTGCACCTAAGAATTTCAATAACAATGCAAGTACCTTCCCCCCTAAGTCAAAATTGGATCTTATAATAGATTTCGTAGTGGAAAATAAAAATTCCCTAGAAAATATCAATAATGAATTTAGGGAATGCTTTAAACTTCTCAATGCTAGGTTTGATAACTTAGCAACGCATAATAAGATGCTAGAGACTCAACAAGCTCAACAGGCTACCCCAATGAATAGGCCACAAGGGAGTCTTCCCGGCCAACCTCAAAGGCCAAATGAGCAAGTTAACATGATAAAAACTAGGGATGAGCAAGAAAAGATAGATGAATGCCCTAGAAATATCAATCATAGTCCAATCCCTTCGATGATTGAGACTAGTTCGGGGATAGAATCCCCTAAAAAGGAAGACAAGGATTATGATGAATTTTTTGAAAACCTAGATGCCATTAATGTCAACATTTCATATTTCAGAAAACATGAAGATATGCCTTTAGCCGTTAAACCTTTGAAAAAATTAATTTTTGAAAAAGAAAGGCTAGAAGAAAATGAAAATGTTATGTTGGCGGAGGAAGTAAGTGCTGTTTTGCAAAATAAAAATCCTTCGAAATTAAAGGATTCGGGTACATTCACCATTCCTTGTTGTGTTGGCAGAATAAACATTGATAACGTTGTCCTTGACTTAGGAGCTAGCGTTAGTATAATGCCATTATCGGTTAGCGAGAAACTTGGTATAGGGGAACTCAAACCCACAACCATAACTCTCCAATTGGCAGACCGTTCCGTTCAATACCCCGTTGGTATTATGGAAAACTTGTCATGTCGAGTAGGGAACTTGATCATCCCTGTCGACATTATAATCCTAGATATGACGGAAGACCATCATATTCCTGTCATTTTAGGAAGGCTATTTCTTGTCACTGCGGGGGCAATCATAGATGTAAAAAATGGCACCTTTTCCCTAAATGTGGGAAAAGAAAAAGTCGAGTTTAGTATGCATAGATCAGATCTTGAAGATCCCTATTTCAAAACCTACACCCCAAGTGAAGAAAATTGGATTCCAAGTGAAGAAGATTTGGTGGGTGAGGAACCGCAATCAAAGGAAGGAATGAAAAATGATCCCATAGATGCTGAACATTTGATTTGCAATGATAATAATGCTTTAGATATTTCTGCATGTCCCAAAACTAACAATGCAGTGAAAAAATCAAAAAGAACAAAGAAGGAGGTCACTTCGAATTTTCGAAGATGCAAAGACTATAGGTCGCTTGTTCTACCCAAGAAATCGCGATGGAAGAAATGTCTACCGCAAAAGATGCTTATTACTCCGGAAGGGTTGCATTGGCAAGTTATCAATGACAAAAGGCCAACCAAATATCACGCATCTCCTACTACCGGGAAGGGGTCAAGCTAAGGACCTAAAACAAGCATCATCGGAATGGTAACCGATGGATTATTTTTTTTATTTTCTTTATATTTTACTTTAATTTTATTTTATTTTTTTTCATTTTTATTATTATTATTATTATTATTATTATTATTATTATTATTATTATTATTATTATTATTATTATTATTATTATTATTATTATTATTATTATTATTATTATTATTATTATTATTATTATTATTATTATTATTATTGTGCTAACTTTGTTTTGTAGGTATACAAAAAAAAAATAAGAGAAAAAGCAAATTTTTTTGTGGTGAATATTGAATAGCACGGTCGTGCAGCACATATAGGAGCGGCCGTGCAGTTCATATCGAGTCAGGAAGAGTTGACTCAGCAAAAGGGAGCGGCCGTGCAAATTCCTTGACACGGCCGTGCATAACGCCTGGGGAGTTGCGTCGTTTCAGTCAAAGAGACGTGTCTCTCCCCCTCCTCCCTCATTCACTTCATCCTCTTCCCTTCTCCCTCAATTCCTCCGCCCCACCCACTTTAAAAACTCACTTCTCCACCATTTTAACTCACAATACAACCCTCAATCCTCCTCAAATCATCCACTCAACCATTTCTCTCCAATCAAAATCATCCCAAAACCCCCCTAAAACCCCAATTTCGAAAATTCAAGAAACCCTTCACCCATTTCATAAATTCTAGGAGGTTACTCCGAATTAAAGTGCAAGGAAGAAGCTCTTGGGTGTCTAGTAGCTGTTTAAACAAATATTTCAAGCTTCTCAAACACAGATCCGGGTAATCTACTTTCTTTTTACTCTAGCTGAGTTTTTTGGGTATTTTTCTACAAATTTTTAATGGAAGGAAGGAAGGGTAAAGGAAAGGCTACTGAAAGGGGTTCGAAAAGGTCCCGAAAGGAACCATCTCCTACCCCTAATCTGAACCCAACACTCAATGATTTGGGTATTGAGTTTAGAGAGTCTTCCGAAGTGGTTAGATTTACCGCCCTTCGTCAAAAGAGGATTAGGCCAACCCAATTCCCAGATATTCTTGCCCTCAAAGCCTTAGATGTTTATTCCAATGTAAGAAAGTTCCACACCGAGTTTGGTTGTGGTGGTTTTCTCGAATTTGATGCAAAAACCTATGAAAGGATCACTTTGGAGTTCTTGTGCACTATGAGGAAGGAATTTACAACAGAAATTTGTGGAGATACGGGGGAGCCATATCAATTGATACATTTTTATTTTAGGCTTGGTGGAGAGGAGTTTCACCTCACTTCCTTTGACATAAACAGGATTTTAGGTTGGCCCGCTTACACCAATTATGAAACCGATTTTCCCATTGAGTTTAGAAAGAATATGTTTTGGGAGCAAATAACCGGAATCCCATCCTTCAAGTCTAGAACCGCAAAAGTCTCGTCTATCATCCATCTCGTTCTTCGGCTTATGCATAGGTTCTATGCATGTACCGTTTTTGCAAGGAAAGATAAGGGTACGGTGAATAAGAAGGAGTTGTTTTTATTATGGTCTTTGGTGAGGGCTCATAGGAGGTTGAATTTGAGCCATTTATTGATCGAGTTGTTCAGTGACATTGTCTCTCCAACTTTCAATGGGGAGATTCATATTGGTGGTATTGTTACTTTGTTTGCTAATCATTTTCGGTGTGTGATGCCCGACAATGAGGTTGCGATTTCGGGTTCGACAAAGTTGGATATTCCAACCCTACGAATAATGCAAATGATTTCGGATAGAGGACGTGGGGAATACAATTGGTTGGTAGGGCCGGGTAAAACGCCCTACATTGTTTTGCCAAGTCCCATCCTCCCCTTTGCCCGAACTCATCAATTTCAAATTTGGATCTTTCCTAATTCTATGATCCAAGGGGAGGGCCAATCAAGCCAAGCAAACGAAGAGGAGGAAGAAGAAGAAGAAGGAGAGCAACACCATCCCAACCCACCCCAATTGCCGCCGAATTTCAATGACAGGTTTGACCAGATCGAGCTTCAAAACAACCAAATAATGACTCGGTTCGACACTTTCAACGGTGACTTCCATTACTTCCGGATTGATATACAAAATCGTGTGAATACGATTCAAAGGCAAGTGAACACAATTTTCAACTATGGTCAACAATTGGGACGACTTTCCTCAACCATCACCATCCTAGTAAGTTTCTTTTTACTCCCCCAAGATTGACATTGTTCCTTGAAACATTGAGGACAATGTTCATTTCAAGTGTGGGGGGGGAGGGGTATACCTATCTTTATTTTATTTTTCGCTTTCTAGTTTAGAATTTACTTGCTTTTTAGACTAAATTTACTTGCTTTCTAGTGTAAATTTTTCTTTTTAACTTAGTTGCATTTTCATTTTATGCATGTATAGTATATATAAAAAAAAGTAATAATCCCTATGATGATCCATAATCATTATTTCCATGCTTGCCATTTGCCCTAGAATAATGCCTATCGTCTTTCCTCTCCTATTTTTTATAAACATAGAAATTTATAAGAAGAAAAATATAGGGATATTTTTTTAGAAATAATTGAAAGCCTCATAAGTTAGTATAGCAAAATATAGGGTTTTATCAAGAAAAAGACATTTGATTAGAAGGAATCGTTAGCAATCTACACTTGATTATTTTTATGAAAAATATATTGAAAATATTTCTCTAAGATTGTACATTTTTTTTATTTTTATTAAATGTTTATTCCCTTATTAGAAGCACCCTTTGTTTTGCATCCCTTGAATCACACCTCTTCATCAAAATTCCATCTTTCCATTTCCACAAATCAAATCAAAGTTAGACATTTTTATCTTATTGCTAAAAGAGTGACTTAGTCACCAAGCCTTAAAAGCAAAAAGAAACCTATTACTTCCTAAGTAACTCGGGGCACGGCGTTCGCTGCGACGATGCTTCCTTGCCAAGTGGGAGTAATATCCAAAAGTATTCTTGATCTAAGTATTAGGAACATGGGGTTCACAGCCACAATGTCTCCTACTTGAAAAGATAAAAAATAACTAAGGACTTTTGCAAAAATATAACACGTACAAAAATAAGATAAATTTGTTGAAACTTTGATGAGATTTTTCCACTATCATCATTCATTTTTCACCCTTGTGATTCAAGAATGCAATACAACTCTTCGGGAACTTCTAGTTTGTGAATAAATGTTTATACTTCCCCTTGTACATTTTAAAGAAATAAATTCATTTCTCTCAAAAATCACTCTAAAAAATGAAAATTTCTCTTTTACCAAGAAATGATCTAAGATTTATCCTTCTAGCATGTCTTACTTGATCGAATTCTATATATGCTATATTAGATTATTGTCTTACAAATTATCTCTTTAAAAATATCCCCAAAATACATCTTTCTAATAATTTTTAAAGGTATACAAAATATGAACTAAAAAGATGAAGGCATTATCCAAAAGGCATTTAAAGGCTTGCTATTTTATTTTCTGAGGGATCATTTTCGCTTTTCTTTTCTTTTTTCTCCCTCTCCGTATTTTCATCTTAAAAATTGTTTGGGAACAAGCAAAAGCTTAAGTGTGGGGGAGTTTGATAAGTGACTATTATATAGTCATTTATCCCAAAGTTTTATATACTTTTACTTAAATAAATCATCATTTTTATTTAGTTTTAAGTACTTTTTACTTACTTTTTTCATATTTATTAGATTTTACGCCGTTGGTATGTTTTATACTTTTTAGACAGGTTTTAGGGTCTTTTTTATGTCAAAAGGGTGCTTGGGTATTTTAAAGATAAAAGACATGGAGGAGCACCAAGCAAAATGAACACACAAAGCTAAACCCAGGTGGAGCGGCCGTGCACTTAAGGCCATGACAGGCCAATTTTGGCCCCAAACCATGGAGTGGCCGAGCCTTGAACTGGCCCTGGCCGTGCCAACCTCGGAGCGGCCGTGCAGCTAACCTCGGAGCGGCCGTGCAAGTCTTCCAAATTCAAATTCAAAACTGGCGCCAAGGGTGCACGGCCGTACAAAACCCTTGACACGGCCGTGCAAGGACGTGACTGCAGACTAAAAGGCACCTTTTGGAAGCACCTTCTTGAAGAGTCCCCTCCCCCTTATAAAAAGACCCTTTGTAATCAGTCTTAGACACAGATTTTATACATAATTTTTACTAATATTCCATAGTATAGTGATTAGAGATTAAACACAAATACTTGTGAGATCAATTTTCAAAGAATATTTGAAGATCAAAGTTCATGTTTTGTTCTTGAAGTACTTTGAAGGAAAGCAATAAAGTGAAGCATTATTTTCCAGCCATTTACCTTCTATTTTCATCATAAGTCTTCTTACTCTATCCTTTATTTTTAATTGCTTATATGTTCTAGATGGCTAGTGAGTAAATCCCTCTTATTCTTGGAGTTGAAAACTCAAAAACATACATGTTCATCATCTAAAAATGAAAAGTCTTGTCTTCTATCTTCATCTAAATAATTTTTATATATTATTCTCTAAATGCCTTAAATTTTGGAGACGTCCAATTTGTATGATTCAGTCAATTGAGAGATGGACCTAGCGGAGAATCTCGATTGACGGAATCATATAAAGAAACTAGGTTCCATTGATCACGAAAGTAGTTCAACGGCCTAGGGATGTTCCTTTAATGGAAAGTATGTTGACTCTCGTTCTTAATGGATTCTTACTAATTATGGTCAGCTAGAGATAAGCCGGAATGCCCGTTTGTGACAGGGCGGGGGTAACATAAACGGAAATCTCAAACAGTTAGGACATAATTAGTAAAGAATACAAACGCTACTGTCTTAACCCGAAGTAGCGTAGGCTTAACATACCATCCTTGATTTATATGAAAACCTATATTTCTAAGACAATGACAATTTGATGAACAATGTTATGTGTATGATTTTCAATCCCGAGAATGCTTTATTTTATAAGAGTTTTATTAAAATATATTTTGTTTATGTTCTTTCTACTTTCAAAATCAAACTTTATCTCCCCCCAATCTTTTCTATAATTCTAAAGATAAAATATTTCCAAAATAAACCCTGTCTCTGTGGGATCGACCTGTACTTGCACCCGCTATATTACAATAGCCCGTGCGCTTGCGGATAATAAATAAACCGTTAGGTTAAAAGCCCAACAGTCCTCGACCAAGGGCAAAAGACGAGGAGGCTTTAAGGCGCACCGGTCTAGCTGAGACCGAGGAAGTTGACGCCGTGGTGAAGACCCCTACCTAGAAGAGGCCAAGGGTAGAAACCGAGGTGGTAGGCTCATCCAAGAGGGTGGCAACTGAACCGTTCTCGACTGCACTCTTTGCTCGGCATATAAAAACATATGAAGATTCTGAGCAATTTGTACAGGAGGCACGTGAAGCCCCCGTCTTTAAGGGGATGGATGTTCTTGCCCGCAAGGGCCCCCTTCAAAGGGTAGGTCAGGTTGTCATCTGCAGGTCCATGGATGACGACCTTATAGAGCAACTTCTTGAGACTAAGCCCAGCATGGAAGCTCTGGCCAGTAGGAAGGGCCTTCTATTTGAGTGAGGTAAGCTTCCTCGGTTTTTCCCTTTTTTTTTTCCTCATCATGTTTTCACTTGTGATTTTTCTGATCATTTTTTCCTTGTCTTTTTTATCTTGCCACGGTCTCGGCTTATGAGGCCATAAAAGCAAAGGTGGCTGAGGTCCATGAGCAGAAGCTTAAAAAACAGGTCGAGAAGGACAAGGTCAACCTGAAGAGGGCCGTGTAGCTCCTAAAGAACCTTCGCGCTGATGCTGAAGCCTATAAAACGGCTAAGACAAAAGCCGAGGTAGAAGGGAAGGCAACCAAAGAGGCCCTAACTAAAGATGAGGAGGCTGCCCGACTCAAAGAGACTGAACTGGTGGGGCAAAGAAATGAGGCCCTCAAGAGAGCCAAGGAGATGTTTGCCCAGATGCAAGATTTGGAGGCTAGCATTCTCTCTAGGGATTCTTAGGCCATAGTCCGTTACAAGACTAGTTTGGCCTTTAAACAGGCCGTGACGGAGAAGACGGGCACCATGTACTCCAACGGCTTTTTACACTTAGCCAGAAGGGCCATGGTGCATCCTTCTCTTGGTCTCAACCTGGAGGGACTTGCTCGGCTTATCTGCCAAGACTCTTACGATGAGGTAGCCCGGTCCATGCACCACCTCGTTCCTTTTTCCAGTAATGCTCTGAGGGTCATTGCCTATCTAGATGTTCAAGCTGGCTGCCCTGTTTGGGCTCCTTCTCCTTTAGATCCACAAAATATTCATACTTTAATTGAGAAGATCGAGGAGGAAGGTATGAGCTCTGAGGACGATGAGGGAGATGCCGAGGAAGCCCAGATCGAGCAAGTCATCATTCCCCCTGCTGTTGCTGAACAGGATGATCTTTTTAGGGGGGGTAAATTACAAATAAGGGCCTAAAGTTTGCACCCCGTTCGCAGGATGGGGTCTGATGTTCTAAATTTGGCGATTTAGGGTCTCAAGTTACCAAATGTTGGCAATTGAGGGTTTTTTTGACGGAATCGTTAGTTTTTGGGTTAAATCCCCATGTGCGTGTCATGTGCATACTTCAGACCCTTATTTGCAATTTGCCCATTTACATAATAAATAATAATAATAATAATAAAATAATAAAATAAAAATAATAAAATAATAATACTAATAATAATAAAATAATAAAATAAAAATAATAAAATAATAATACTAATAATATTTAATAATAATAATAAATAATAATAATAATAAAATAATAATAAAATAATAATAATAATAATAAATAATAATAATAATAATAATAATAATAATAATAATAATACTAATAATAATAAAATAATAAAATAAAAATAATAAAATAATAATAATAATAATATTTAATAATAATAAATAATAATAATAATAATAAAATAATAATAAAATAATAATAATAAAAATAATAAAAATAATAATAAATAAATAATAATAATAATAATAATAATAATAATAATAATAATAATAATAATAATAATAAAAATAAAATAATAATATTATTATTCTTCATAAGGGGATCATGCCGTGGTACAGGAAGAAAAGAAAGAAAAACATCAGCCAAATTCCGGCAACCACCACACCATCGGCCACCATAAATTCCGGCAACCATCAACCATAACCGAATCAAAACAAAATTAAAAATCAAACCCAAAAATGGGTTTCCAAACTTAAGCAAAACCAAAACCAAACCAAATTCAAAATCACCAAATCTGATGTTTCCAAATCAAAACAAAATTAAAAATCAAACCCAAAAATGGGGAACGGCTTCAACGGTTGGAGAGAGGAAGGGAGCCGGGCAAGGTGAAGGAGATTGGGGTTGGATTAGGCTTCCGAGGAATTGATTTTGGGATCGGAGAAGAAGAGGTTGAGGTTGGATTTGGAGGTCGTCGGTTTGGCGATTGAAATTGTGGAATTGGTGAGGTTGCCGGTTGATTTAGAGGTGAGGGAGGATTGGTGTTGGGTTTTTGGCCGGAGGGAGAAGCTAGGTTGAGGTGAAGGTTAAGGTTGGGACGGAAATGGCGTTTAGAGAGAGAGAAGAGAGAATGAGATGGCTTTTATAATAATAATAATAATAATAATAATAATAATAATAATAATAATAATAATAATAATAATAATAATAATAATAATAATAATAATAATAATTATTATTATTATTATTATTATTATTATTATTATTATTATTATTATTTTATTATTAATTTATTTAGGTTTTAAAAGAAGAGGGGGTGTTTTGTAATTTTAAAATTTATATTTTAGGGTCTAGAATTTAACATTTTACAGTTTCAACCCCCTTTACTTGGCACGTGACCCGCACATGGGGATTTAACCCAAAAACTAACGATTCCGTCAAAAAAACCCTCAATTGCCAACATTTGGTAACTTGAGACCCTAAATCGCCAAATTTAGAACATCAGACCCCATCCTGCGAACGGGGTGCAAACTTTAGGCCCTTATTTGTAATTTACCCTTTTAGGGGAGGTGATCAAGCTTAGGGTCTTTTTGCTTTGTTTTTGTTGATGTAATATTAGAATAGGGCCTTTATGTACTTCAACGTTTTATCAATATAATGAATTTTCTTCATCTCCTTGTCGTCTTTTATGTTTATGCATTTCCTTTAAATGCTTTTGTCTTGAATATTGATTGTTTGAATGTATAAATATTTGTATAAGTGCCAAAATATCTTGAGAAACCGAGGAGGATCACCTCATCATTTGATATTGATTCTTTGAAACGAGGAAGCTCATTCGGTTTAGTTGGATGAATAGTGAATTTATTCATCAAGCCGAGTAAGGTTACTTCGACCTAATACTTAGGTTGTTTTAGGTTTTATCTCTCTATGTCGAGAAAGGTTGTTCGTTCATATGTTTAAGATAATTTTTGAGTACTTGTCTATTCATGCCGAGGAGGGTCGTTCGGTAATAAGTCTTAGAAATTTTAGGTTTTATCTCTCTATGCCGAGGAAAGTCATTCGACGTAGCTTTTAGATAATTTTTTATGCTTTACCTCTTTATGCTGAGGCCCGAGGAAGGTCGTTCGCTAATAGGTCTTAGGTAATTTTTTATGCTTTGCCTTTCTGTGTCGAGGAAGGTTATTCGGTTATAGGTCTTAGGTAATTTTTGATGCTTTACCTCTCTATACCGAGGAAGGTTGTTCGGTCATAGGTATTAGGTAAATTGGTGGGAATTTATCCCTTAAATGCCGAGGATGGAGCTCCTCGTCTTTTGTCTTGCTAGTCATTTGCATTGATGAAACTGATTCTTTATTAACTGAAACTGATTACATCAAACTGCAATCCTATTTTACTTGAAAATAAAGGAAAAGGCTAAAAAGTACTAATCTATTAAATCAAAACAAACTAAAACTAATGATAGTACTTTCGTAGATGATTAGAGTGTCATGGGTGTTTCAGCTCTTGTCCATCTATAGTCTTCATTCTGTAGGTCCCTTCTCTGATAATTTGATTGATGATGTAGGGGTCTTCCCAGTTTGGGGAGAGCTTGTTTTGTTTTGCCTTTCTTCCACTAGCTTCTATTTTTCTAAGAACCCAGTCTGCGACTTAGAATATTCTCTTGTTGACCTTTTTGTCATGATAGGCTTTGGTTCTCTGCTTTTAGTTCACCATCCTCATCTAAGCAGCTAGTCTTCTTTCATCTACTAGGTCTAGGTCTAGCAGCCTATTGACCTTGTTGACTTGTTCATCGTAGTTCGAGTTCTTGTTGTATGGATAGACATCTCAGATGGCTCCATAGCCTCAGAACCGAAGGTTAGTGTGAACGGGGTTTCCCTAGTTGGCCCCCGGGTGGTTGTGCGAACTACCCAACAGGCTAAGGGAAGTTTGTCCAACCATCTACCATCACTCCCTTCAAGGTTCTTGGTTAGGGTTGTTAGCACCAACTTGTTGGCTGCTTCTACTTGCTCGTTACATTGAGGTCTGCTCACGGATGACTTGATGTGTCTGACTCCTAGTCTGTTCAGCTCTGCTGTAAATGCCTAAGAGAATTGGAGGCAATGATCTGAAATGATAATGTGTGGAACCTCAAATTGACACCAGATGAAGTCGTGGACGAAGTTGATTGCATTCTCCTCTGTTATTTTGGTTAATGCCTTTGCTTCAATCCATTTGGATAAGTAATTGACTGCCACGATCATGTAATTGCAATTACCTCAGGCGGAGGGGGAGGGGGGGAAGGGTCCGATGATATCGATTCCCCACATGTCAAATGGCCAAGTAGGAATTATGCGTGTCTGTTCCACTGCTGACAGTCTAGGAATATCAGCGTATCTCTAGCACATGTCACACTTTATTACGTAGGCTTGGGCGTCATCTCTAAGGTTTGGCCAGTAGTAACCTAGTGTGATGATTTTGTCAGCTAAGGTTCTGGCCCCCAGGTGACCACCACAAATGCCTTCGTGGATTTCAGCCAATAGATTTTCTGTTTCCTTGGGATAGATGCACCTCAGCAGCGGCTTTGTAAATGATCATGTGTACAAGATCCCATTCAACACTTTGAATCTTACTGACTTCTTTTTTATAAGCCTAGCAGGCGCTTCATATTCTGGTAGTTGGTTCTTTTCAATGAAGTCCATGTAGTCATCTATCCAGCACTTCTCCTCCCCATCTAGGAGCATTACTCGTAGTCTTTTATAGGCAGGTTCTTTGGCAAAGACTATGAGTGGGTTAGAGTCAGTATCTGCCACGTCAATAGTTTCCAGTTTAGATAGAACATCTGTCACTTGATTATCCTCCCTTCCTATCTGACTTATTTCAAAAAATTCCATCTTTTTCATCATGTATAGCATGAGGTTCTTGTACTTTGTAAGTATGGGATGTTGAGTGTTATACTCCCCCTTTATCTGTTTGACTACGAGCTGTGAGTTACTGAAGACGGCGATTTTGGTTGCCCCATAGAAGGATGCCAACTCTATGCCAAATATTAAGTCCTCGTACTCAACATGATTGTTGGAATTAGGGAACTTGAATCTGATTATGTCTTGGATGGTGTGCTCCCCATCGGGACTTGCAAGTACAACTCTAGCTTCGCTTCTTTCGTTAGTGGCTGAACCATCTACATATATGACCCAGCAGTTGAATGGGAGCTCGATAGTCGGTTCCTCCCCCGCAAGTTTTTTGTGCTTACGGGAGGTGGGGTCGTGCTCGCCTATAAAGGCGGTTTCAACCATAAAATCAACCAGAGGCTGTGCTAGGAGTGTATTCATAGGTTGGTGTCTAATATCAAACTCAGTGAGCTCGATAGACCAATTAAGGAGACGTACTAAGCTTTCCAACTTATGCAAGATTTTCTTTAGGAGCGCATTGGAATACACAGTTATGGGATATGCAAAAAAGTATGCTCGTAGCCTTCTTGCCGCTATGACTAGGGTGTAGGCTATCTTATCTGCGTTGAAGTATCTGCTCTCCACATCTGATAATGCCTTGAGACATAATATATGGATTTTTGAGTGCTTCCTTCATTTCAGACAAGTACCATAGCTATAGCATAGTCCGTGGCTGCTAGGAAGACATATATCATCTCTCCGGTAACTGGGCTGCTCAACAAAGGAGGGGATCCCAAGTACTCCTTCAACTGTTTGAATGATTCTGAGCATTCAGATGTACAGGAGAATCTTTGGTCCCTTTCAATACTTTGAAGAAAGGCAACGATTTTTCCGCAGACTTTGCAATGAATCTCCCAAGGGCAGCTATTTTTCCGTTCATCCTTTGAACCTCCTTGATGCTGGTAGGTTCTTTCATTTCAATCAAGGCTTTGATTTTCTCCGAATTCGCCTCAATTCCTCTTTGTGATACCATAAATCCTAGGAACTTCTCGGCTGTCACCGCGAATACACATTTACTTAGATTCAATTTCATGTTATTAGCACGTAGGTTGTCAAAAGTTTCCTCTAAGTCTGGGGCGTGATTTCCACTCCTAGTCTTGATGACCATGTCATCTATGTAGGTTTACATGTTATGGTCTATCTGTTCCCCAAAGACTTTGTTGACCATGCGCTGATAGGTTGTGCCCGCATTTTTAAGCCCGAATGGCATCATAGTGTAACAATAAATTCCTCCTGTTGCCTTGAAGGCTGTTTTCTCAATGTCTTGCTCAGCCATTTTTATCTGGTGATAACCAGAGTAAGCATCTAGGAAGCTGAGAGTTTTATTTCCAGCAGTGGATTCTACCAGCTTGTCAATTCTAGGGAGAGGGTAACTCTCATTCGGGCAGGCTTTGTTGAGATCTGTGAAGTCTACAAACATTCGCCACTTCCCATTATATTTCTTGACCATCACAACATTGGCCAACCAAACGGGATAGATTGCTTCCCTGATGATTCTAGCACTTAGTAATTTCTGTACTTCTTCTTTGATTGCATCTTCCTTATCATTTGCAAAAATTCTCCATATCTGCTTGATAGGTTTAGCAGACGGGACAACTTTCATATCTTCGACCTTCTAGGCAAATACATCTAGATTATTTTTTAGAAGGGTGATGATTTCCTTCCTTTCTTTCGGGGAAAGCTGGCTCCCAATTTTTATTTTCTGCTTTGGATAGTCGGGATTGAGTATAATTTCCTCCAATTCGTGTACGGGCTCCATTTATGGACCGTCTCAAAATTGTAAAGTTTCAATGATTATATATCTGAGCCTTCTACCTTCTTCACCATTTATGTCTAGGTATTCCATCTCCACTAGTTCGTCTACGGCTGTGAGCTCTCCTTGTATCAAGTCAGGGTCGGCCCCCGAGTTCTGGCCGCTGACGAGATGAGGGGCTATATCCGAGACGGACAGAACTGTGTCATTGTTTTCATGGATATCTAAAATCATGTGGTCCTCATCCTCTGCTTCAAAAATCAGATTTAGCCTAAAACTGGTGCTGGTAGTCTTTGCAAACTTAGAGATTTTCAGATATTCCTCTGGTGTGTCCACCTCCACTTTTCTGGATGTTTTTCTTCTCCTCACCACATTTTCCAAGAAGTTATTGGGTGTCGCCCTCACACATCCAATTCCAGCACGAGTAGGAAACTTAACTCGTTGGTGTGGGAGGGAGGTGACCAACCAAAGTTTGCCTTGACTTGGAATGCCTAGGATGGCGTGGTAGTCACTGGTCAGATCTATGACCACGAATGTTACTGTGACCTCTGCTCGGAAGGGATGTTCCCCTATTTCTAGTAATAAATCAATTGTCCTCATGGCGCTGACTTTGTGGTTAATGAAGCCTTCTAGTCTTCCAGAGTAAGGCTCAAGTATGCTATCCTTCAGATTCATCTTCTGGATGGTAGAGTAATACATAATATCCCTGGAGGCCCATGGGTCAATGAGGAGTCTCTCGGATTGACAATTATCAATCCTCCCTTTGATCACAAGGGGTTATTCCCGAGCCGCATGACTTTCGGCTAGTTCATTAAGGGAGAAGTTGATGACTTCCTCCTCCTTATAAATTCAGACTGGGATGTGATAGACTTACTTAGCTTATAGATCTGGTCTTTCAATTTTTTTGTTAGAAACAGTCTGCTTTTTTATAACATGAAGTTTAGCCCTGGGGGGGCTATCTTCCCTTTCATCATCTTTGTCATCGTCATCCTTTCTTTTTCGCTTGTTATCTTTTCTCATAACGTAGCGATCAAACTTTTCCTCATCTACCCATCTCTGGATCATTCTCTTGAGGGAGATGTAATTCTCCGTGTCGTGTCTGTGGTCCTTATGGAAGGCACAATACTTGAAGCTGTCACGAGTGTACTTTGTTGTTTCATCAAGTGATCGGGGACTTGGTAGATTCACCAAGTGCATTATCTCCGTGATTGGTTTGGTGAGAGGGGTAAAAACCTCGACTTTTTCAGTAGCCTGAGTTCTATTCTTTCCCTTATAGTTACTTCCGTTGGAAGCCTAGTTGGTGTCAGCTGCCTCTGCTTCTGGTTTCTCAGACCTATTTTTACTTTTCTCTTCTGCCATAGCTATGGCGTAAGCCACATTATACAGATCGGATTTTGACTTAGACTCTCTGGCAGAAAGTTCATAGATCAATTGCCCGGATCTTAGTCTGGAGTTAAAGCAAACAATCACCTCCCGGTCTGTTAGGCTCTCCTCTACTTGGTCTACCATGGCTCTGAATTGATTATAATAACTCATAGTTATTTCATTTTTCCCTTGTTCAATGTTAGCAAGATCTGTCATTCTTTTCTTTCTCTTTCTTGCTATTTCAAAGTGGTACAGGAACCTCCAACTCATGATTTTTTTAACTATCGATGCTTTCCTTCTTTTGTTCATGGAACCAGGATAAAGCTTTTTCGGAGAAGGTACTCGCAAAAGCTTTGTAGAGAATATCATATGCCTTGGTGAGGAGGGTCATAGTGGATTCAAAATTTTTCAAATGGTCCCGTGCGTTTGTGTTTCCCGCATATTTTTCAAAACTTGGGATTTTAAAAGCAGGATTAGGAGGTAGATCATTAATTCGCTGGGAGAAAGGACGGGTGGCATTGCTATCATCATCATCCACTTCCTTACTCCCCATTTCCATTTCATCTAGTCTATTTTTCAAGAGTAGAATATCTATTGCATCGATCCCCAAGCTAAAATGAGAACTACGGTGGGTTCTTTCTTTATTTATGTGCCCATTCACTCTATTGTGTTCCTCATGTTCCATGTGATTGTCCCCATGTCCAGGTGGTGCTTTGTCCCTTCTAGGTGCCATTTCAGGATGAGGGGGAGACCTGTGACGAGGAGAACATCTCGTGCGATGAGGGCTCCTAGGCCGAGGAGAGATCCTATGTCGACGAGAGGGTTTATGACGAGGAGGGGATTTTTGCCTTGGCTGACTAAGCCTTACTCTTAAGTCAATAGAATTAACCTCCTGGTCCCTCAAATGGTTCAAATGATTTCTCAAATCCTAATTGTTTCGTGTGTATCCATGTCCAGGAGCCTTATGACGAGGAGGGACATCTTGGGGAATTTGCTTGGATCTACTGATGTAGCGGATTTTACTATATGTAATTCCCTAATTTTCTGGGCATTTTATCCTTATTTTAATGTATTTTAGAGTAGTTTTGATGTAATCTTGAGTATATGTTGGATTGGTAAGTAGTGGGAAATCATTGTAATTTTGAGACATATTTTGAGTGATTTTGTGAGGTTCCTGCAAAGTTTATGAATGCTGAGGATAAAGTCAGAAGTTCAAGGACCAAGCAGCA
Organism: Adenophora triphylla var. japonica; assembly: GCA_022495995.1. Classification (NCBI taxonomy): domain Eukaryota; kingdom Viridiplantae; phylum Streptophyta; class Magnoliopsida; order Asterales; family Campanulaceae; genus Adenophora; species Adenophora triphylla. The sequence goes on along the minus strand of JAFEMH010004683.1, from coordinate 57,481 downwards.
GATTGAAAGAGTTTAGTGACCAAATTGAAAGAAAGAAATGAGGAAACTAGTTCAGCACGTGAATTGGGAAATTGAAGCGTGTGTGACTATTTTGAGTGGACCAAGGGTGGACCGAGTTGACCGGGCAATGTGGTAACTGGCGTGTGGTTTTAGGGGAATATTAGTATTATTATTATTAATATTTCTTTTCCCTTTTCCTTTTATGATTATTATTATTAGTTTCTAGGTTTAGTTTTAGAAGAGGAGTATATAAACTCCTTTAACAATATATTTTAGGGTTCTTCTTTTGGTTGTTACTTTTCTAGAGAGAAAGCTTGAGAACATCCATGAAAGCTTAACTCTTTTGCTTTGGATTTGATTTTCTAAACCCCTATTTATCAATTTGAGGTATTTTCTTTTCTAATTGTTTATCCCTACTCATAATTTTACTTGTGTTGATTTTAGATTTATAATTAGGGTTTGTGAACTTGATCAATTCACTTGTTCTGTTTATGAATCTTTGCTAGAATTCTCTATGACTGTGCCAGTGTAGGAATTCATGAGTAGCATCTTTACGATTTATGCATGTGTCATGGTAAATTGTTAAGTGGGTAAAATTAGGTGATTATCTGTGTGAAGCAATCATAGAAAGCATTCTTGATCTTAGTTTCTTAAATCGTTCATCAATTAATTCTGCGATCTAGACTGTGCCAGTTAGATTAATTTATTAATTAGGGTTTCTAGTGAGTGTGCCACTGCTAGTAACTAATCTGAAAGAAGAAACATATATTGAAATATATCTCGTGATCAGGTGAATAGGGTGACATTGAAAAGAGATATCAATGATAATTGCATAATTAGGTGGGGACGGAATCAAATCTGAAGTGTTTCTAAATTATTGTTTTTACTCTTAATTAGTTTAATTTCTATTCTTAGGAAGTAATTGAAAATCTCAAACAAAACCCCCAATCTGGTCAAGTGACTGTTCGTAAATAATCACTGTTCCTCGTGGATCGACCCTGACTTACCCTAATTATATTATTAGTGTCCGAGTTTAGGTCTAATTTAGTAGGTGTGCGACTAAGCCTACCAAATTTTGGCGCCGTTGTCGGGGAACGGTGTAATTGTTTACGGACTTATTATGTTTCTTAATCTATTTCTTTTTCTTATTTCCTTTTTGTTAAGCTTTATTTTTTTTTTTTTTAATGTCATCTTTTTCTTAACATTGTTTGACTATGGAGAGTAATATTTTTGATGACATGAAATCTGTGTTGGAGAATATTTTAGGATGTGTAGAGTTAGAATTTGTTCTTTCTGATGAGCTGAAGGAGGCGGTGTTGGGTCTTGCTGATGTGCTTGATGTTGGTAAGACCAAGGCACTGAATGAGTTTGGGGAAGAGGTCCCCAAAAAAAAGAAAAAGAAGAAAAAGAAGAAAAAGGTCAAGAAAAAGGCCACAAAAATTTCTTGGGATATTCCCAAGAAAAAGAAGAAAAATATAAAGGCCAAGAAAAAGGCCACAAATTTTTTTTGGGATCCACCCGATTTAATCAAGAAATATACATATGGGTGGAAAATTGTGGGTATTTGTACTCGTGAAGGTGCGAGGTGGGCCAAGGGAAGAAAAGCTAAGACCAAAAACAAGGTGGCCACCTCGAATCCCCATTAAAGTGGAAATTCGGTCGGGCTAACGACCTTAATCAAATGCGCTTACCGGGAGGCAACCCAAAAATTTCTTTGTTTTTATGTCTTTTTATATTTTATATTTATTTCTTTTTATGTGTAGAACTGGTGCTACTAAGGTTTTTGGGTTGTGGTGTTGTGAAGGTAAAAGCGAGACGGAGACGGGAGCATAACATAACAGTGCTTTTCAAAAAAAAAAAAAGGGGTTTAATTCCAGGCGCCCGCCCCACGAAGGGCCAAGCGCCCGCCTCAAGGACCGAGGGGTGGGCCAAAATTCAGACGTTTCATGCGGCCTCCTCATTACTCTCTATGCGTGCGCCTCATTTTCAAAAAAAAAAAAAGGTCTGTAAAAAAAAAAAAAAAAAAAAAGGTACGTAAAAAAAAATTTGGGCCTGAAAAAAAAATAAAAATATAGAGGCTTGTAAAAAAAAAAAAAAAGTCATTTCGAGAAGAACGAAATGACCCCAGGCCAATGCCCCAATCTCTCGGCCAATTCCCCAGCACCCTCGGCCACATGCCTAGGCCAATGCCTAGGCCATGGCCCCAATTCTCTCAACACACATGCCTTGGCCAGTTTTTCTTTTTTTTTTCTACCCACCTCCAGTTTACCCCCTCCTCTTTCTCCCATATTTCTTTTTAGCCCCTGAACTTTCTGAAACCAATTTGATCCCTTATTTTCTCAATTTTCCACTTTGGCCCCTAAACTTTCAATCCAAGCTTATCTTCCCCATTTTCTACCTAATTTCATTTTAGCCCCTGTACTTTCTAACCCTTGAAAATGGGTCATTATTCAATCATGATCAACAACAATATGGGAGTAGCTCGAGTCAAGGATCATCATGGGGGCCAGATTGGTTTTCACCGCCTCAGTAGTCCCGAAAAGGTAAACCTTTACTTTTTTTTGTTTTGTATTGATGCATATGGGACTATGCATTGTTTAGTGAGGGGGTGGAGTTTGTATAGTTGTTTTTGGTTTGTATAGTTGTTTTTTCGGATTCTTTTTCGTAAAAAAAAAATGAAAAAAAAATTATATTGAAAAAAAAATATTTGGAAAAAAAAATTGAAAGCTAAGTGAAAACCCGAGAGGGCACTTAGGCAAAAGGAAAGAGTGTGTTAAAAAAAAAAAAACAAAAAAAAAAAAAATAATAACAAAAACAAAAACGAGAGGCTAGGTGAAAACCGGAAACGACACCTAGGCAAAAGGTGAGTGAGTGAAATACTTTCTATCATTTCTATCACCGGTGTTGGCGTAATATGGGGGTTTGGAGTTTTGGGTAGGATATACACTATTGGAGTAGGAGGTTCAGATAGTGGAGTTTAGGCTAGAAAATCCTCGTTCTTTTCTGGAGATATAAGGGGGTGTAGGTGTTTTGTTACGAGGTAAAGTTTTGAGCTTAATTATAAATCATACATAAAACTTTAGTTTATGAGGGAGATTGTAGTGTGAGATAAGCGTGGGGAAAAATTAGGACATGTTTAGTTCCCCCTAGCTTTTTGATGTATGGGCCTTAGCTTGGATGTCTCATTTTTGCATATTTGGAGTTGGGGGTCAAGCTAAGGCCATTGGTACCATTGTATTTTTGGAGTGATAAGGAGCGGAGTTCCATTCTCCAAGTACATTGATTGAGTGATTGAGTTTGTTGACTTTTGATTTGGAGGTTTAGAGGAGATTAGGGGTCATTTTTCTCCCATGCTATCTGTTTAGATCGGTGCTTAGAGTGGGAATAGGATATTACTCAGGGACGAGTAATGGTCTAAGCGTGAGGAAATTTGATGTAGCGAATTTTACTATATGTAATTCCCTAATTTTCTGGGCATTTTATCCTTATTTTAATGTATTTTAGAGTAGTTTTGATGTAATCTTGAGTATATGTTGGATTGGTAAGTAGTGGGAAATCATCGTAATTTTGAGACATATTTTGAGTGATTTTATGAGGTTCCTGCAAAGTTTATGAATGCTGAGGATAAAGTCAGAAGTTCAAGGACCAAGCAGCAGATTGAAAGAGTTCAGTGACCAAATTGAAAGAAAGAAATGAGGAAACTAGTTCAGCACATGAATTGGGAAATTGAAGCGTGTGTGACTGTTTTGCGTGGACGAAGGGTGGACCGAGTTGACCGGGCAATGTGGTAACTGGCGTGTGGTTTTAGGGGAATATTAGTATTATTATTATTAATATTTCTTTTCCCTTTTCCTTTTATGATTATTATTATTAGTTTCTAGGTTTAGTTTTAGAAGAGGAGTATATAAACTCCTTTAACAATATAGTTTAGGGTTCTTCTTTTGGTTGTTACTTTTCTAGAGAGAAAGCTTGAGAACATCCATGAAAGCTTAACTCTTTTGCTTTGGATTTGATTTCCTAAACTCCTATTTATCAATTTGAGGTATTTTCTTTTCTAATTGTTTATCCCTACTCATAATTTTACTTGTGTTGATTTTAGATTTATAATTAGGGTTTGTGAACTTGATCAATTCACTTGTTCTGTTTATGAATCTTTGCTAGAATTCTCTATGACTGTGTCAGTGTAGAAATTCATGAGTAGCATCTTTACGATTTATGCATGTGTCATGGTAAATTGTTAAGTGGGTAAAATTAGGTGATTATTTGTGTGAAACAATCATAGAAAGCATTCTTGATCTTAGTTTCTTAAATCGTTCATCAATTAATTCTGCGATCTAGAGTGTGCCAGTTAGATTAATTTATTAATTAGGGTTTCTAGTGAGTGTGCCACTGCTAGTAACTAATCTGAAAGAAGAAACAGAGATTGAAATATATCTCGTGATCAGGTGAATAGGGTGACATTGAAAAGAGATATCAATGATAATTGCATAATTAGATGGGGACGGAATCAAATCTGAAGTGTTTTTAAATTATTGTTTTTACTCTTAATTAGTTTAATTTCTGTTCTTAGGAAGTAATTGAAAATCTCAAACAAAACCCCCAATCTGGTCAAGTAACTGTTCGTAAATAATCACTGTTTCTCGTGGATCGATCCTGACTTACCCTAATTATATTATTAGTGGCCGAGTTTAGGTCTAATTTAGTAGGTGTGCGACTAAGCCTACCATCTACCATCAATGCCATGATGAAGGGGATATTGGCCAGGAGGAAGATTTTCTATATTTCCCCGACTACCACGCTTGTCAACATAACTTTCCCCTCCAAGGAAATTTTCATTCCTTGTACGCCTCATGAATTTAGCCAGGGACTGCTCAGGATCCAATTGTAGTAAGACATTTTGTGTTTCATAAATATGTTGCAGAGTTTCCATCTGTTGATGCAAGAGAGTTCTGCGATCAATCTGTTGGGGGGATGCTCCAGTTCCCACCTGAGCGGCATTCCTCCCCGTCTAGCTGCCAGCAGGTCTTCCTCAACGCCAATGACGAGTAGGGTTTGGCAACGCTTCCTCGGTTACTGGTTGTCCCCTAGAACGTAGATTCATTCCTAGGGGTGGCAGCCCATCAATTAATGATGGAGGAAGTGGTAGTTCCCCATTAGCAAGAGGAAAAGCAGTTCTAGTGTTACCATGAGTCTCATCCATCAGAATATTATCTGGATCAGGAGTAATACTAGCAGCATGTCCGTCTTTCATTAGGATTAGGAGAATGGAGCAGAATTTTTCAAGCTATTCAACGGATGATACGAATCGATTTTCGGCAATGTAACCAAACTGATGATGCCAAAAACTTTCGGATCAGCCCAAATTCAGCGGCAGGTTGTATCCTAGATGATTGAATAGCCTGAAAAAGAAGAACAAACACGTAAACTAAGCCGGGGCTTCACCGGCGAAGGCCCACCGGCGTGAGAGTAAGTATTTGTGTTTAGAGAGAGAAATCAATTGACAAGAGTTTAGAGTCAAAAGACGCGTTACCAAAATAATGTGAATTATGACTTGTATTTATACGCATAAGATTGTAGAGTCCATAATTAATTAGAAAGTTGTGTGTGAGAAGATTATAATCCTAGTGGGATTATAATTTCCACAATCCTTGTTTGAGTAGCATTAGGTAATATCATTATACACGTGTGCCTAGGAGACATGCTCCTCGGCATGTAATGCTTGGTCGGACTGAGCTGACGCTGATAAAGAGAGGTGCAAGGATAGGGAAGCCCATTTCCTTGTCCTGTATGGTGACCGAGGAAGATCTAATCGTCTTTTGTTGAATCCCTTGTCGGCTTTGATGGATAAATTGCTCGGCATATGAGAATGTGCCTTATCGGCATATACGAATTCTGTGCATTAGTCATTATTCGCTTTTCTATTTCTAGATCGACATAGTGAAAATGACGAGTAGGCACGACGAGCAAAGTTAGGGAACACTCATTCTATTTGTCGTAATTGAGACTTGTATAAATTATATTTTGGGCCCAATACATTGAGTCTTACCCGGCTATGACCACGTTCGTATATCGGTTTATACCATTCAGTATGCAAACAAAATTTGGGTAAAATATTTTAAACAGAAAGAATGTACGAAATTGCACTATATTGGAGCCGTCGAGAAATAGAAATGACGACTTTTATTTTATGGAAAAAAGGAAAAGGAAAATACAATGGATGGAAAAACAGACAAAGAAGGGTAGAAAGGGCTGAATAGGCATGAGGGGTTTGTGGGTGTTGAGTAGAGAAATTAAAAAAATTGGAGTGCGGTCCAATATATTAGAGCCGTTGCCAAAAAAAAAATAAAATGGAAAGAGAGAGTCAAAAAAAGAAAAAGTTATGGGCCTACAAAAAGGCTCTAATTTTGTTACAAAGGAAAAGCCCATGGACATTTGCATTTAAACATTCTGAAGCTTGAACCGAAGATGAGGCCTGTGCCCCATTACGTTACCCGCTCTAGAAAATCGAAATCCCAATAATGTGGACCAAATTTATAGCTGAAAAACATTTGGGAAAATTGCCGCTAGTTATTTCACAGTTAAAATACCAATTAAGGTCGATCGTACAGTAGGATGACCAAATCCGGTCCGGTTCCGGTTTCGGGCCTTGAACCGTCGGTTTCGGTTCGGCGAGGAGGTGAACCTTAACCGGCCCGCTTTTCTCACGGTTCCGGTTATCCGGTTCCGGTTTTCTCACGGTTTTGGTCCGGTTCCGGGCTTTTTCGGTCCGGTTCCGGTCCGGTTCCGGGCCGGTTCTATTGAAAAACAACAAATTTTCGTCCGGTTCCGGGCTTTTTCCGGTCCGGTTCACCAATTTGGTGAACCTTAACCGGCCCGCCTCTAAACCTGTTCCGGTTACCCCGGTTCCGGTTTTCTCCCCGGTTCATGGCGGTTCCGGGCTTTTCCGGGCCGGTTCCGGTCCGGTTTTCCGGTTCCGGTCCGGTTTGGCCATCCCTATCGTACAGCGCCTAGCATTCATCGTCTTTTGCTTCTAGTTTTGCTAACTGAATGAAAAGGATTTTGAAATTTCACCAACTAGTCTGGCAACATAATCAAAATTTCACCTAGTCCATTGCTAGTTTAAAAACACCCAACCCTCACACAAACACCCGTCTCTCTCCCTTCTCCCCTCCCGTTTCTCATCATCTCCGACCACTCCTTCCCCATCTCCGGCCACCTTTCCCCTCCCCTAACCTCCGGCGACCCCTAACCTCACGATTATTTGACATAATCAATTGCTTCACCCCTCTCTCTCTCTCTCTCTCTCTCTCTCTCTCTCTCTCTCTCTCTCTCTCTCTTCAAAGCACTCTTCTTCAGCTTTCTCATACACTCTGTTTTCTTGTCGTTTTTTCCAACATCGCCGCCAACAATGTCGTCGTCCTCCTCCTCCTCATCTCTACCCTCGACGAACGTACTCAGATCTAATCAATTCAATATTGTGGCAAAACCACCAATTACAACAATGGATTCCCAGACCAAGTTACAGTAAACTCAATCAGAAACCGCACCATTTTTTAAGGAGAGAAAGTTTAATTGCAAAAGTAAAAAATATTGAATTTTTTTTTAAAAAATTAATGAATTGTTCAAAAAAAAGTGAGAAAAATTGAGAATCAAACCTTATTTTTATAGCAGATTGAAAGAGTTTATTACTTATGTTCGAAGGTGACCGTACGTTTTGTGAGTGACTGTGTGCAATAAAAGCGAGTGTCTGAAGGTGTGTTTGAAGATTGGGAAGAGAAAGCATGTGTTTTGGGAGTTCGTAAAGATAAACAATAAATATGGATGGAGGGTATGAAAAATCAAACAGCCATTAACCCATTTTTTGTTTTGTGAGTTTTAGCCTAACTGTAAACTTAATAAAAACAATTATGAATATAACTAAAAATAACTGTGAACTTAACAAATATGTCAAATAAATTTTATAAAATTGCAAAAATAAAAGAGATAAAAGACTAAAACAACCGTGAACTTAACAAATATGTCAAATAATTTCATAAAATTGCAAAAATACAAGTCATAAAGATAAAAACCAACAACTGTAAAGTTAACTAAAAACAACTGTGAACTTAACTAAAACAACTGTAACTTTAACAAACATGACAAATAATCTCATAAAAAAGCAAAAATAGAGGCTATAAAAGACTAAAAATAATTGTAAACTTAGCTAAAACAACTGTGAATTAAGTAAAATAGAAGACAATTTTCATGCAAAAATTATAAACTTAACTAAATCAACTGTTAATTTCTCTTAGTTGTTATTCGAACAACTGTGAACTTTTCAAATTTGATTCAAATTATATATTGATGCTACTAGTTAGTATGATTCGTATTGACAATTGGTGCTCTCAATTTTTTTTTTACTTTTGAATTTTAAGATATTTCATTTTAAAATTTATAGGGAAAAAAATGAGGGAGGAGAGAGGGTGTGACAGCTGGTCGTTAATAACATGCGTGTCCGTTTATAAAGAGAGAACCTGATAGTCGTTTTCGAAAATATGTGTCATAGATGGTCGTTTTTATTAGGATGAGAGACGATTTGATAATTGCCACAAAACTTTTCTGTATTACATGTGTCATTCGTGATTCAATAGTTATGAGATATTAGAAGAGAGTTAATTAGGAACGGATGGTCCATTAATAGTGGAAAATCGGATTCCAATTAAGATTGTGACAAGTGGAGATCTTTAGAAAATCAAAGGTACAGATTTGAGTCGATAAAATCCCACAATGACAATTCCTTTTAATACTCCCTCCCTCCCAAATTTATATGTACATTTTGTCATTTTGGGCGTTTCAAACCTACGTGCATATTTTTTAAAATGAAAAATAATACTCTCTCCGTCCCATGATAATATATAAACTTTCCTTTTTGGGCGTCCCACAATAATATATAACTTTCCTAAAATGGAAAGAAATCTTTACTATTTCCTCCACTCATTATCTTTCCTACATTATTTTAATACTCACATCACCATTATAATTTACTATTCTCTCCACTCATTCTCTCTCCTATTTTATTTTTACATTCACAACACTTTCAATATAATAATTCCTCTTTAATTCCCGTGAAAAAACTCAAAATTCTATAAATATATGGGACGGAGGGAGTATTTACCATTCTCTTCACTCATTCTCTCTCCTACATTATTTTTATACTCACAACACCATTATAATTTACTATTCCCTCCACTTATTCTCTCTTCTATTTTACTTTCACACTCATAACACTTTCTCTATTATCAACTTTCCTTAATTTACGTGCAAAATATCAAACGTGCACTTAGGTTTAGGACGGAGGGAGTATTAACCATAGTTAGGGCTTTACCTTTCTCTCTCTCTCCACTAAAACCCATTCGCTTGCAGTCCTCTTTTTCCATTTTTCCATGGACTCTCAAAATGGACAATTCTCTTTACCCCTTCAACCAACAATTTCATTTGAACTTCCCCCACCCAATTAAAACTATACCAGGCATCAACTTCTTTTCATTCTCTATCTACTAGCTAAACAATCCAGTCCCAAATGAACATGTATTGTTGAATTACAGGTTGATGAAAGTAATTTGGTCTGGTGGTTTTTGCCGGCGGCATTTATGGCGATGGCAGGGGGGTATTGGACTCTGTCGGCGTTAATGGTGATGGCGAGGATAGTGGTCTTTGTGGCAGGTGATGGCCGGACATAGCTTGAAAACGAGTTTTGAAATCCATGGTGAAATCTGAAAATTAATTGAAAATGGGTAGAAATTTTGCAGAAGAATAGATGGAAATACCCATTTGACCTTCTACTCATTCACATTAGTCAATCGATTGTTGAGACGGGGAAGAGCGGTGAAGAACTTCAACCGGAGATAGGAAAGAAGGAGATGCAGGGTAAATTGGAAATACACATTTAAGCAAAAGTAATTCTACATCCCAACTATAGTTAGAGATATGGGATAAATTGGCCACGTGTTACAATTTCAAAGGCGTCCGTTTTGTTTTTTAGACTTCAACGGCTCATCCGTTTTAAATTTATTCTCATATTAGAACTGACGTCATGATCACGTGTATATACTCCCTCTGTCCCATAAGTCTTAAGAAAACTTTCCATTTTGGGCGTCCCATAAGTCTTAAGAAATCCCAAAAAGGAAACCTTAAATCACTATTCTCTCCACTCATTCTCTCTCCTACATTATTTTAATACTCACAACACATTATAATTTACTATTCCCTCCACTCATTCTCTCTCCTATTTAATTTTTCACACTCACAACACTTCTTCCACTCATTCTTTCTCCTAATACTATAATAATATTCCTTAATTCCCGCGCAAAATGGAATCTTCTTAAGCTTAATGGGACGGAGGGAGTATATATTATTGGTTTGGTTAAATTCTAACAGGTGTTTCAATTTTTCAGATTAAGAACAGAATCAAAACCGAACCACAAATATTGGTTCTGTGTTGATCCGGTGTTCCGGTTCCAAAAAAAAAAAAAAAAACTGCACTCCTAACTAAAGAAGTCTAAAACTGCCTAAAGAGTACTGAGTTGATTTATCTTATTTTTAGCCACATAGTATCTCCCACCAATGGAATCTACTTAGAAGTAAGATCTCTTTCATTTAAGTGCATACCATTACCCTTTTAGAGCACCAGGGAAAAAAATGGCTGCTACAAAGTTCATCAAGGTTTTCAACCAACACCAACAGGTAGCAGCGACAACATCATCGACAGCAGAAAAAAAAAAGGGGAAAAAAAGGAGATATTTGAACAAAATTAATCATAGAAGAAAGGTAAATGGTCGACAAAGAAAAAATAAGAGCCTCCAAACCTCTTTCCATGAATACTGGTTGGATACTCAGAATATACGTCGACATTAACACAGAAAACAATTTATATACAGAGATACAATAAATAGCCTACGGGAAAAAAGAAATGGCTATCTTTCATACTGCTTCAAATCCAAATTTCTACTAAATACTAATAACCCGTAGACATAAATTCATACCAAATAGCTACGCTTGGTAGCGACGGTCATAGAAAAACTTACCCCATTAAATGGTTGCTTGGGGTCTCTTCAATTATGTGTACATAATCACTCTCACAAATCGAGTGGATATCTTGAAATATTTTTTGATTTACTATATAGTGCAAGACGGATTGAGCATTTCATATTTAATTTTTTTCAGTGTGATCTTGATGAAGTCATGTTTGAGATGAACTTTGGGAAAGAAACATGATGATGGGAAGGCCATGGTAAACGCTCTTGGGGGCATGGCTTAGGAGCTGGCTGTGCAATGAAAGTAGGAATTGTTTCTCCAGGCATCAGTACTGACACTTCTCTGGCTTTTACCGTAACCTGAAAACATTATACACGAAGCTGTTAATTCGAATATATATATATATATATATATATATATATATATATATATATAGCTATTGAATACATTAGGTAGAGAAATAAAGAACTTGATCATAGATCACCAAAAATGCTTTAGATAGCGCATGCACACACACACTAGTGGCGGAGCAGGATTTTTTTAGAACGGGTCAAAATTATTTTTATTATAGAATGTTATGATGTAATACATGAATTTAGTAAATTGTGAAAGTTTTGATTTTTTGGAATGGGTCAAAACTTTCACAATTTACTAGTGCTAATTTGCTGCATTTTAAAAAGTAAAGGGGGGGGGGGGGGCAATTGCCCCCTTATCCCAAGCCATAGCTCCGTCTCTGACACACACATACACACAAGGCCTAATATGATATGACTGGGAAAGATTTAGCTTTTTTCAGTCATAATAGCATAATCTTTAGATGTTTTATTGTTCTGTGCACAACATCAGCAGGAAACAAGAGAAGACCTTGTGCCATTCTCTCTAGAGCCACCCGTAGATATTATAGTACTCCCTCAGTCCCGAAATGATCTTCCCACATTTTTTTTGTTAACACAAATGTACCTTAAGCAATACTTTTAGGTTTATTTAATTATCCTAAAGAAAATTTTAAATTTGTTATCAATACACCATTATAAATACTATCAATAATAAGTTTTAGATGTTCATTAGAATAATTAAACCAACCTAAAATTATTGCTCAAAAGTACCTTCGCGTTAACAAAAAAAAAAAAATAGAAAGATCATTTCAGGACCGAGAGGGAGTACTATATTTTGCCTAAGGAACGCTCATATTCATTATTTTTAGACAATATTTGATCACACAAATGAATCACATATCAGCATAACAAAGAAACAAAAGCTACGGTTCACCTAATCCATTACTGGTTTCTATGGAGGCCATGACTAATTTAAACCTACTAGCAAATTCATATTTTATTTAAGAAAGAGTATAATCCCGACACAAGTTTCCCTAAATATAATATATGCCAATAGCTGACCGTTCCCTTTTTTACGCAATTGAATTCCCAATAATGTATAAGACACTAAAAAACAGACACATTATTTTAATTCAAACATTCGGCACCACTTTGACAATTGCATTATCAACTATGAAGGTGATAACAGTGTTACGTTAACTGACAAGAAATACCTGACTCATTTATTGTTATAAAATGGTAAGAATCATATTTTAAAAGGGTAAATACAAACATTGTAATTGTGTGCAGTTGCCCAAAACAGCACCTTTAATTATATGATTGTGTCAAGTTAAGAATATCTTTATTCACTGACTAACTTCACATGGGCATATATTTGCATATAAAATCTTCACTGTATTCTGAAGTCTAAATCCTTGGATTTTCCCCTGTGGGACTCATTATGACAGATGTGATAAACTTCAAATTACACCCCCCCCCCCCCCCAAGTCTACATTGGATAAAAATTGACCAGACATTTAAATTTCCTTCATACTTAACTCTATAGTTCATAATCTCTACATAGATGCCAAGGAGCCTTGAACTCAGATGACATAGGCCCTTTTGGTTCGACCCCCCCCCCCACCACGTGTTGTATCTGAAATATTAAGTTGGCCAAAAAATAAAATCCCCACATAGATGAAGCATCATAAAGTTTTTTTTTTTCTACCAATTTGCATTTTATGTCAATGCAACATAAAAGTTGAATCCTTTTTAATGGAATCGTCTAGACCATAACACCCCCCCCCCCGGCAAGATTATAATTCTATTAGGGGCCGTTTGATAACCCGATAAAAGACTGGATATGATAAATAATACCGGATAAGATTGTTTGGTATGATTTTAAACTTTTGGATTAATTAGAAGGTTGTGGCCGATAAGGGGCTCATCCCCTTACTATTTATCCCATGGAAGGGGTTGGTATAATTAATACGGGTATTATTAGTACGGGGATAATAATCATGCTTATCCTTGTTTTGCAACCAAACGCGGCCTTCGCCTATCATGATAGTTCATGTTTCAATTAATTTACTTTATACCTTACTTAGCATAAGTTAGCATCCTCCTAAACTCTAAATATATACTTCTTCCTTGTACTTATGGTTCTTCTTTAACCAACATGAACACAATGGTAGAACACCAGAACTAAGAGGGTAGTCAACTCAACATCTACATGTGTTTTATTTAATGGGCATGATGGGCAAACACAAGTCAAAGCAAGAAGGAATTAGATAAACAAAGACTTGACAGCCAAGAAAGGTAATACTCAGCGTCCCTTTAACCCAAATTCTGGCCATGAGATGCTGTTGGGGGCATCATAAAGATTGGCAGTGATGGGCCAAATGGGACAATGTCGTATTGGTGGGCTAATCACCAAATTTTTGCAATAGCTACGTGCAGCAGACATATAGTCCCTCAAAGTCTTTAATAGAGAGTTGGGGCCAGAAAACAGCTAGCATTTTCTTGGGGTACATGGGCCATTGTCTCAGATAATCATATCCAAGAAAAGAGTATAGAGTTATAATTCATAAAACCAAGGGGAACATCCACATGGTAATTGAATAAAGAAAGAAATCGCAGTGCTAATTAATGTTACGTTTTCCTTTTCATATAATAAATAAACAATTCTTTTATACCCATATCCGTATTCCATTACCAAATTCCAAATTCGGGCACTGACCAAGTGTCAAATTGAACCCTTTGATCAAAATTTTAAGTAAATATACCAAAAAAATAAATACCAGAGTACATTACCAAGAACACCAACCATTTCAATTTCAAAACAAACTAAGTGTGTTTCTACCACAAAAAATTCACTTAGTTTAAGTATATTTTCTTGACTTCAAGATATTCTACATTTCTACGACTCAATTTCAACATTCTCCCTAATTAACTAGCTTCAGTTAAATGAATCTTACTCAACATTCTACTTTAGCAGAATATTCTTAAATGCATGTTCAAATTAATTTAAGAATGCTATGAGCCCTCCTCATTTATCCAGGAGGCTTATGCTAGAAAAAAGCAATTTAACCTGGCATTCTATAAAGGTCCCCCCAAACATATAGGACAGATATGAAAGGTCAGACAGAAATATGCAGAAGGAAGCATGGTCAGTTTTCATAGCATAGAGGGCCATATGAAAGCTCTCAAACAAGATTACTCAAAATTCACTTTTGGCAATTAACATACAATGACCCTAAAGAACATAGCAATGTTGAAAAGAAAAAACAGAAGCTTTATAAAAGTTTCAAGAACCTCATCAAGAATATAACATTTTGGGAGAATTTGCCTAATTTATAATCCCAATTGAGAGTTGCATTTCCTTATCAGATTGTTTTAGGTATGATAGTGGAGAATGAAGCATAAAAGTAAAATAAAGAAATCTGAAAGTGAAAGATTAACCAATAAACTGACAAGAACAGCTCAAAATAAACACAAGGCACTTAATATAATTAAGTGTAAATTGAACATTGTTTTAGTAGTACTACTAAAATAATTGAACCAAAAATACTAAAATAAAGACACAATGAAATACAGAATATAGAAAAGTAATAACTTTATGTCAGACAAACAATCATCACAACCTGCATCACCAAGACTATAATCCAAACTGCATAATAAACCCATGTAAACATAAAAAATTACACACTAAAAAGATCAGATTTTACAAAATGAAAAATTGCTAAAGCAATATGAATAACTCAAATATTTAGGTTGACACAAGATGAAAATGTTGGTAACAAATCTGATAAAACAATTGGGGGAAACAAGAAAGGAGGAAATCATTTTCACAAACACATAATGAGCAGTAGGAAGAAGGGAGGGAGTGAGAAGTCGATACTCACTTTAGGAGAAGGATGAGCAAGCTTGGCATTGAAACCCAATTGAGACTCAACATCAGAACCATTATTCCGGCGACCGGACGGCGACAACGAAGGCGAAGTTGTTCTAAGAAACCTCTCGAAAATGGCCATGACAAGGAACATGGAGATAAGAATGGCAGTAGCAACAAAGCCAAAAGAAATAGCGTTAACGGAGTTATCAAAATGTCTCCAGTGATCGTCTCTTTGGATATCCAATGGTGCTTCAGTTGGCGACAAACCCCAACGATCACCTTGACCCATTTTCCCTCAATCAAAGTTCTTGGAAGTTAGAAGAAAGTCAGTTAATGGCAGTTTGGAAATGGGTGGTGGATTCTTTACGCCATTATCAAAGTGATTTCAGAGAGAGAGAGAGAGCATGTGAAAGAGTGAACTTTACAGAACTGGGTGACCGTCCGTTGAAGAGAGAGAGGGAGTCTTTGGGATTTGGGGAGTCTAGATAGAGAAAGTGTTGAATTTTGGGGAACTGAAATAGGAATTCCGTGTGTGTGTTTTGGACTTTAATGGAGGTTGTACACTATCTACTGTATATAGTAAGAGGAGGAGGAAGAAACTGAGGAGGGGGTGTGTTTGGGATTTGGGAAAGCCTGGGGATTATGTTTTTTTTTTTTTTTAGGCTTGTCCATGAGTTAAAGCCCCTTTTTTTTTTTTTTTTTTTTTTTTAAGTTAATTTACTAACAAGTCCCTCAATTCTCTGAAATTCCCTTAAAATCTCTCCAGAGGCACCTAATATTAATTAGGGAGGGATAATCATCCACTCTAACCACTGGGGCGAGTCGAACCCAGGACTTCCATGTTGATATTCCAGTGCTCTGGCCATCAGTTCAAGTCCTGATGGTTAATGTTTTTATGTTGCTATACTAGATGGATCTCGGGCCATGGATTAGAATATAAGTTGAGATTAGGTTTTGTCTATTAAAATTTTATGTTCGAGTAATAATAAAGTTATAAAAAAAGATATCATAAAATTTAGTTAACAAAATGATACAGGACATTTATCAAAAATTACTTTTGAAAAAAAGATTTAAAAAAATAAGGGCAAATTGCAATTTAGGACCTGAACTCGAGGGGGATGTTCTCGAAACGGGGCCTCATATCTAAATTTTGTGAAATCAGTGCTCAATATCTAAATTTTTTGCCAGTTAAGAACTTTTTGACGATTTTCGTTAAAAATACGGTTAAGTAGCATGTGTCACTCACGTGATTAATTAATTTGGTTAATTTGCATTGATATTTAAAATTAAGGGGCTAAGTGAAATAAATTAAAAGTGGGGGTGAAACAATAAAACTAACTCCCAAATAAAACCCCACCTCCCCTGTCAACGTTAAACCAACACCCCTTCTCCCCTTCATTGTCGTCAACCCCCTCATCTCCGACACCGAGCACCTCCACCGCCACCGTCTCGACAACCTCATCGTCGGCCTCGACATCGAGTGGCCCCCAAACTACAATTCCTCAATCGAAAACCCTCCCACCACCCTCTAACTTTGCGTCGACTGAAACTGCATCATTATATAACTCACCTACCTCCCCGATAGATGGCCGGAATCGCTCCTCTCCTTCCTCAACAACGAAGATTACACATTCGTTAGGGTCGGAATTGATGGAGATGCAGCGAAATTGTTCAATCATTAAGGAGTTAGGGTTGGGAATACGGTGGATCTGAGGGAATTAGCGATTGATAAGTTGGATCAGTGGTGGTTGAGGACGGCAGGGTTGAAGACGTTGGTTAGGGAAGTATATGGACGGAAGCCGAGGAATGTTACGATGAGCGATTTTGGGATGATGCTTGGCTTAGCCTGGAACAGACACAGTATGCTTGTGTTGATGCCTATGCTTCCTTTGAGATTGGTAGGTCTTCGATTTATTTATTTCATTGCTTGAAAATTGGTGGTGGTGTTTGAACATAATTGTGGGTGTGCTGGTGGTTGTATTGGTGGTGGATAGTGATGGTTGGGTGAGAAGGTGGTGGTTATGGCAGGTGGGGATGGTGATTGCTAAAAGGGTTAAGGGGTGGACAAGGAAGATGAAGAAAGAAGGGATATGGGAGTTGGGTAAAAATATTTTTATTTTTACATTTTATTCATATTATTTATTTAATATATTTTATTTAAAATAATTAATTATTAATAGCCTAAATTGCCAAATTGTAATTTTAGGATCTAAATTGCAATTCATGTAAAACTTTGAAATATTAATGTGTTATTTGCCATTTAATTTACATTTTTTTAATTTCTGGCAACAAAATTAATTATTCAATTGTTATTTTATTGAGTTGGTCTTATAAAAAACTAGTTTTTTCTTAAGATAAGAAAAAACGTGTTTTTCCAAAGCGCTGGACATTATTATTCAAAACAAACGGTGGCAGTTTCGTAATTACTGGCAACCATGATAAATGCCAGTGTTAATATTACAAATGACCAGTGATTTCATACTGGCATTTTATAAACATGAAACTGGCACTTTTCTCAAGTGCTAGTGTTAATGTTAAAAATTGCCAGTGAGTACACTGGCACTTTTTTACATTAATACTGGCAGTTATTAAAAGTGACAGTGGTAGTGTTAATAACTTCCAGCCATTACACTGGCACTTTTTAACAATGATACTGGCACTTATAAAAGTGCCCGTTGTAGTATCAATAAGTGCCAGTGTACATGTGCTGGCACTTTTTTACACCAAACACTAGTACTCTTTTTTGCTGGCACTCATAAACACATGCACTGGCACTCCAAAAACACATGTACTGGCACTCCAAAACACATGCACTGGTACTCTTTTTTGCTGGCACTCAAAAAATACATGCACTGGCACTCAAAACACATGAACTGGCACTCAAAAACACATACACTGGCATTAGTTTACACTAACACTGGCACATCAAATCCCTAGCACTGGCACATCAAATTCCCCACCAACAGCAAATGCCCAAACTGGTACTCAAATACATATACTGGTATTAAAAAACATAGACACTGGTAATTAAATAGACAATTGCTGGCAATATGCCCAAATCAACTTCGGCAGTTCCAATTTCAACTACTCAGCTCGATCTGAAAACTATCAACCGGAGCTTCTGATGGGGAAACGGGGTTCTGATTCGAACTACTTGACGAACGAGCCAAACAGCAACCTTCTCGAGCGCCGGAGCCAATAAGCGTGGAGATCGGAATTTGTTGGTGAAGCGGGTGGTGGTGAACGGGTTTAGGGTCTGGAAACAGAGGGAAGAAGGTGTTGACGGTTTTGGGGAGAATCGAAGTCAGAGAAACCGGCGATGGCTGTGGCTAGAGGAAAAGGGCGCCGATTTGAGTAGGGATAGAGAGAAAGGTGAGGAAGAAGCGATTAGAGAGAGAGAGCGGGTGAAGAAAAAAGACGTTTAGAGAGAGAGAGAGTAGTGAGAGAGAATGAGAGTGAGCGTAAAACACGTTTTTTTTAAGCTCGCATTTTTTACAAGTTTTTGGCTATTTTATTTCCTCCTCCCACAGTTATAAATATATAAGTAATACCATATTTTTTATTTGTGTTTAAGAAAAATACTTTTTTTATATATTTTAATTAGTTAAATTGTGTATCATTAAAAAAAACTTGATTAAGAAAAAAATATAAATTGGGTAAGCATATTTTTTGTAAATATTTATTTTATTTAATCTATTTTTATTTATATATTTTATAAATTATTCAATCTAAAATAATTAGTAATTTTTTTGAAGCAAAATAATTAGTAATTTAAATTATTAGAAAAAAGGACAATAGTTAATATCTTAAATTATTTTAAATCATATTAACTATTATCTTTATTTTTTTCGATGTTTTAAATTTACTAATTATTTTTTCTTAAAAAAAAACTAAATATTTGAATTTGGATAATTTTTTTAATAAATTATGATGACATAAGAATTAAAAAGAAATTCAAGAAAATAAAAGATTTATTTTGTTCCATGATCCCTTATTTATAAAATATGTCATTTAACCCCTTAAAAGTAAGTGCCAATTCAATTTAACCAAATGTGTTATTCATGTGCGTGGCACATGCTACTTAACCGTATTCTTAACGAAAATCGTCAAAAAGCCCTTAACTGACAAAAAGTTTATATATTGAGCCATGATTTGACAAAATTTAGATATGGGGCCCCGTTTCGAGAACACCCCCTCGAGTTCGGGCCCTAAATTGCAATTTGCCAAAAAAAAAAAGAGGCTTTGACCAATTAGTCCCTCATCCAAATAAAAATTACCTTTAAGGACTAACATTATCAAAACAGCCAAAAAGTCCCTCAATTTTTTCTGAACCAAATTGCCCCTCATACCCCCTCTCTCGCTTGACACATGGACGCTGCCTTGCCTTACCTGCTTTCTTTCTCTCTCCTTTTCTCTCTCTTCCTTTTTTTTCTCTTAAATTTTTAAAATGCAATATCTCAAAATTTAAAAGTCGAAAAAAATATATGAAATCACTGTTTTAATCGCATCGCTAAGACGAATCAAACAAGTTTACTCATCATATTTTCAAATTTTATAAATAAATTAAATTATGTTTCACTTGTAAAAAACTGAGAAAACATTTATCATTTGTTTACACATGAGTATAAAACTGTACAATGGTTTTCACATTTATGCACAATAACTGAGAAAATGACCTCAGTAATCATAACTGAGAAATTGACCTCACAGTTGTGCACAAACATTCATCAATAACTGATAAATAACGGATAAACCACACATACTAAGTAGCAAATTAACTGTGAAATTGACCTCACAGTTCTAAGTTTAGAAATGTCAAAAACAAAACCATTTCACATTCATAAATAACTGTTAAACTGATCTCACAGTTTTGGAAGTGTGAAAAACATTTCACAAGTTATTCACATCACAACCAACAAATGTGAAATAGATTTCACAGTTGTTCTATAAAAGAATGACATAAAAACAGTGAAATCTATCACACATTTATGCACAATAACTGAGAAAGTGACCTCACAATCATAACTGAGAAATTAACCTCACAGTTGTGCACAAACCAACAAATGTGAAATAGATTTCACAGTTGTTCTATAAAAGAATGACATAAAAATAGTGAAATCTATCACACAGTTATGCACAATAACTGAAAAAGCGACCTCACATTCATAATTGAGAAATTGACCTCACAGTTGTGCACAAACCAACAAATGTGAAATAGATTTCACAGTTCTATAAAAGAATGACATAAAAACAGTGAAATCTATCACACAATTATGCACAATAACTGAGAAAGTGACCTCACAATCATAACTAAGAAATTGACCTCATAGTTGTGCACAAACATTCATGAATAACATATAAATAACTGGTAAACCACACATACTAAGTAGCAAAATAACTGTGAAATTGACCTCACAATTGTGCCACTCCCATTACGTTTTAATTTAAAAAAATTGATCTGGTTTGATACCTTGCAAAAAAAAAAAAACCAATATCTCTCTCTCCCGACAACGAAATTGCAATCCGATTTTTCGCGAGTAAAGTAGACTCACAGACCTTTTCTTAAAGTATAAACTCAAAGCCTACAACCTTGTGAGTCAATACCAGAATTCATTTGAAGGTGTTGCCCACAGACAGCATACCCAAAATTTGGTTTGATACCTTGCAAAAAAAAAAAAAACCAATATCTCTCTCTCCCGACAACGAAATTGCAATCCGATTTTTTGTAGTAAAGTAGACTCACATACCTTTTATTAAAGTATAAACTCAAAGCCTACAACCTTGTGAGTCAATTTATTTGAAGGTGCTGCCCACAGACAGCAGACCCAAAATTGGGTTTGATACCTTGCAAAAAAAAAATTCAATATCTCGCTCTCCCGACAATGAAATTGCAATCCGATTTTTCGTGAGTAAATTAGACTCACATACCTTTTCTTAAAGTATAAACTCAAATCCTAAAATGTTGTGAGTCAATACCAGAATTCATTTGAAGGTGCTGCCCACAGCAGACCCAAAATCTGGTATGTTCACTATTTTTGCTTGAAGGCTACTGAAGTTTCTAATTCTATAGAGACTAGATAAGTCAATTTGGTATGTACCAGATAAAATGCAGTTCTACAGCACATAATTAATTCACAAAAAAAATATTTGTATGATATAGATAGAAAGCAATTGAAGAATCATAATAAAACCCATGAATATATTGACAATTCATTTCTGACTACATCCTATTCATATTTCTAGATACTTCATAGAGCAAGAGATAAAGTATTACTCTACTAGGACCGAAACAATGTTTTCTTCCAAACTTGTCAAATCGGACAGTATGGATCATAAGATATGTAGTATGATAATATAAACCGATTCTAGAAACTAGCTGAAAGAATTTATAGTATCTATCTTCTTTAATCAAGTACGAATTTCCTATCCCAATTATGTCATTCGCTGCATGTTCTTTAGGGCGAGCTTCCAAACAAACATGTATCGTATCGTGCTCTTCCTTCTTACCAAATACCTTGATTGCAAGAGTATTACCAGAAGCCAATGAACCCAAATTCTTTACTACTCCAGTCTAGTCTGTTCAACAGTAAAGCTTCCATCATTTCCTGTAGAGGCGGGGACCTTTTCAATAACTAAACTTTCACTTATAGTAGCCCTAGCAGTGACACCCGAGCGCTCCTTCATATCAGAGCTTCCTCCCAAAGTTCTTGTAACAGAATCTACTCGAGTGCCAAAATCAATCTGCACCAACCTCATCCTTCCTTAGATCTGATGAATTACGAGGGAAGTCATGAGCTTGAGATTGACCACCACCTGAGATTATTTCTTCCTGAACAACAGGCACACCAACTGCTTCTGGAATTATTCTCTTCCGGCCATCGGTTCGTCTATATTCTCTTTGCTTTACAGCTGCTACTGATTTTTTCCCATCATTAAGTTGACATTCAGAAGGCAGGTAGTTAAGTTGTAGGACTCTTACCGGTCAAGTTAGCACTTCGACTCTGAAGGATAACAAGATTCCAGAGATGTGAGCTAATCAAATAACCAGCCAAATTGTATAGTTTGACTAAAACAAAGATGATTGCAGCAATTTTGACTTCCAAAAATATAGAAAAGCATATCCACTTCAATTCTTCAACAGAAAGCCTCACTTCAATAGGTAAAAACTCAACACCATAAACAATGTCTCGGCAAGGCATTTCATCAAACACCTTGCGTCCTTCACCCATTTCACAATACCTCGCATACATATCAATCAAAGCATTACCAACATATAAATCAGACCCAAAACCCAATTCCAAAACATGATCATTAACTCTTTTACCCATTTCAAAATCCCCACAACCAGCACAAGCATTGATTACTGAAGGAAAAGTGAATCTATCAGGTTTAACATTCAAAGCCCACATCAAAATCCAATCAAATACAAAAACCCACTAAACCCTTTTGACGATCAAAGTAAAAGAAACCCAAATTACATGAAGAATCAGTCAAATCCATAAACAATCAAAAGATGAACAGTAAAAACAGCTAAAATTAAACACATGTCAAGAAGATTTCCACTGCCTAGGCATACCTATCGGATACTTCACAATCTGTTTCTTCAACAACTCAAAATCGCCTTCCGTCTACTCCCCCTCCTCAACAACCTCCCCATTACCCAAATCATGACCCTATCCCCTTCCTTACTGACAATCCCAGGAACCTAATCAATCATTGAGGATAGCTCACCGTCGGGAATGAAAATACTCATCTTCTCCAATGAGTCCCTGAGCTCCTTCTTCGTGATTTGGCCGTCCCTGTTTCGATCGAACATCTGGAACTCGTCAATTGCGCATAGAGAGAGAAACGAATGCAATTGCGCATAGAGAGAGAAAAAGAATGAGAGGGCAGTTTGGTCATTTAAATGGTCATGAAGTATTTTAAATAGAGCTAAGGGGTGTATTGGTAAAAATGTATTTCAACCAATGGACCCTAAGGTAGATTATGAAAAGTGGAGCTTTTTTTCATAAATTCCACCTTATTATAGGGGCTTATTGGTAAAAATCCCAAAAAAAAAAATCAACAAAAGTTGAATATTACAAAAAACTCTTTAAATATTATAAAAGACTACCTTTTTTTTCGTTTATCTGATAATTGATAAATGTATTTATCAGTTGTTTAACAAAAAAATCAAGCACCAAATACTCTTTAGAAAACTGATAAATGAATTTATCAGTTATAAACAACTGATTAATGCATTTATCAATTAAAACTGCATTTATCAGTTATTTTAACTGAAAAGGAAAAAAACTAAAAAAAAATAAAAAAAGAAAAAAGAAAAGAAAAATAGTTTCTATAATATCACAACTTACATGATACTGCAGGAATCGTGCTAAATCAATCTCCGTCCAACCGCAAGATTAATCACCTGGCTTTTGACCTGAAACACAGAACCCACGACTAGCCGGAATGGTCTCCGGTGAAGACCCTTGGGCATGAGAATAAGTATGATGTATGGAGAGCTTATAAAATATAATGAACAATGTATTCAGAATATCAAATAGCAATTACCTCTAAACCGTTGAAGATGTGAAGTATTTATAGGCGCCTTGATAAGAGGTAAATTTGTAATAGGATTGTATGAAATCCCTTGAATCACGGATCAGATTTGTATAAGAGATCACGTCCATATATAACTCGTGATTTGTAGGGAGTCTGTTATGAAAAGAGTTGTAGTCATAGTAAAACCCTGTAGGTCGACGTTCGCCTTGTAGGTCGAGGTCGCCTGCTTGGGATCTAGGTCGACCTGACTGACTGACGTAGTCGGGTCATGCCCGTATAAGAGATGTGGATCATATTCGGACAAAGCTAGGTCAGGACTAAGTAGGTCGGACGATGAGCTAAGTCGACTGATCACTAACTATGGGCCTTGGGCCTGGTAATATTTGGGCCGACCCACTAAGAATGTGGTGGCAATAATAGATGATTAATCGGGTTTCGTATACTGGGCCTGGCACGTCACATTTATTCCGTTCAGTGGCCCCTAACTTTCTGAGTTTACTTTGTCGACCAGGAAGTTATAAGAAATTTTCGATGAGGATTCTTGTAGGTCGAAGATAGGAGATCGCACTGATAGACGATCGACCATGATGATGTGGCTCAATCTCGATCGTTGACTGTGGACGACTAGATTGGTAGGAGCGTCGTATTTTCGTAATCATTGCTAGTTTTGACGCCTGGACACCTGCCTTGGAAACCGTCCGGATCATTAAATGTTGATTAAACTGTTTAAACCCCAGCCCTTTCCACTTCAAGAAAGGATTAACACAGGGTATAAAAGGGAAAAACCTTTTCCTTTTTGGATTTTATACACCCCTAATTTCCAGGCGTATATTCTCAGCAACAAGCAAAGCAAGGTTCCTGATTTCTGGTGCTTTCCCGTCCTTCGATTCTTCGCTACGACCTTCGTCCTCAAATTAATTTAAGGTATTCTTCGATTTCCTTGCTTTTTCGTCTATTTTCGAGTTTTTCGTCAATATCTACCATGGCTAGGACCTTTAGCTGCGAACTTGGGGTTTGGTATGGGTATTGCACCATTATCGCAGAATATACAAACACATAGGAGGGGTTTGGAAGGAGATGTCCATGATTGAGTGTACGTCCATCTTGACCAGGTGGGGCTTGACCTTTAACGAACCAGGGGAATCTAGGTCGTCCCTAGGTAGGTTGCCGGAGTCTGAACATAGGACTGATTCCCCTGTTTCTTCTTCTTCAGATATGGCAGCTCAAGGGGGAGCTACAGCTTCTACTTCTTCCAGCCCACGGATTATGGATGCGTTCGAATCCTCTTTTGCTACAGGGAGAAATGAGAGAGGTTATGTGCCTCTCCATGCTGCTCCAGGCATTGAATCTGCACCCTCTCGTAAGTTGGATGCTCTAGGTAAGAGATAGGCTCCCCATACTGCTTGTCTGATGTGGCCAATTTGGAGAGGAGGTCGGCCAATTCATTATCATCTCGACCAACCCTCTATATTTCCCAGAATTCCAAGTCTTTAATAAGCTCCTTCACTAGGTCGCAGTACTTGACTAAGGTAGGATTCAGCACCTCGTACTCTCCTCTAACTTGATTTACTATCAACTGCGAGTCATAGTAGGCCACGATCTTGGTTGCCCCAAAACACTTTGTATACTCGATAGCTGCGACCAAAGCTTCATACTCGGCTTGGTTGTTAGAAGCTTCAAACTTGAATCTTCGTGCTTCTTCATAGATTGTCCCCGATTCTAGCTCGACCAAAACAATTCCAGCCCCACTAACATTCTTTGTTGCCGACCCATCATAATATACTTTCCAGCAATCGTCGGGCAAACTTATGGCGGGCTGAGTTGCAGGCTCCTTTCCCTTTGTATTTTCCTTCCGAGCTTTCACTTCACTATCTTCCTTGGTGAACATAAGCTCAACCAAGAAGTCTGCCAAAGCTTGAGCTTTCAACACCTTTCGAGGCCTATACTCAATGTCGAATTCTGTGAGAGCAATTGACCAGTTGAGTAATCGGCCTGAACATTCTGGCTTATGTAGGATCTTCCTTAGAGGAGCATTGGTTAGCACAATAATGGGATGAGCTAAGAAATAAGCTCGCAGTTTCCTCGATGCTACAACCAAGGCGTAAGCCATCTTCTCTGCATTATAATACCTGCCTTCTATGTCGGAAAGGGCCTTGATCACATAATACACGGGCTTCTGAAGCCCTCCTTCTTCTCGAACTAGAATAGCGGCCACATCTTAGTCGCCCACAGACAGATAAATGAACAAAGTCTCCCCCATAACCGGGCTGCTCAATAACGGCGAAGAGGCGAGATACTCCTTAAGCTGCTGGAACGATGAGGAACATTCGGCCATCCACTCAAAATTTTGCGTCCCCCTCAAAGATTTAAAGAAGGGGAGAGACCTCTCCGCTGACTTAGCAATAAAGCGACCTAGGGCTGCCACCCTACCATTGAGTCGCTGCATCTCCTTAATACACGTAGGCTCCTTCATGTCGACCAAAGCCTTGATCTTTTCAGGATTAGCTTCAATACCCCGCTGAGAGACCATGAAACCCAGAAATTTTTCGGCTGCTACTCCGAATACACACTTGCTCGGATTAAGCTGTCGTTTGCCCGCAAATTGGTGAACGTTTCCCTTAGGTCGACCACGTGACGTCCGGCCTTTGTTTTGATGACCATATCGTCGACGTAGGCCTTCATGTTTCGGCCAATTTGTGAGGCAAAGACCTTGATGACCATCCTCTGGTAGGTCGCTCCTGCATTCTTCAAACCGAATGACATCATCTTGTAGCAGTATATCCCTCCAGCATCTTGAAAGGCTGTCTTCACCACGTCATCCTTATACATCTTGATCTGGTGGTAGCCTGAATAGGTGTCGAGGAAGCTTAGAGTAGTATGCCCGGCTATAGAGTCTACCAGCTTGTCGATCCTGGGCAGTGGGTAGATATCCTTTGGGTAGGCCAGATTGAGGTTGGTGAAGTTGATGCACATACGCCATTTGCCATTAAATTTATTTACCATCACTACATTTGCTAGCCAGGTGGTATGAGAAGCCTCCTTGATGATACCTACACTCAAA
The DNA here is from genome assembly GCA_022495995.1 of Adenophora triphylla var. japonica. NCBI lineage: Eukaryota > Viridiplantae > Streptophyta > Magnoliopsida > Asterales > Campanulaceae > Adenophora > Adenophora triphylla. Next base: position 30,654 of record JAFEMH010004683.1, on the reverse strand, counting down.
AGTTTTTGTACCTCAAGTTTGATCGACTCTTCTTTATCACGAGCAAAACTTCGTAGCTTCTGCTCCTTATGCTTCATGGTCGGATTGACTTCCAGCCTGTGGACAATGACCTCCTCCTTGATCCCTTTCATGTCTTCCACACGCCAAGCAAAAACATCACTGCTTTCTTCAATAGCTTGACAATCTTTGCTCTTTCTTCGGCTGACAACTGTCTAGCAATTTGAATTTTTTTGATCAGAATAGGAGGGATTAGTTATCACTGCTTCTAGCTGTAAGTACCCCAATCTGGATCACCCTCTTTTGAGCACCCGGGAAACACCGCAGACTCACTCAAACGCAGTCTCGAACACCCGGAACCCCCAAAAAACACTCAAGAACCCTCAAAAACCCTCAAAGGCCCAAAAAACCACGAACCAATCCAAGGGGGGCCTTTCTGGGACATAAAAACACAAAAGGACTTTTTGGAAATTATGCAAAAATTGGAAAAGCATAGAAGGTCCGTACGGACCTCTTTGCATGCTAAAAGGTCCGTACGGACCTCTTTGCTACCAGACATCATAATTACTAAATCCTCTTAAAGTCCACATTATTCCCTCAAATCTGGAAAACCAAATTTTTAGTTTTCATCTAAGGTCCGTACGGACCTTCTTGCACCAATTTGAAAACTATAAATAGAGGGCTCCCCCTCCCTCATTTCACACATCTCCCTCTTCTCCTCTCTCCCTAAGCCTTCTGGCTGCCCCTCTAAGTCCTTCCGAGGCACTCTCGGTCCCTTTCGGTTCCTTTCGAGGCCTTCCGAGCTCCCTCGCGGTGCTTCGAAGCCCTACCGAGCGCTCCCGAGAAGCTCCCGCGCTGCCCCGAGGCACTCTCGAGGTATCCTGAGGCCCCTCGTGGTACTCCGAAGCCTTGCCTGGTCTTTCCCGAGGCGTCCCGGCCCTTTCTGAGCCAAACCGACGATTTCGACGCACGCCGGAACTCTGCCCGAACGCAACCGACGATCCCGACGCACGCGGAACCTCTGCCCGAATCCATCCAACGATCCCAACGCACGCCGAAACTATGTCCGAGTGCACACTTGACAATCCCGAGGCACGCCGAAGCTCTGTCCGCAGACAACCGGCACATCCCGAAGCAATCCCGGTCCGTCCCGAAATACTATTCCATCCTCAAACACTATTCCCCAGCGGAAGACAGACACAAACCAATATTGGTAAGGCTTCCTTCCATTACTATTTCAATGCATTTCAATACGCAGTGTACAATGTAGACATCCGATACAGCATGCATTTTTAGAAAAAGTGACATACACACACACACACACAACATTTAAAGAAAGAAGGGGTACCGAAAGACTCGTTTTTACGAGGTGACTCAGGTGAGCTCTAATATTCTAATATTCTCTTCCCGAGAAATAACCTGTCCTCCGAACTCAAAAATCTCATCACACAAAAATAGTTTATTTTTTTTTAAACTGATGCCTTTTCTCAATGTTTTGGGCTTAATCAAAACGGCGTGGCGACTCTATAAGCAAAAACACAGCGAGACACTTCCACCCGACCAACGCAAAAAACGGAATGCCAGATGCCGGGGCGCAATCGCTGTGCCTCTCGGATCCGGGCAATTTCCAAGTGATGCGAGATGCCGAGGCCCGTGCGCGAGCCGGATCCGGGTAATTTCAGTTGGCGACTCCACTGGGGATATTTTTTTTAAAAAACTTTTTTTAAAAAAAGATTTTTAAAACGATGATGAGGGTCAAACTTTCATTTTACCCCTTTCTTTAACTGTTGTGTGTGTGTGCATGTGCTTTACTTTTTATTTAAAAATAAAAATAAAAATACAAAAAAATGCATCAATATACATCTGTGTACATACATTTAAAATTCTTCAAAAATTTCTGTTTTACTCAGAAAAAGAATTTTAGAAACCGCACACTACTCGCACTGTTGCCTCGGTACAACGCACGCTACTCGCACTGCTGCCTCGGTACACTGCACGCTACGCGCACTGCTGCCTCGGATACACTGCACACTACAACTCTCAATCCGGGGTGGTCTCAGTTGCAGTCCGTTTGGTCTTCCTAGGCCTCTTGGATGCGCACGGGATCATTCCAAACATCCCATCCTAGCCAAGTGTCAACCCTGCACGCTTGAGTCACACTCTGTCCAGACTCGGTTGGTTTTTACCCAGTCCGTTTCATACAGCCTGGATACATATCTGAAATTACCCGGGATTTCGCGCGAGGCGCGAAACGCGGTTGTCTTTCGCGGAGGATTGGTGTCTGAGACCTCGCTTCATGGGAAGGAAAAAAATGAGGAGTCGCCACGCGGTTTTTGTATTTTGAGCCCAAACGTTGAGAAACGGCTATTGAAAATGGTGTCGTTTTTATTGGTAGCAAAAACTTAGGAAAAAGCTTTGAAAATGGGGATCATTTTTATTGGCCGCAAAAACGAGTAAAAAGCTTTTAGGACCAGAGATTTTTATGTTCGGAGGTCACCTTACGTTTCGGGTAGAGTATTACGAGATCGCCTGAAACGCCTCGCATGACGAGTCTTTCTACCTTTCTCGAAATCGTGTGTGTGTGTGTGTGTGTTTTGAAATGGGGGCTTGAATGACAAGCTTAATCTTGGTTTGTATGTCAAACGTTGATTAGGTGACTTTGTTTGAAAAGACGAGCGTTTGAATGACAAACGTCGGTTTTGAGTTTGAAATGAGCGTATGCGTGGCAAACGTCGATTTTGAGACAGAAATGAGCGTTTGCGTGGCAAACGTCGACTTTGAGTTGAAAAGGAGTTCGAAGGTCGAACTCCGGTTTTTTGAACCGGAAATGTCATTGTTAACGATTTTTACGAGAAAAATGCGTATTAAATGATTTGAAATGTCAAATGGCGGCTTTTAGTTTGAAGATGAGCGTTTGGAGGCCAAACGTCATGTTGCGAGTTTTGAAAGAGAGTTCGACGGACGAACTCCGGTTTTGAACCGGGCATTACATTGTTAACGATTTTTACGGGAAAAATGCGTATTAAATGATATGCGATCAACGAATCGGGTTGCGACTCGGACTTTGAAAAGTAAATACTATCACGATCCAAACGGGTCGGACTTGTAAATGACAGTATTTAAAGCAGTGTCAACGGAATCACACGATCCGGAATCGTAAATGACGATCAACGAGGCCAATCGGCTCGGATTTGTAAATGACGATCAACGAGGCCAATCGGCTCGGATTTGTAAATGACGATCAACGAGGCCAAACGGCTCGGATTTGTAAATGACGGAAATTAAATAACGATCAACGGATCGATCGATCCAGAATTGGTAAATAACATAAAAGTAAACGGAACGGGGTCGGAACGCCGTTTTAACCCGTGATTACTTCTCTTACGGAAAGAGAAGAGGATCGAGGGGCTAAAACGTATCGGACCCCGTTAGACGGAGGCTTCTACATTTCGATAACGACGTTCGAAACGGTTGTAGCGACTGGCGCGTAAACCGAGACGGAACGAAAGATTTAGAGAGAGGGAGTTATACCTATGGCTAGGGTCAACTCCTTTGGCTCGGAAGGTGTGTACGGGACACATAAAGTGGTTCGAAAGGTTGTTTCGAAGTAGTAAGGGGCGTATTTGATCGAAATACGAAGGTTTCACGCGAATCGAGATAGAACGGAAGCTCGGAAGGGGTGAAATCAGTTTGGACCGTGGGGGTGGTGAAATTTTGGTGTAAAAATTCCTCCTTTTTTGGCTTTGACAGCCATTTCTATTTATAGGTGAAAAAAACAGTAGGAGTTCGGACGGACTTTGCCTGAATCCAGGGGGTTTTGTGGTATTTTGAGAATTTGGAGGACTTGCTGGCAATTTCAGAAAATGTGCACAGGGAGTCCGGCCGGACTTGGCTTGCAAATCAGGGGTATTTTGGTCTTTTGGTCTTGATTTGTGATTGAAGAGTGACTAGAGGGAGGTGGCATGGTTGCCATGTGCCCTCTGAGTCACCAGCCATGTGGGAGTTCGTTCCCCGGTCCCGGTTTTGTCCGTTTTTTAAAATAACAGTCCGGAAAATGTCCGAAATGCCCCCGGAAGGTGCCGGAAAATGCGTTTTTCAGGGAAAGCCATACTTTTACGTGAGATGACACGTGTTAAGTACGGTTCGACGTCGGGATGCACGGGGCATTCCCGAGACGTCTCGTTGGCACAGCAACGGGAAGTTTAACGAGTTCCGATTAACTTGGTGCGGGCCAGTTAACGGATTTCGGTTAACTTTCTGACGGATTTGGACGATTCGGATTTGGGTACTTACAGTTAGCCCCTCAGCGACGTCACTTCCGAAGGAGGTGGGGTCGTTGAAAAAGATAAGGATCCAAATCGAGATGTCTTACTTTGAAAGAGACCTGGGCGGTCAGCTGGCTGGACCCTTAGCGAAAAGGATTCCTACGTATCCCGAGCGGGAATCAAGCCGATCGTAGTTCGAAAGGGGGCAAGGTTCGCGCATGGGGACCTTGACCTGAGCGAGACATGTTAGGAGGCGTCTAAACCTGAATGAGACCATTCGCGAGGTACCTGTACCTGAATGGAGACTGTTGGGAGGCATCTGAACCTGGGACTTCTGAAACCTTCGAGGGCGTGTGGCGCCTCAAACCGGAGTTGCGATGCTGACGAGGGCGTGTGGCGCCTCAAACCGGAGTTGTGAGGATACATTTATCCTGTGACGAAGGCGTTCGTGCCTTGGGTGCTGGGCTTATTGCTGTTGCCAGGTTTATCCTGCTGGGGATGAGGTAACAATGAGGGGAACGGTTGTGTTAAACTGGCGTTATTAACAACACGGCGGGATCGACATTTCTTCTTTAGAATCCTGCTGGGGATGAGCATTCGGGCTTACCTTGATGGCCGAAGAGGGATTGTTGTGCGGGCTTACCTTGATGGCCGCTGAGGGATTGTTGCAAGGCGTTCGTGCCTTGGGGTTCGGGCTTATTGATGTTGCCGAGAAGACGAACAGCGAAGGTCTCGATAGAAGAGTGGAGGTCAGACCGCGAAGGTCGGGATTGACTGTTTGAGATCGGACCGTGAAAGGTCGCGATTGAGGATTGAAATCGGACCGTGAAAGGTCGCGATTGAGGATTGAAATCGGACCGTGAAAGGTCGCGATTGAGGATTGAAATCGGACCGTGAAAGGTCGCGATTGAGGATTGAAATCGGACCGTGAAAGGTCGCGATTGAGGATATGGGATCGGACCGTGAAAGGTCGCGATTGAGGATTGAAATTGGACCGTGGAAGGTCGCGATTGAGGATTGAAATCGGACCGTGAAAGGTCGCGATTGAGGATATGGGATCGGACCGTGAAAGGTCGCGATTGAGGATTGAAATCGGACCGTGGAAGGTCGCGATTGAGGATTGGAATCGGACCGTGAAAGGTCGCGATTGAGACTTGAAATCGGACCGTAAAAGGTCGCGATTAAGGATTGGAATCGGACCGTGAAAGGTCGCGATTGAGGATTGAAATCGGACCGTGAAAGGTCGCGATTAAGGATTGAAATCGGACCGTGAAAGGTCGTGATTGAGGATTGAAATCGGACCGTGAAAGGTCGCGATTGAGGATTGAAATCGGACCGTGAAAGGTCGCGATTGAGACTTGAAATCGGACCGTGAAAGGTCGCGATTAAGGATTGAAATCGGACCGTGAAAGGTCGCGATTGAGAATTGAAATCGGACCGTGAAAGGTCGCGATTGAGGATTGAAATCGGACCGTGAAAGGTCGCGATTGAGACTTGAAATCGGACCGTGAAAGGTCGCGATTGAGGATTGAAATCGGACCGTGAAAGGTCGCGATTAAGGATTGAAATCGGACCGTGAAAGGTCGCGATTGAGGATTTGAGTAATGGTGAAAACCATTAGGAATTTTAACGTCTGGAGACGAGCGTTAGTGAAAACTAACTGGGAATTTATCCTCGGGGGATAGGGTGTTAGAAATGTCTATCTGGGGAAATTTTATACTTTTGGGGGGGCCAAAAGAGGTAAAATTGGAACTGGCAAAAAAAAATTTCTGGTGCAGTAAGAGTCCGGCCGAACTTTTACTGAATTTGACCATGTCCTTTTCAGCGCCGAGGCCGAGGGAGGAGAGGCCATTTTCTTCCATAAATTCCGACGAGGAGGAGAGAAAGGAGGAGAGAAAATCCAACCCAAATTGTGAGATTTGCCCGTATTTGTGAAGGAAAATCGCTATGGAAGGTGATTTGGGACCAATGGCTCGCCACGGAAGGACCGATGACGAAAGAACTCGATTGGTTCGGACCATTCGAACCATTGTGCATCCATTGAATCCGACGGAGTTTTATCCGGCGAGGGATAGACACAACTCCAAGGATGGGATCAAGAGACAAGTAAGCTTTCTACAAATTCCATTAATTTTAAGAATGTGCATTCTTTAAATGTTAGAAATTTGTTTAGGAATGAACTTAGGGATTTTGGTGCCCGAATTGGGGCTTTTGACTTTGCCATGAATTGTTGTCGAAATTGACTAGGATGTAGTTCAATTGACACTATGGGTGGATGACATAAAAATTTTGGTTGCAAAATTCCATGTCTAGATGCATTTTCCAAAATTAAAGTTGCTTTAATTTGGGACGGAGTAAAATTTCGAAATGTTCGAAAGAGATTTGAAAGTTCCGGTTTAAACGGAGTTTTCGAAAGATTTTGAAAGTTCCGGATTCGACGGAGTTTTCGAAAGATTTTGAAAGTTCCGAATTCGACGGAGTTTTCGAAATGTTTTGAAAGTTCCGAATTCGACGGAGTTTTCGAAATGTTTTGAAAGTTCCGGATTCGACGGAGTTTTCGAAATGAGGAGAATATACGTAGGAAATGAATGAGAGCCGTATCTGCATTGCATCCTTTTGACATGCGTTGGTGCATTCTGTTGACGTTGCTTCTGTGCTGTTTGTCTGCAGGGGACAGGGACGGTTAATACCCACAACCAGAAGAGTCGGGGTGCTTTTGAGGCGGTGCGAGCATTGTGGGATATTATCCCGAACGTGGCTCGAGAGGGAGAGAGGAGTCCGTGGCAGCTGGTGCTTGACTCCGGGTTGGCTGGGTTCATCAGTGCTGTGGATGCGACAGCTGATACGCCGAGGGCCAGGTCCATGTATGTTGCTCTGAGCGAGTATTGGTGGGATACGACCCACACTTTCCATTTCAGATGGGGGGAGGCGACGGTGACTCCCACGGATTTTGCCGCTATCACTGGGTTGCCGACTTATGGCAACACGCTGGTGTGGGTTGATGGTTACACCCCTGAGCAGTTGTCGGGGCTGCTGGGTTTTGATATTACCGATGCCAGGGGCTTAGGCATTCGGTACAGGCCGATGGAGAGGCATCTGGAGGCGGGTGTCGCCGCTTATCTGGCTGGATCCTTGAGGATGACCGCGGAGCGCCTGGCTCGAGGGTTCCTTTGGTTTGCGCTGTCAGCGACTTTATTCCCGACTTCTGACACGTCCTGTCACTTCCCTTTGCTCGGGTCGCTGATAGACTTGGATGCCGTGAGGGGGTTCGCGTGGGGGGAGGCTGGACTGGCCGAGCTCTACCATTCCCTGGATAGGTTCTCGCGAGGAGAGGAGCACTCCTTTAGCTGCTTTGTTGGGTATGCATGTTTTAACCCTCCTATTTTTGTATTAGATTTGATTGATACCATAACCTCCTGTCTATTTTAAGGACTTTAGGACCCTATGTAATGAAGCTTAGACTTCAATTTTTTAGTTAAGTCCATTTTATAGATTAGGTTAAATTTACGCTTGAAGACTAGCACAAGACTCATTGGAATTGAGAGTTGCAGTTCAGAAGTTTCAAACCGCTCCTTCCAACCGCCCTAGCAAAACCGCCCTTAGCACTTGCTTGGTGAAATCTTATGTTTGAAACTACCCTTGAACTACTTCAGTGCAACCGCCTTATGATGAACCGCACCCTTGCAGTTCAACTTCAACCGCACTATGCAACCTCACTGGAGTTATCAACCGCACTTGTCAAACCGCCTATACTCCAGAACCGCTCCAATGATTGAGACTTGAAGTGAACCACCTTTTGTCATTATAATCCACATCAGCAATATCCAATGTCAACCACCTTATCTTGTCACGTGATTCAATGTCAGAAAAGATCTGCAAGGATCTTGAAAAGGTGACAGGTGTCTAAACCTCATTGCTTGCAGCTGGAGCATTATCAGCTTTATCTGCAACTACTGAACCAAAAGACAAAAGTGGTTGCTGTGGACCAATTAGAAAGCATCAAGTACTGTCCTTCAACAGCTGTGTCCAACGGCTATATTTTGGATGCTTGGGTATAAATACCCCCAATCTTCTCCATTTGAAGATAGCTTGAAAAATTGAGAAATTGCTGTGTTCATCAGAAGTTGAAGCTCTGCCCAGAAATTTATCAGTCCTTTGAATCTTCATCTTCATACTTCAAGAAATATTCCCCAGCCCAGAAATCAAGCCTTAACACATTCAAGAATCATTGTGCTCTACATCTCACAGATTTAAAGAGCCTTGATCTTGTTCTCACACACTCACCTCACTTGTTCTAATCACATAGATTAAACACTTGAGATACACTGGTTATAGTTTTGGATTTGTTCTTCATAGTAAAGATTTTATTGTACTTTGTAATCTATCAAATACTTAATATAAAATCTCTCTTAGAAATCCAAGACTAACCATCTTGGTAGTGGACGTAGATCGTTTATCGATTGAACCACTCCAAATAGCGTGTTCTTACTTTCTGCAATTATATTTCTTGTGCTTACTAATTATTTATCTTTGTCTCTGTTTGATCTTTATTTAGATATCCATTATTGTGAAATAGTGTTTGGAGTTAACAGTGTCAAAACCTCACTTGTTTGTAAACCGCACTTACCAACTACTTTATTAAAACCGCTTTACAAACCTCCTCTATCAAAACCACTTTATACTCTATAATTCCGCTGTGCATTTTACACTATCACTTGCAGTCTATTATCAAATGCAAGAGGATTTTGTAAGCAAGAGGTTTAGTTTTTTTAAAAGAGGGCAAAAAATTTTAAACAGCTATTCACCCCCCCTCTAGCTGTATTTTCACCCTTGTTGCCACCTTTGGGACCAACAAGTGGTATCAGAGCAAACACATTTTAAAACCACTGTTTTTCAAGCTTAACAGCTTGTGTGCCGATTCAATATGGCAACCTCAAAGACAATGACTACCGTTAACTATTCACACATTCCAATGTTGGATGAAGACCACTTTGACATCTGGAAGTGCCGAATGCTTATTCATTTGGAAACTATAGATGAAATGCTGGTGGAGTGCGTGATCAATGGCCCGTTAGTTCCAATGAAGGCCAACACAGATGCAACCACCAGTGCAACAATTCCAGAGGTCAAAAAGCCAAAAGAAGAGTGGTCGGATGAAGAGAAGAGATTAGTTGCCTTGGACAGCAAGGCGAGGTTCATCATTTATGGAACCCTCCCCGTATCAACTCTACAGAAAGTGATGTACCTCAAAACCGTAAAGCAGATGTGGGATGCCATAGAGAGCTACCTCGAAGGTGACGAAGAGTGCAAGGAAAACAAATTATACACTGTTGAAAGATCCTACAACAACTTCAACAGAAAATCCAACGAAACCTTGCGTCAAACCTACGATCGCTATGTTGAGGTAGTTAATGCTTGTAGATCTCTTGGTAAAACTTTAACCGATAAGGAAATCAATATGACTTTCCTATCTGCTTTAGGTTCTAGAGGGGTAAATAAGGCTACCTCTCTAGAAGACTCCAAAGTATTGGGTACTTGGTCGTTAAGTAACTTGTATGCCAATCTTAGAGTCTATGAACTTAAATTAAATCATATTGAAGAGATAGAAGGGAAAACCAAATCGCTTTCTATGTCCGTAGTGTAACATGAAGAGAAACCATCCACATCCAATCAAACCACTCGATCCTTCCATATCAACCTCATCACTCATCGAGATGGATGATGATGATTTTGCCATGTTTGTGAAAAGATTCCAAAAATTTAGAAAATCTTCAAAACCTCTCACAAAATCATTTTCAAAAGGCAAACCTCCTGCAACATTTTCTATGGCTGCAGATACAAAGAAGAAGAGTGACTTGGTTTGCTACAACTGTAGGAAACCTGACCACTTTGCATCTGAGTGTCCACAGCCTAAATATGAATACATGAAAAAGAAAACTTTTCCTTCGAAATTTTCTCATCGTAAGGGAATGGTTGCTGAGGAGGAAGAGAATTCCAAAGAATTAGCAACTTGGATTGAAACAGATTCTGAGGATGAAAGTGACGGTGAAACCGAAGAGGTTAACCTCTGCTTAATTGCAGAAGCTTCTGATGACTCGCATTCCGAATCATTTGAGTTGCACGATATGGAAGAAAAGGAGGTTTTTGCAAAACTTCCAAATTATAAATTGGATGATGATATTAAACTTACCCCTAGCATAAAGATAGGAAATTGTTCGTATTCACGTCCCATTTTCTCATCTAAAACTGCTCCACCTTCAAAAGCTATTCCAAAGAAAATTTTGAAAAAGGTGGTGGAAGAGGTTTCTCCCATGGAACATGAAAGGATGTTCAAGGAAGCTGAAATGGTGATCCATCAGTTCTCAAATCTTAAGAAAGCCTTAAGCTTAGCTCATGATGAACTTAATCTGTACAAGACGGAGAAAACCGTGATGAGGTCTCGAAATTTCTAATCTTAAGGACCAAATCAAACAGATGACTCCTCTTGCACGATCAAAACCGCATCCTTGAAACTAAGGTTCTTTGCCGACTTCAACTCCGGAATGATGACTTGGTAACCCAAATCAACGATCTCCAAAAGATTATTGATTCGTGGCTCAAGTCTCAATCCACCAAGGATAAAATCATGGACTTCCAAGTTCCTCCTGGAACTAAGGATGGTCTAGGGTTTGGATCTGAGGAAGAGGAGAAGTGTGCACCTCGAGTGAAAAGGATGAGGAATTTCCAGAACTAACTAAAGAAATTCCTAAGGGGAAGCATGCTAAAGGAAAGGGTATAGGACGACAAATTAATTATGTCTACCCTAAAGGAAAGCAATATGGAAAGAATTCTGTGTTGAAACCTAAGGATTCTGTGGAAGCAGCTGAAGAGGAAATGGCTTATGGAATTGGTCGCATACCTGCTCCAACCGCTCCTGGTGGAAAAGGTGGTGTTTCCAACTCCAGGTCTAACCGCGCATCTTCTTCGACCGCTCCTCCTGCCTTCAAAAGCAGGAATAGCGTTCCCAGGAAATACGTGGTCAAACCAAAGCCTGTTCCCTTTATCTCAGCCGGACTCTTAGCTGGAACTGCTCCTCCAAAACCGCTTCCTTGTCCCAAACCTCATGCAACTCCTAAGAAGAGTAAGGAGTTAGTAAAACGTCATGAAGTTTGTAGCTATTATAAATGTTCTGTGTGTGATGGTTTAGGTCACAAGGCTGCAGAATGCCTTTTGCGGTTCACATCCAATGCCAGGAAGAGTAAACCTCCTTCTGTCAAGCAGGTGTGGGTCGTAAAGGGTTGCTAACTTCAGGACCCAAGGAATAAAGGGGGACCTCGTTCTTAATGTTTACATTTCAGGTCCTCTGCTTCATGGCTGGTCACTCCAAGGATAATGAATGGTATCTTGACAGTGGCTGCTCAAGACATATGACTGGAGATAGATCATTACTTGAAGATGTCGTTGAAGCAAGTGGTCCATCTGTAACCTTTGGTGACAACAACAAAGGCAAGACCATTGGATATGGTGTTATAAGGAGAGGAAACCTAACCATTGAGAAGGTTTCTCTTGTTGAAGGACTCAAGCACAACCTCCTTTCAATTTCTCAATTTTGCGACAAAGGAATGCTTTGCAACTTCACGTCATCAAACTGCTTTATCAAAGATAGCATTTCCGGCGTCACCCTACTCACAGGGATTCGTAAGAGTAATATTTACATTATTGATCTAAATTCTGCATGTAGTATTACTAATCTCTGTTTTGTAGCCAAGAATGTGAGCGAAAATAGTTGGCTATGGCACAAGAGGTTGAGCCACTTGAACTTCAAGTATCTTGCAAAGATTGGTAGGGAAAACCTCGTTCGTGGTTTACCCAAAGTGGCTGACCACCATCCAGAGAAATGCAGTGCATGCCAGCTTGGTAAGCAGTCCGCGTCGTCTTTCACCAGCAAGACCGCTCCTTCAACTTCAAGATGCTTACAACTGCTTCACGATTTGTTTGGACCCGTAACCACTGCCAGCATTGGAGGAAATAGATATACCTTAGTGGTGGTGGATGATTACTCAAGATATACGTGGGTTGAGATGATGATTTCCAAAGATGACTGCTATGAGATTCTCACCGCACTCTTTAGACGGCTCCAAACTCAAAAAGAAGACGACATCGTTAGTGTTCGATCAGATAATGGAACAGAATTTAAGAACAACGGTGTTGCTCAGTATTGTGATGACCATGGGATTGATCACAATTTTTCAACCGCTGGTGTTCCACAACAAAATGGGGTTGTGGAAAGGAAGAATAGGACGTTGATTGAGGCTGGAAAGACAATGATATCTGAAGCGAAGCTACCTCAGTATTTTTGGGCTGAAGCAATCAATACCGCATGCTTCACTCAGAACCGATCCCTCATCAACAAAACCTATAACAAGACTCCCTATGAGCTTTGGCGAGGAAGAACCCCCAACATTGCATTCTTCAAGATCTTTGGCTGCAAATGTTTTGTCCTCTACAACGGAAGAGAAAATAGAGGTAAATTCGGAGCCAAGGCCGACGAAGGTATTTTTGTTGGGTATGCTAAACATTCTAAAGCTTTTCGCGTTTTCAATAAAACTAGTTTAAAAATAGTAGAGTCTGTCCATGTTACTTTCGATGAGCATTCTCTCCTTGAGCCACATTTGGCTCCAAATGTTGCTGATGATTTTGTTGAGCATAATGAAACAGGTGAACCTCAAACCGCACCTGAACCTCAACCTCAAAATCCAGCACCCTCAACTGACCTTCCCTCAAACCGCACCTCTCAAACCGCACCTGAAGTTCCTACTCCAGATGCAACTGCAAGGGAAGAAGAAGTTGAAAATTCCCCTATCCAGCTTATAGAACCTCTTCGTCAACTTACCTTCCATGACTTCGCTGAAGGATCTAACGATGTTCCAATTGAAGATCTTCAGCAAACCTCAGTCCAACCAGACTTACCCCCGGAGGTTCGTGAAGTCAGCAGTCACCCTCTCACAAATGTGATTGGTGATCTGTTTTCCGGTGTTCAAACAAGGAGATCAAATTATGACGAACATACTTCTCTTTTATCTCAAGTTGAACCCAAGAAGATTGATGAAGCACTCCAAGATTCCAGTTGGGTCGTTGCTATGCAAGAAGAACTCAACCAGTTTGAAAGATGCAAGGTCTGGACTTTGGTGCCTAGACCTCAGGATCAAGGAGTGATAGGAACTAAGTGGGTATTTAGGAATAAGATGGATGAGAATGGAAGCATCACTAGGAATAAAGCAAGGTTGGTTGCACAAGGATATAGGCAAGAAGAAAGAATCGATTATGACGAAACCTTTGCTCCAGTTGCAAGATTGGAAGCTATCAGAATCTTCTTAGCCTACGCCTCTTTCAAGCATTTCAAGTTATATCAAATGGACGTAAAGAGTGCATTCCTCAACGGCGAACTGCAAGAGACCGTGTATGTTGCCCAACCACCTGGATTTGAAGACTCCAAATTTCCCAATCATGTCTACAAACTCCAAAAAGCTTTGTATGGACTTAAGCAAGCTCCAAGGGCATGGTATGGGACTCTTTCTAAATTTTTACTAGAAAAAGGATTTAAACGCGGTAAAATTGATACAACTCTTTTTATTGCCAAATATAATGAGCATACTTTACTTGTTCAAATATATGTCGATGATATTATTTTTGGTTCTACTAATGAGTTACTTTGCAAGCGTTTCGAGAAGCCAATGAAAAGCAAGTTTGAGATGAGCATGATGGGAGAATTAACATTCTTCCTCGGGCTTCAAATCAAGCAATGCGAAGAAGGTATTTTCCTCAGCCAAGCCAAATACACCAAGGAGTTAATAAAGAAGTTTGGATTAGAAAATGCTAAAGCATATGATACGCCTATGGCCACCGGCAATAAGCTAGATAAGGATCTCAAAGGTAAGAAAGTTGATCAAACTTTATATCGAGGTATGATCGGCTCATTACTTTACTTAACTGCTAGTAGGCCCGATATCATGTTTAGTGTCTGTGTATGTGCTCGCTACCAAGCAGATCCTAGAGAAGCACATCTTATTGCAGTCAAGCGTATAATCCGCTATTTATCTGGAACCACTAACCTTGGACTTTGGTATTCCAAAGATTCGAACTTCGATCTTGTAGGTTATTCAGATGCAGATTATGCAGCTTGTACTATTGATAGGAAAAGCACTAGTGGTACTTGTCATTTCCTTGGAAATAGACTAGTTGCTTGGGCCAGCAAGAAGCAAGCTTCAGTTTCAGTGTCTACCACAGAGGCTGAGTATATTGCTTCGGTAGTTGTTCTTTGTCAAATCCTTTGGATGAAGCAGCAGTTGGTAGACTATGGAATCCATGAAGGGAATTGCCCCATCATGTGTGACAACACTTCAACAATTTCAGTCTCCAACAACCCTGTCATGCATTCCAAGACCAAGCATATTGATATCAAGTATCATTTCCTCAAAGACCATGTGGAGAAGAGGAATATCCATTTAGAGTATGTGGGGACAGATAATCAGATTGCTGACATCCTCACCAAGGCTCTTGACTCCAAGAGGTTTTCCTTCCTCAGAGGAGAAATGGGTATGCTTGAACTTAAATAAGTCCATTCCTTTTATTGACTAACTTGTGTGTTGAGTTTAGGTTGTATTTCTTATTGAAAATTTCAACCACACCATTGTTGAACCGCGTTCATTCAAATCGCATGAGTGGTCAACCGCCTCTGCAGCCAACCGCTTATTCCCAACCGCATGCTGCTTATGACCGCTCCATCTTCAACCGCCTTCAACATATGGTATTTTCAAAATCAGTTTTAATTCTTTTCTTAAGCTTTAAAGAAGCTATGCGGTTTTAAATTCTTTTCAACCGCACTGCCACGTGGACTCAAGGTAAGTTCCTTATTTTCATTTTAGTCCATATTTTGACATAAGGGCATTTTTGCAAATGTTTTCCCACGTTATTTCAAAATTTAAATACATTTAATGCAAAGGGCACATTAGCATTTAAAGCTCTCTTGTCAGCCGTCATTGACAAAAGAGAAGAAGATGAAAGGGTGCAAACAGAGAAATGATTTCTTTTATGGGAAAATTAAAATGTATTTTCAACTGTCCTTTGTTTGAGAATGTTCCTATAAATAACTACCAACCCTTACAATTTCAACCTTTCCAACTCTGTCATTCTCTGCACCGTGTACCTTCCTACCAAACCCATCTTCTCTCTCTCTAAAAATCTTCAATACTTCATCTTTATTTCTTGAATCTTCAATGGCTCCCAAAGCACCATTCACTGATATGGTATGTGTTCCTTAACTACATCTCTCTTTATTTCTGCAAATTACTCATGAATCCGCCATTTTTAGACATTGAAGCTTCGAAAACCCTTGAATGAAATTTTGTTCATAACTGCTTTATTTGTTGATCATTTTGCATGATTTTAGTTGGGTTTTGCTCGGATTAACTGTTAGATTCTTTATATGTAATTTATTTTACGATCAATCAACGATTTGAGCACTGATTTTGGATTTTAAGTTTATGTCATTCGAAAACCCATTTGAGTGTTCTTGCTTTTTCATGGTGATTAGAGCAAAGTATGAATTTTTAATGCTATATTGTTACTCTACTGCTCAATGTGATCATTTTGACATGTTATTTGTTGATTTTGGTGAACTTTTGTTGAATCTCTGTTCTTGGTGTTCTAAGTGTTCTTCGTGTTCATCATTGTCTTCAACATGACTGTTCATATGCCTTGATAAAATTGTCACATGTTTTGGTTCACTTGATTTTCAAAATCTGTTTCTCATACTTAGAATAAATTTGGCTTTTGAAACATCAACCGCATTCCCAATTGAGAACCGCATGTATTTTTATTTTATTTTAAAACCGCATCCTCAATTGAGAACAGCATGCAGTTTTTATTTTAGAACCGCATGGTCTCTATGAACCGCATGCTCTTCATGAACCGCATGATATTTCAAACCGCATGCCTGTTAGCTATTTTAGTTATTCTTTTGAAACCGCATGCTAAGTTTGTTTGAGATATTACTTAGTATATAGGCTGGACACCATAACCTTCCTCTCTAAGCACCGCTTGCAGTGTGGGATAAACTTGGATTACAATGCCACGTACTAGTATTATCTCTTACATATTTTCTAAATATCTTGTTGTATTCACAAGTCACTTAAGGTTTGGAGTTCTTCACTTTTTCAACCGCATCAATTGCCAACCGCATGGATGCCCAAACCGCCTGTGTATTGTGAATCACTTTTTGGATCTAAACCCTTTGTTTCATTTTGTAGGATCCTAAATTCTTTATTCCAGGCTATGAGATCAATGAGCCTGAGCTCCAAGGAGATGCTCTTGGTAGAGAGATGATCAGAAGACTCAGTACCTCTGGAATCCTCCCTCTCTTCAACAAAGGCCAATCTTATATCATTCCATCATTTGTGGATCAATTTTATGCCACCGCTATTCTAGGAGATAGAAAATTATCTGATGGAACCGTGATCAAATGCCTGGAAGCTGATGTTGAAGGCTTCAAGATTTCCATTGATCATTTGGATATTCGAAGCACTTTTGGATTTCATGTGTCAGGATGCCCCATGGAGGTTGATCAGGAAGTGTTGGATGCAACCGCTCAGTCAACTGTCAATCTGACCTCTCTATCTGGTTATTACAAGAAGAAGGCAAGGAGGGAATTTGGTGAATTAATGAGCCACTTGGGCTATTTAGTAGGGTTGTCTGTATGTGGGAAAACTGGCAACCACAACAACTTCACTACTACTGCAATGGACTTCTTCTTTGTGCCATTTATAATGGAATTAAGTTGAATTGGCCCAAGATTCGATGAAGGAACTGGCTAGCTCCATTGATGCTTATCAATCCAAAATCAAAAATGAACACCAGAGATGGAGACCATTCTGCAGGCTCCTAACCGCGTTGTTCACAAGCTATCAACACTTGGAGGATCTCAGACTCTCAACTCCTGAGTTATCAGTACCAATGGGTGAAGGTGACTCCCTTGGAACCAGGGTTTGTCACAACTTCAGATACTCATTTGGAGATACCCAGTACAAATTTCTATATGATGCTGATACTCTCAACCCCAAGGAGTTCTATGTTGAAATGTCTCCAGCAACCGCGGTTACTGCTCTAGGAAAGGCAATTAAGAAGGCCTCTAGAAAGAAAAACATTGTCCTAGAACCGCGAGACCAAGAAGCCAAGGACCGCACCAACTCAACCACGTGTTCAAACCGCAAGTCTTTGGTCCAAGTGCTAAGCCTCGGAGAAATTTGTTTTGAGAGATGAACCAGATGAGGAAGAAGAAGAAGAGGATGCTGGAATAGCCCCTCTTATCAAGAAGGCAAAAACTGTGAAGACTGCTACTGCCAATCTCTCTGAAGAGGATAAAGTTGCTTTTTACAAAGCAAAAATTGACAAGTTGGAGAGAAGGGCAGCATTGAAGAAAGTTGCCAAGGGTAAGCCATCTACTTCTCAACCGCATTCTCAACCGCAAGCTCAAATTCAACCTCCTGTTCAACCGCAACCCCAACCGCAACCTCCTCCTCTCTCCCAACCGCTTCAAACTCCTCCAACCTCACCTATTCGAACCTCTTCCCCAATTCCTACTCAACACCTTTCTCCTTCCAAATCTCTTTCTCCCAAACCGCTCTCTCCTTCACCACCTCCCAAGATTGCAACCACTCAGGGGGAGAATCCCAAGAAGAGGAGATTCAAACAAATGGCCAAGAAAACAACTCCTCCAAAGAAACACTATCTTCACACCATTGCCAAATCCAACATCAAAATACCTGGTGAAACCTCCTCATACTTTGATAAATCCTCCTCCCAATCCAATTCAAATTCATCATCCCCTTCTGAATTTCAAACCCCTCAAAATCAAGCCACCTCAAATCCCAAAGCCTTCACTGCATGGACATCCAAGCCATCCGAGGCCCCGGCCCATTCAACCTCTAGACTTAGAACTCCAACTCCTTTACCACAAAATTCACCCTTACACCATTCATCCCCTCATATATCAAACCGCACCCATAAATCCCCTTCCAAATCACCTATCTCTTCCCCACAAAAATCTCATTCAATTTATTCTAACCCAATCACCTCAAATCCTCCTACTACTTCTATTCCAATCCCAACCACCCCAATATCAACCGCGCCAATCCCAACCACCCCAACCTCAACCATGCCAATTCCAACTACCTCTATTCCAACTACCCCACTTCCAACCGCACCCATTCCTACCGCCCCATCTACCTTACCACCAACTCTACCCATCTCAACTCAAACCTCATCCCCTTATACAGTTCCTGCCTCACGCATTTTCCAAACCCTATTGTCTCAAATACCTCAAACTGCTCCTCCTACCTATTCTGAACCGCCTCCTTCCTTCACCTTTATTCCCTCATCATCAACCGCTCCTCCACCCTCTGACTACTCCCAAATCCTTTCCACCCTTAATCTTATTCAGTCCCAACTCCTCATAAACCAAGGCCACATTATCAAGCTGACCGCTTCTAATGCCTCCCTTTAGCTTCCAATCGCTCCCTTCAGAAGCTTGCTGAATCTCAATCCCATCTGATTGCCTCTCAAACCCTTCAAATGGCTGATCATAGGAACTCCCTCAAGAGTTTTGCTCAGAGGCTTGATGCCATTAAGGGGGAGAAGGACTTAGCAAACATTGTCAAATCCTCAGCTGATTCTTGCTTTGAAGGATTCAAGAAAGAGTTATCTGAAGGTGTCATTCAAATTCAATCATTTGGAGATTCTGATCTCAAGGAAATGATATCCCAGCTTGCAACCTCCTCCAAAACCGCCTTTGATTCGCTCCAAGCTGAATTCCTTAAAACTGTCAATTCCCAACCGCCTACTTCTCAAGACTTTCAAACCGCCTTGAATGCGGTTGAAGCAAATGTCCTCCTGGAAATTGATAATGTCAAAGAGAAGCTGGAGATCAAAACAAATCCCTTGATGATGCCTTGATGGCCAAGCTGAATGAGGTCAAGGATGAATTCAATGACCGCCTTGAAAATATCAAGTTAGGATTCACCACCAAACTTGAAGCCACGATCGATGAAATTTGAAATCCTCTATTCAAGTGACTGTCAATCTTGACCCTTTGTACGAAGCTCTTGCTACTCGGACCGCAGCGGTTCAGGGGAGGTTCACACATTGTACAACTCTTTGAACTCCTCCTTTCACACTTTAATAGATGATCTAACTGCTCAAGTATCAGATACCTCCAAGGCAGTCTCTGATGCCAATCTCAAAATTGATTCTCAAGAAAATATCTTAGAGAGATTGGTGACCGCTCAAAGAAGGACCGCGAGAAGAGGTGAGAAGAATTAGAAAATCACTGAAGTACGAAACCTCTACATCAAATCTTGCCGGGAACCACGAGATCAACCAACCGCGGCGGCAAAGCAAGGTCAAGAACCGCATCAACCTTAAACCGCTTTTGCTCTGTATTTTTGGTAAACTCTTTTGTTTGTTGGACCGCACTCTCATTGTATTTTCTTTTGTCCAACATTTTTGTAACCCCGTAATTTTCTTTCATTCTGTTTTGTAATCACTTGAGGAATTAATGGAAATTGCATCATGGTTCCAAAACCTTGTTCATATCAAACCGCTTGTTTGTAGAACAATGAAACCTCTTATGGTTTTAAACCTCATTCAAATATTTTTCAACTTAAAATCATATTTTTTGAATTGAAGTTTAAACATTCGATTTAAACCGCACTTTGAACTTAAACTCATATTTCTTAAGTGCCTTTGAATGCATTTCTCTACTTTCCATATTGTAAGTTTTTATCTCTTAGAAAGTATAGAAATCTATAGCTTAAGCTAAGTGTGTGCATTGACTTGGGACATGAATTACCATGTTAATTCTTATGGACATGTTTTTACCAAGTACAATGTTTGCTTTAGTTATAGTAGGTAATGGCATCAATCAAATAGGGGGAGATTGTTGGGTATGCATGTTTTAACCCTCCTATTTTTGTATTAGATTTGATTGATACCATAACCTCCTGTCTATTTTAAGGACTTTAGGAACCTATGTAATGAAGCTTAGACTTCAATTTTTTAGTTAAGTCCATTTTATAGATTAGGTTAAATTTAGGCTTGAAGACTAGCACAAGACTCATTGGAATTGAGAGTTGCAGTTCAGAAGTTTCAAACCGCTCCTTCCAACCGCCCTAGCAAAACCGCCCTTAGCACTTGCTTGGTGAAATCTTATGTTTGAAACTACCCTTGAACTACTTCAGTGCAACCGCCTTATGATGAACCGCACCCTTGCGGTTCAGCTTCAAGCCGCACTATGCAGCCTCATTTGGAGTTATCAACCGCACTTGTCAAGCCGCCTATACTCCGTAACCGCTCCAATGATTGAGACTTGAAGTGAACCACCGTTTGTCATTATAATCCACATCAGCAATATCCAATGTCAACCACCTTATCTTGTCACGTGATTCAATGTCAGAAAAGATCTGCAAGGATCTTGAAAAGGTGACAGCTGTCTAAACCTCATTGCTTGCAGCTGGAGCATTATCAGCTTTATCTGCTGACCTCTTGAACCAAAAGACAAAAGTGGTTCTTTGTGGACCAATTAGAAAGCATCAAGTCTTGTCCTTCAACATTTGTGTCCAATGGCTATATTTTGGATGCTTGGGTATAAATACCCCCAATCTTCTCCATTTGAAGATAGCTTGAAAAATTGAGAAATTCTTTGTGTTCAATCGAAGTTGAAGCTACGCCCCGGAAATTCATCGGTCCTTTGAATCTTCATCTTCATACTTCAAGAAATATTCCCGGCCAAATCAAGCCTTAACACATTCAAGAATCATTGTGCTCTACATCTCTGATTTAAAGAGCCTTGATCTTGTTCTCACACACTCACCTCACTTGTTCTAATCACATAGATTAAACACTTGAGATACACTGGTTATAGTTTTGGATTTGTTCTTCATAGTAAAGATTTTATTGTACTTTGTAATCTATCAAATACTTAATATTAAATCTCTCTTAGAAATCCAAGACTAACCATCTTGGTAGTGGACGTAGATCGTTTATCGATTGAACCACTCCAAATAGCGTGTTCTTACTTTCTGCAATTATATTTCTTGTGCTTACTAATTATTTATCTTTGTCTCTGTTTGATCTTTATTTAGATATCCATTATTGTGAAATAGTGTTTGGAGTTAACAGTGTCAAAACCTCACTTGTTTGTAAACCGCACTTACCAACTACTTTATTAAAACCGCTTTACAAACCTCCTCTATCAAAACCACTTTATACTCTATAATTCCGCTGTGCATTTTACACTATCACTTGCAGTCTATTATCAACTGCAAGAGGATTTTGTAAGCAAGAGGTTTAGTTTTTTAAAAGAGGGCGAAAAATTTTAAACAGCTATTCACCCCCCCCCTCTAGCTGTATTTTCACCCTTGTTGCCACCTTTGGGACCAACATGCTTCACGCCTGTCTTGGATGTAAGTTTACGTACTTTTTCTCTTCCTTGCCTCTTTTATGTACTCGTATGTATACGCTTTGTAGTGACATAACTTTCCATTCTCTTGGCGGTGTCACGGTGCTATGAGGTGTTCGGTCTGCAGGATTGGGACATCAAGGAGCCGTACCGACCCCTATTCCACTGCCATCTTTGGTTTGGCGGAAAGAAAGCGAAAGAGGGCGGTCTCTTCGAGAGTTGGCACTCGAGTGTCATACGAGGAGGTGTCTCGTGCACCGAACCGGGAGTTCTACGAGAGGATCCGGTTGACCTGGTGGAGTAGGTTCGATGCCGTCGCTATTCGGATTGCTAGCGAGACTACACGGCGGCGGAAGCTCCTGGTGGGACTTCACTGCGATGCCATGTATCTGGGCGAGAGGGTGACTCGTCAGCATAGGCCGGGGTCCCTTCCCTTGGTGCCGGTGGATCCTCCGATGTACATGCATCATCCCCGAGAGATCTTGATGGATGAGCTGGAGGGGTACATACAGGGCGTGTACTACACCGAGTACATCATAGCGGGGGCCGCCTATGATGTTTTCTTGAGGATGAGGCTGAGGAGCCCGCGGTGCGGCATAGAGAGGCGAGGTCCTGGAGGTCCTCGAGATTTTCCGGTCCCACGAGCTAGAGTTTGGCGTACGAGGTGGATGGTTCGCGTGGCGACTTGTGATCCCGCTCCCGGGCCGAGCCGAGACCACGATACGGGTGACCCTAATGCTTCGGTGAGCACCTTTTTGGTTTTACGCATTTGATAGTAGTATTACGCAAGTGTTGCATCCGTACTTTACGCTTGTCTTCGATGACTTTCTGGTTCGCAGGTGTGCGGCCGTACGTACAACGACGCCGCGAGGGCGAGGTGGACGGGTGGTCCGCCTACGCTAGGAGACTCGTGGAGTTTATGCGGTGCGGTTCCGGAGGAGCGTGAATGTCCGTGATCGGGGCCGTCTAGGTCGAGAGATTCGCTGCTCCCACAGGTGGTGGGGAGGGACTTTACACGGGGGTTCGGCCGGTTCGCGGGCGGAACGGCTGGATTTGGAACTCCTTCTTACGCGCACTCGGGCGCGAGAGGGGGAGTCCTCGAGTTCGCGTACTCAGGAGGCCTTTTGCCTATTCCCAGTGGAGGAATTTGGCGAGTTCTGTTTGCGACGGATCCGGCGGCGGAGCGGTGCGTCGAGTGCACGGATGACGAGCAGGACTCGAGTAGTCCTATTTTCTTGCTTTCTTTCTTTCTTGCTTTGTTTAGACAAAATGCATGTATTTGTCGGGAACAAATTTGATTTGAACTGCATTTGCAAAAAAGGCGCCCAGTGGGGCGGAACACATCTTCGCATATTTATTCTGTGATCACCTACATTATTTTTGGCAAATAAGGAAGTAGGTTAATCAAAAATAAATAAAATGAGAAATGCATTAAAAATTGAACGGGTCAAAAATTAAGCATGTATGCACTAATTATTAATTATTTGCCTTTGTTGCACGAGCCGGGCGGAAGGGATGCGATATTGGTTGAATGAAACCATGGGCGACGCAGATTTCTTAAAGGTGAACAGGGAGTTGTTTGGAAATGTTTCCAATTTAGGGAAGGTTGCAGAGTTGACCAAGTCAGCTGCAGAGGGAGTCGGCCGGACTTGGAATGAATTTCCAGATTCTTTAAATTGCGGTTTCGGCTTTGCAATTGGTTAAGAAAGCTGCGCATAGTTTTTGATCATTAAATTTGAATTCTCTCAAACTTCAAGGTTCCCTTCATTTTCATGGCTCCCTTTCCCAAGTTATCGTCTCGAATGCAAGAGCGATATTTGGACAACTTTCGATCGTGGGTGCGGAACCACACGAGGCGGAGACAAAGGGTTTTTCGAAGGTACATTACGGGATTAAATCTGTTTGGGCTTTGAAGGAGCTCATGCCGAGATTGGGATCTTTTGAGAGCCGCGTCTCGCCTTACGGGACGTACGGAGGAATGTGTACGGCTTTTCGTACAACGAAGTCACTCCTACGTTTGAAGATTTCCGGGCCATGCAGGAGGACACGAGGCGTAACGGCTAGTTCTTCCATATCTTTGGTGGCATGGCCCTTTGTTGAAAGCTAGTGTCTTTGTTTGGTATCTCATTTGGAGAAGCATACGGGATCTTGTCACAGGATACCGATTACGTTGACATTTTGGGAGCCAGAAAGATTTGCGGAGCGAGGGGAGCATCTTTTCGTGGGATGCGTTTGCTACGTGCGCGATTGCTACTCTGTTCACATTCACGTCTGCGGGGTGTGTGCCATCACGGTGTCTGGACTGGTGAGGCGCCGAAAGTGGGGAGACATCGTGCTTGGGTCTTGGGCGAGACGTTCACGAGCATAGGTCGGATGGCGGCCAGGTATCCGAATTACATGTGGGGAGGGAGTCCCGCTATGCTTACCATGTGGTTGAGGGAGAGGCTACGAGATGATGCACGAGGTGCCAATGTCTTGTGGCGCTTGGTCTTTCTCTCGACGTCCTCCGGTGATAGGGGGCGATCGAGCCGAGCTGGAGCTACGGATGGCCGAGACTCCACACGCATCACTTGCGATGGTGGGTTCCCATTGGAAGTTACTGAGACTTGTAGGACCACTCGGGAGGGTCTGTTGGTTGTCGGAAGTGTCGGGGCTGTCTCAGGACGTCTTTCTATATTCCATCATTGGTTCTAGCGGCGATGCAGTGGGCGGGTGCCCTTGGCCCGATACGAGTTATCTTTGCTACCTTTGAGGTGGGATCTCTGCGGATGGAAGATCCTTCGACGCTATTGCTGATCACCCGGTGGTGGCAATACACGTCCTTTCCTGCCAGGGGTTCTCTTTCATCGGAGAGAGGGCACTGTTCTGTCGACGCTTGATATCGAACCGGTATGAAGAGTGTATAGGGGAGACACGAGATGGCTATCTTGTGGAGACGGAGTGAGGTTGAGTGCGATCACACAGACCGGCTCGACCTTGAGAGGACCGAAGCAAGGGCTAACCACAGGAATCGTACTGGCGATGCCATGGCAGATTATGAGACAAGTGCTGATTGGGAGGCCAATCAAAGCACTGTGATGATGGCTCGAAGCGAGGCGGCTCGAGACAGAGCTATAGAAAGGGCTGCGTTGACAGCCACAGGCTTGACGGAGGCGTCGGGAAGAGTTCCTGAGCCAGGTAGAAGGCCTACCGGAATATTTCCTGTGAAGGTGAAGAACACTCGCCGGGGAAAAGGGAAAGGGAAGAAGGATGAAGGACCTAGTACGGGAAACTAGGTTGACCTTGCTGTCCAGAGTATCCACCCATTGTCATTTTTTATTTTTATTTTATCCACCCATTGTCATTGCAGACACATTAATTGATTAATGTTTTATTGTAGTTTTGCTAGCGTGTAGCGAGTCAAGAGTTGACCGTGCTTGAACTCATCAAATAATGTTTTAACCGTTATGAATTTGTAGGTTAAATGAAAAGAGTTTTTCGAAACACAAGCAATTGATGCTTATTGTATTTTTTTTGTTTTTTAGACCGAACCAATGATGGCTGCCTACGTTCCCCTTTTACAATTGGACTAAGGGGCTCGGGTCACCGTAGTTCGACACTTTAGAGTGAATTTGAGAAAAACAAAGACAAAAGAAGTGCGACTGCCTTTTTTACGGATCATTAGCGGGAATGTATCCGAGTTGGGTATTACTCTTTTAGCACTTTTAATTTGCGAGGGCGGTGTATGGGGAAGGAGAGTTGACTCATGCTCTTCCTCAAACGAAGTATCTGCGGAGCTTGCTTCCGTTCACGGGGTTAACGAAAGGGTTCCCATCCAAGTCTGCTAGTTTCATGGCTCCTCCGGAGAAGATTCTTTGTACCACGAACGGTCCTATCCAGGTAGGCTCCCACTTTCTGAGGGGATTGGTCTGCGTAGGAGGCTTTTCCTTTAGCACCAAGTCGCCTTTTCTGATGTCTCGTATCTTGACTTTCTTGTCGAATGCTCGTGCCATTCTGCTTTGGTAGGCTCGAGTATGTTCCATGGCTTTCAATCTGCGCTCGTCGAGTAGAGCAAGTTCGTCGTGACGGCTCTGTAGCCATTCGACTTCATTGATCCCGTTTTCCAAGAGGACTCGGAGGGATGGAATTTCCAATTCCACGGGCAACATTGCTTCCATTCCGTAGGTAAGCGCGAACGGAGTCTCCCCTGTGGCGGTTCTGACTGATGTTCTGTATCCCCAGAGGGCTAGATGTAGCTTTTCGGGCCAGTCCCGACCTCTGGTGGTCATCTTTCTGATTATCATGGCGAGAGTCTTGTTGGCTGCCTCTACTGCACCATTGGTTTGTGGTCTGTAAGGAGAAGACTTGTGACGTGTGACTCTGAATTCGATCAGTAGTTGGTCACAATCTCCTTCGAAGTGAGTCCCATTGTCGGAGATGATCTCGTTGGGCACTCCGTATCGGCACATGATGTTCTCTCGGATGAACTAAACCACCTTCTTAGAATTCAGTACCTTGTATGATCTGGCTTCTACCCATTTGGTGAAGTAGTCGACTGCGACTAAAATGAACTCGTGACCATTGCTCCCTGGAGGAGTGATCTTGCCGATGACGTCGATTCCCCATGTGGCGAAAGGCCATGGCGTAGTCATGCAATAGAGTTCGTGAGGTGGGATGTGATTGAGGTTGGAGCAGATTGACATTTGTCGCGACTTCGGACGAGCTGGATGCGATGTCTGTTTCCATTGATATCCAATAGTATCCCATACGAGAGAATGATACTGTCAATGCTCGGGCGTTCATGTGCGGACCGCAGGTTCCGTTGTGAACTTCATTCATTAGCTCCCTGGCTTTTTCTTTGTTTACACACCGAAGGAGTGGCCCTTGGTGGCGCTTCTTGTATAACATACCCCCCAGAATGACGAAGTGGGATGCCAGGCGTTTTAATGCCATCATGTTTTTGGCTTTGATCCCTTCTCTGTATTTTCCATCTTCATTTGTGAAGGAAGCTTCTCAGCTTTGGAGGTGCTGGTAAATCTGATTGTACCGGGGTTCGTCGATCGTTTCTTTTTCTTTTTCGATCTCACAGCAATAGGCGGGTGTTTCCGTGCGCCTGTTCTCGAGGGGTTCTTTTTGCTTTCCCATCGGGAATTTCGACAAGAGAGGCGAGGTTGCCGGGCATACGCGAAGCGGTTCCTGTCTCTTGGCAAATAGTGAAAAGAGATGTCCTTGGGCCGAGCAATGAGCTCCTCCATGTACGAGTGGTACTTCGAAGGCCGAATCTACCGTCTTCCATTTGTTGGACACTTGATTGATGATCCAAATGCCGAGTCTCCATATACATCCAACTGCGAGATGTTGCGCTCGAGGGCGGCTTCCAAAACCTCGTGCGGGCTTCGTATTCATGCTGCATTGTTGGTTGCTTCAAAATTCGGCTTGATGGCTATGGGAGTATGCTCGTCCTTGGGATCGACAAGGAGCATTCCAATGCCGTTCCCTTCTTGTTGGCTGCCCCATCGAAGAAGAGTTGCCGGCGATTTGCTGTTGTCAAGTGAAAAGATTCCGTCGTCAGGAAATTGCGGATCGGGACCCTTAGGTTCCTTTGCTCGAGAAGTCGGCAAGCATACGCCATGACTATACCCTTTGTTGATTTTGTGACCATGTACTTGATGTCGAACTCGGCCCGGGAAGAATGACCACTTGGCTAGCCGCATTGATAGGGATGGCTTGTCAGAGAGATATCGGACGGGGTCCACTTTGGAGACCGGAGGCCGAATGCGCCCGCATGTAGTGTTTCGGTTTCCCGACTACCCATACCAAGGCGGTACAAGTTTTCTACGATCTTGAGTAGCCGAGTTCACTTCCTTGAAGCTTAAAACTACGAAGTAGATTGCATGCTCAACCTTGGAATCTTTGTGTTCTTGTGCGCATTGCTCAGATTGACGTGTACATTGCGTCGATACAGGAGTAGTGGCTTATCTTCATGTGGCGGGCACATAATTGGGGGATTAACCAAGTAGGTCTTGATTTTCTCAAAAGCCGTTTGGCACTGGAGTCCCATTTGATGTCGGCATTCTTTTTCATCGGTTTGAACATGGGCTCGCAGAGAAGATGTCAAGTTGGTTAATGAAAGCGGCGCGATGTAATCTTGAAGTCTTCCCATGAAGCTCTTCGCTCTGTCGGGGTTTGAGCGGCTTCATGTCGATGATAGCCTTGATCTTCTTGGGATCGGCTTCGATACCTCTTTACGTAACCATGTACCCCGATACCTTGCCGCGCTTGGCCGAAGGTGCACTTTGCCGGAGTTTAGCCTCATGGAGTGCTTTACGAGTCTGTTGAAGAACTTTCTCGGATCTGTCATGTGCCGCATGTCCGATCCCTGGTGGATGATCATGTCGTCGACATATACTTCGATTTCTTTGTGAATCATGTCATGGAAGAGAGGCTGCGGCCCGGTAAGTAGCCCCAGCGTTCTTGGACGAACGGCATGACCGTGTAACAGTATGTCCCCATGGAGTGGTGAAGGCGATCTTGGCTTGATCCTCCTCGGACATTTTGATCTGGTTGTATCCGGCGAATCCGTCCACGAAGGACTTTGCCGAAATTTGCCGTGGTGTCGACGGCATGTCGATGTTAGGCAATGGTGAAATCATCTTTAGGGCTGGCCTTGTTGAGATCCAGGAAATCCACGCGACATCCGACCTTTCCGTTGGCCTTGGTGACGATCGCGATGTTGGAGAGCCAAGTCGGGTACTCAATCACTCGATGAAACCAACTCGAGCATTTTCTCAATTTCTTCTTTAACTTGCAAGGACCACTCGGCTTGATCTTGCGCAACTACATTTTAGCAGGCTTGGATTCGGGATCCAGGGGAATTACGTGCTCTACGATCGAGGGAATCGAGTCCCGGCATGTCCCGGTATGACCGAGGGCGAACACGTCAACATACTCCAGAAGGAGGCTTATCGGGGCTTCTTTTTGCATCGGCGAAGAAAGCGCCCACTTGTGTCTCTTTAGGCTCTTGCACCGACCCCGTGTTCACTTTGGTCATAACCTCTTCGGCTTGGGCCAGGTTGTCCTCTTGGTCAGCTACACGCTCGAGAACTTCCTTAATGTATTGTTCGTTTAATGTGTACGCTTCTTTATCAATTGAATTATTAACGTCTTTTAAGTTGTTTGTTAACTTATCGGTTGTTAAAGTGGCAATGAGAGGATACTGCGAAAGGTCGACTTTTCATTAAACAAGAACGGGAATACATGATTGGCTACATTATCTTATGTCCCCGTAAGGCCGTTGGATGACTCGGAGGATCGGACTTTGACAAGGATCGGCTCGAGAGGGTTTGAGGCGGGGTTTATGGAGATATGGGTGCGGGTGACTTGTCTTCCGGTTACTGCACAGCTTGCCTTGGTCCGGTGAAAGTTACCCGATTCTTCGATGGCATTCTTTGGATGCTTGATGAGGGTGCGGGGATCGAGAGCAGCCTGGCTTCGCCGTCCCAATCATGCTATTGTCGGAGCCCAGTCGATCAAGTTTGGCAACTCCACGACTTCTTCAAAAAGACCTCTGTAGAGCCTGGTCCACTAGAGCGTCTTCTATGAATTACGGTTCCTTCGCTTTGGACTTACCTTGTCTCGAATGTGGCCTCGGCGGCTGATCCGAACAATCTGTTTCCCATGGAGAGTACCTTGAGTTGCTCCTCCAAGTCACAGGATTCCCTTGAGTGTGTACTCGTCTTTGGACCGTGGTGGCGGTTCTGGTCCAGGTAGAAATGTGATGTCGAGGAACGCTCCACTTATCGGATTAGCTTTGAGTCCTCCTCGAAATGCTTGAGGTCCCGTGCTAGTTGTTCCATTAACTTCCCGTAGTCTGTGTGACTATCCTGCTTCTTTCTCATCTTCATCGCCAGTTCCTGTCGGTCCCCTCGGTTACTGGCATCGGTTCATTTGTCCGGTCCCCTCAGGTCTGTTGTCGCCCGTTGTCGGTCCCC
Organism: Adenophora triphylla var. japonica; assembly: GCA_022495995.1. Classification (NCBI taxonomy): domain Eukaryota; kingdom Viridiplantae; phylum Streptophyta; class Magnoliopsida; order Asterales; family Campanulaceae; genus Adenophora; species Adenophora triphylla. The sequence continues at coordinate 931 of JAFEMH010004683.1, read as the reverse complement.
TCGGTTCGCTGTCCCGGTTCCCTTGTCGGTCCTGATTCTGCTGTTGGTTCCACTTGGTGAAGTAATGAGCGAGGTCAAAACTGTAAGGTCGGAGGTGGGTGTGCCGTCGGAGGTTCCCCCTTTTGTGGTGCATTGCCTTGGTGCGGCGAGCCTTTTGTCTTCCTTGATGTCACCAGTAGGTGTTGGCACGTAGCTAAGCCTGGACCGTGGTGTGGTCCTTGACTTCAATGACTTGGTGTTGGCCTTGCGGCCTTTTGCCGAGCCCCGATCCCGGGATGAAGTTCATGAGTTTCATCATCCTCATGGCGGGAGGAATCGATCGTGAGACAGTGGAAGGTCCACGTTGCATATTTGGATCTTGGAGGTCTCCCGAGCGAATCCAAGTTAATGGCATGTCGTCATTATGCTTGATTTCTAACACCTTTGGAATGTCGTTGGTCTTTGGTCCCTGGGTGGTGATGTGTAGTAGGGCGTGGTTAGCTCGTTGCCTTGCATGAACTTGAGGCACCTTTGATGAAGGGTGGATGCCACGCCATTGATTTGATGCGACGGGGACGCCCAGGATGGTTTGTGAAAGTGATTGGAATGTCCAACACTTGGAATTCGGTGGGATCATCCGCTTACCGAACCGAGATGTTAAGAGTAGCAACTCGAGAACTTTACGGGAAGTAGAGTCATAGGCCTTGGCAGTGTGGGTGAAGGCTTAAGATCTGGGCTTGATGTCAAGCGGGTCCATCATCTTGGCGGGCAAGACATTCATTCAGGAACTTCTCCGTCTACCAACACGCGGGAAGGCGAGCACTCGTCCAAACCGGTTTGTGATGTGTAGCGGCTCATTGTGAATCAGGCCCCAAATTTTGGAAGGTCCAAATCTGCATGAAGGTGATAATGTTGCCATGAGCTGGATGTTGCCTATCATCCGAATGACTTC